>CM040424.1:61817499-62157475 GCA_022702705.1 Papilionanthe hookeriana x Papilionanthe teres
CTAAATAAAGTAACATTAATAATAATAATAAAAAGAACAAATAAAAATTGCTGCTTTCATGTATACCATAGAAGCAGTGGAGGCAAAGCTTCCATGACTGCGAGGTCCTCTCACAACAAAATCCCTAGTACCGGGCAATCTGCTTGATGGACAAAAGCCATTCGGCTTAGATGCCAAGGCTTCTCTACCTACAGCTACAGCAAACAGAAGCTTTATTATCCGTTTAATTCGATAATATGATATCTTCCTTGTGGAATATCAAGTTCTAATATTGTGCAAAAGGAGCGAACTTTCGTAGAATACGGGCCTTAGTAAAGGACAACTACAGAGCAAGAATTTCTATGAAATAAATGAGAGAAGGATTAAAAAAAAAAAAAAATGTCTTTAAGCAAGAGATAATAACTGAAACTTACTATGATGACAAAGAAGTAGACGCGGACATGCTGTAAGGGTTCTCGCCATGCCCATTTTTGCGTTCTGCTTCTGATTATTTCTTACCTGCAATATTGTTCACATACGAAGAAAACCTGAATTTCCAAAAATACCCTCACCATTTAAAGGGCCGTTTGGATAAATGGCCTGGCTTCTTCCAGCGCGGCCGTGGTCTTCGGTTATGCAAAACGCGGGCACATTTCCTCTTCTTTACTTTCTTTGCTGCCCTCCTTTCTTGTTATATGCTCCTCTGCTATAAAATCTCCTCTCGGGCCCCTCGGTTATGTGGTCTACTAGCTATATTTGATTTAGTTGCCTTTCGGTGGTTTCGGTTGGCCGTTGTGGTGAGCTTCCACTTTTCTCTCCCTCTCCTCTCATTACTTCGGTTGGGTTTGGTGGTTCTGTGCAGCCTGCGCTCTGTGTAGTGATTTTTCTTCTTCTTAAGCTTGGTTGATTCTTATTCTTCACTTCGGTTGGTTATTCTAGTGAGTTTTTTATTCTCACACTCCTCTCTTTTGTTTTGCTCAGTTTGGGGGTTCTGCACATAGTGTGCTTTGTGTGGTGGTTCCTCTTCTTCCTTTCCCCACTGTTATGGTATTCTCTGCGTTATCAACTAGCTGGTGTTTGATTTTCCAATTAAGTGCAATGGTATAATTGTGGTGGCTTTTTATTTTGCAATTCAGAGGGTTTAGTCCCTTTGCTTTTCGGTTCTAGTGGATGTTGGCTTTCAATTTGGTGGTTTTCGGTGTGATGTGTTTGTTAGATATTTTTGCTTCTTTTTATGTTGCGTCCTGTTGATGGTATTAGTTGTGTGCAATGGTTGGTTTGTGGTGGTGTTTTGCATATGCAACTTGGAATATAGATGGTGGTAGCTGGAAATGCAAGTAAAAAGACAACATAAATGATTGGTTTATCTGCCAAGTGGTTTTTGATTTTGCAATTGCTATGTGCAATGACTCGTTTGGTGGTTTTCTCTCAGCTCTTAGCATTCGTCTGTTTTTCAATTGATGTTAGCTTTTCGATTTGGTGACTTTCAGTGTAATATGCTTGGTAGGTCATTTTGCTTCACTATGTTGCATCTTGTTTGATTTTGATTATGTGCAATGGTTCGTTTAGTGGTTATGTTTTCATATGCAATTTGAAGTATACATGGTGGTGGTTGGAAATGCAAGTGGTATTTGTATATGTGAATTGATGCATACATGGTGGTGGTTGGAAATGCAAGTGAAAAGGGCAATAGAAATGTTTGCATGTACAAATTGATGGTCGTGGTGTTTGCATATACAAATTGGAAACATAAATGGTGGTGGTTTGAAATGCATGTAATGTTGTCCGAATTATTTGATGTTGTTGCACGAAATTCAGTTGATGTTGTTACCTGAAATTTGGTTGAGGTGTTTTTCGTATTGTTGTTGTGTGGGTGTGTGGATGTACTTGTATGTTGAGGAAGTGGTGCAGGTATTGTGGATGTTTTTGTTTGTTGATGCCTTGGTGTGTCGAGGCGATGATCGTGGTGTGGCGTGATGATGTGTGGGTGGTTTAGTGGTGTGGTGTGGAGTTTTTATGAGGTTATTGAAGGAGCAGTGGTGATGTTATTATAGCACTCTTATTTTTTTAGCTTTGTTAAATATTTTTTATGACAAATATTTATGTTAAATAGTTTTTTTCATGCTTGTGTACACAATGATTAAGAGTAAAGAGATCGGTTTATTTACAATGTGGGATAATGATACAAAAATAATATTTTGGGACCTTTGCCTCGAGGAGGTCGAATTAGAAAATAAGCTAACAATCTATTTCAATAAGGAGGAATGACAAAATATTATTGAAATTTTCAAGGACAGTACAGGCAGGAGTACGATGCAGTTAAAGAATAAATGGAGTTTGAAAGAAGAAATGAGTTATACTTCACGATATGTCCACTTATATGTTTTCTAAAGAGGAGCAGATTGTGATTGACATGATACTTTTCATAATTATATTCGACAGCAACATTCCCACAATGACATTGATTTTTATAGGGAGGATGAGGATCATTCACATGCCTATACTGAGGCGTATGAATATCGTATTGGACAGACTTTTTCACAGGCCGAAAATGATGTGCCCGAGACCTACACTGAAGATGAGGAAGGTGCAAGAAAGATGACAAAGTCGAGGAAACGAATTACATATGCTATAGTTGAAGGGAAATTTGGGGGAATGTTAGTTTTTATTTCTGTTTATTGTAATAGTTGTTGAAAACATTCACTGTTAATTGTATCCATATTTTATAAAAAGTGATGTACATTTTTATTTCTTATGTATTTGATATTTATTGTATCACTTTTTTATGCAAGTAATATGTACTTTTTTTCTTTTACATTACTTGGATGGCTGATGAGACAACATTGGGTAATATATGTATTCTAAATAGTACATGTTTTTTTGGCTTTGGATATCTATGAGGGGACGTTTGGCCTTATGGGTTTTTCTGGATGTCCTGTATGTCACTATTAGTTGGTGTCACATGTTAAATCCTAAAGAAGGAAGCCAAGTTCCTCTCCTTTTTCAGTGTTATGGTTTGTTGAGATTCTTCTGGATTGCCTTTTTTTATTTGCATATCTGACACACACGAAGTCGATATTACATGAGTTAAAAGTAATCAAAAACCCATCTTTTATAATGTCTGTTGTCTTCTTGTAGTGATAGATTCGTTGATTTATACATTGAGTTATTCAAAACGTCACAACTGCATAAAACTTCAATTAAATATTTCTGTTATTAAATTTTATTAGTGTTATATCAAAGGATATATGTTTTTAAGCCTTCATGAATGATGAGCTTAGGGATTTCCGGTAACTCAAGAGGATTACATTGCTACTGCAGATTAAAATGTTCCCTGCTTACTTCGCAGCAGCTATATAGCTACGGGAAACAGTTTTACAGGTGCCTAAGGAGAATCATAGAAAACTGTGACTATTTTAGGTGGAGATTTCATCGCCGAAAGTGATCAGGCATGTAGAGCTTTTCTAAAGGATGGCTTATCTCGTGACATACACCATCTGCATTTTAAAAATATTATTATCATATTATTAATTATTAATTTAATAGTCATTTTCTTAATTTTGGTAGTCATGCTACTCAATGTTTAGTAATGCGTATATATTTATTTTATAATATTTTCCACAGGATATTTGCTTTCAAGTATGAAATGTAATATATTAATAATTCAATTGTAAACAACATTACAATACATGTGTATAATAATTATTTTTTAAAAAACAGTTGCAATACTTCTGTGTTCAAATTGTAAATAATAAGCAGACAACCAACTCATATGTAGCAGCTTTTGCATAGCAACTTCCTGCTATAACTGCTGCGCTGCAGTTGCATTATACAGACCCTGAAAGAATGATCACATGTTATCTACCTTAACTTTTTTTTTTTCCGTCCACCAATGAAGCCTGAAAGCCCATGCTCTACAAAGGCTGATAGCCATTCCCACAACGAAAGAAAAATGGAGGCTTTTGTGTCATCTCTTCTTTTCAATCTCTCTGTCACATCAGAGTTCGAAAGGCGGTTCACCTCGGCAATACTGGGCATGATGAAATAATATAAACATGTGTTGTATTTTCAAAGAACGACTTGCGTGCAAATAAAAGAAAAGGAAATATAAATTATTTTAATATTGAAAGTTCAATGATATAATTTGACTGAAAATAGAAAACTATATAAATAAAAAAAGAAATAATATCATGAAATAACTACCCATACCCAACAAAGAAAAAAAGACAATAGCTAAAAATAAATACTAAGGAAAAATATCAAATCGGGGACACTAAAATTGAAATTCTTACTCCGGTGGAGACAGTACTACTAGTGGTTGAGTAGAAATTGTTATGCAAAAATATCAAGAATGAGTTTGATAAACTTACTAAATAATAGTTATCTATTAAAGCATAAACGACAAAAGGAATGTAACATGCAATATGGACAACAAGTAATGAAGAATCACAACGTGCATATGTAACACTGTAAGAGTAATAAAAGTGGTAAATATGAAATATGCATATCATACAAAATATGCAATTATTCCCAACAAATCTCGTCATTTCACTATCATTGATAAGTACATATACAATCGGTTTTAATAGACACATTGAAATTGAGAAGGTTAAATACCAACTTAAGAAAACTCGACGATTTCATGTAGAGTCTTCACTCTATGGGACTGTTGGTCCGGCTAGCCAAAATTCAAACGAGTTCTATCGACCTATATACCATCACACACAAGCATGTCAATGTGTTTTAACGGGTATAATATGAAAGAAGTGTGTAAATTTACACATGCTTGTGATATGACGTGAATCCACACGCGGGATCATAAAATGCAAGAAAATGAAAACACTATACTGCAAGATTATTCAAATATGTAGAAATAAATTAAGGCAGTTAGTAATTTCAGCACAAACAATAAAGTAAGTCTATAACAAGTGAACCATCATAACTGAATCAACAAGGGCAGAACTCACAAACATAAATCATTGATGTGATTCTACTACATTTAATAAGGAATAATGCTATAACTAAGAAGAGCGTGTTTATCCTTCAATAAACAACAATTACCTACCTGGAGGTGGAAATCGTGATACTTCTGTGAATTCCAGAAAGTAAAGAGCAATCCTTCACAATTAGAATCTAGAAAATATAAAAAGTTATAAAATTAAACTTGGTGTAATCAACATTTATTTTTATGACTATTACTTCTATTTTAAATTTGTATTATAATAATAGTTCATAGAAATAACTTAAGAACCGACTTACAATTAGTTTTTAGCTAACACTAGGGTAGGAGACCAATAGGGAAAGTATCGGCCAGGAAAGGAAAGGGAAGCTCTGCGAAATCTGAATCGAGAAGGCGGCGATGCAGGAAGGAAAATTGATTTGCGCGAAAACGGGAGAATCCAAGGGGAAGAAAAGGTAAAATTTCTGTGCTTGCACTCTCCCGCCTCCGCCGTCGCTGTTCCTAAGGACTACCATCGTCATCTCTCATCGCTAATAATCATAAAGTCTCCCTCCAAACTTCTAATGCATAAGTACTGCATTCCTTCGAATCCCAACTCGTAAGTTTACCATTATTGCTTGCCTTTTGGAAAATTAGGGGGTGTTTGGTAGCCGATTTGGGCAGACTTTACTGAGTGAAATCCAACCAAATAAAGAAATTGTACAATTAAATCTGTATAAATCTAATTTTTTCTTCCCTTCCAATATTTTTTTTAAAATTAAATTCGAATTTATTAAATCCGATTATTATATGAATTTAACGAATTTAACTTATAAAGAAAATCACACGAGTGAATTTATGTCAAAACATCATAAATGTATTTAATGAAATGAACCAAACACTAGTCTGAATTTCCATCACTTGAATATGATAAATATAAATTTATAGAATTTAGTAAATCTTATTTGACCTGAACTTTATATACAGCCAAACACCCGCTTAATAGTTCTTATTCTTAATGCTGGATATTGCCCACCAAGTTTAGGAGTATGATATTTGTAGGTAGAAAAGGTCATGGCCAAATATAAAACGGGTAAAAAAGAGGAAAAGGTGCCTCGTTATTTCCTGATTAGAAGATTGAGGATAACTTAGATCTTATCGTAATGCATGAGTAAATTAGTTGCCCTAAATTAGGGCTGTTTGGATACAAATGGATTTTAATTTTATAGGAATGAGTAAATCTTGTTGGCTAATAAATTATTGGCGCATTTACATTCATACTGCCAACTTTCATGTATTACATATCTGACATCTGAACTTCGCTTTGTACATTTATACCAGTCAAATTTTTTAAATCACATCATCCAATATTTGAACTTTAAAAACATGAAATGCAACTTTTCATGTATAGGTGTTAGATATGCAATAAATATGAATTGGGTGGTATGTACATAAATCTTCCTAAATTATTTGGTAGATATTTTAATATATAGTATTATAAAATGGAATCAAATGCAGTAAGAGGAGAAGTGATAGGAATTCCTTAACTTTTACTTTTTTTTTTAAATTTATAATATCCATGATTTAACCTAAAAAGTGGGGAAAAAAGATTTATCCTTTTTTCCTGGCTAATTTTGCAACGAAAAAGGGACTTAATCCACGGGGCATAAAAAATTGTGAGAATACACAATTGGTCAATTGGCATGTTTCATCAGTAATCTTTCCAAATTCTAATCTTTTGTGCTGCTTTGACCTAATAGCTTATTTTGTAGGGACTATTGTGGGACTGGTCATTTGATTAAGATCCATTTCATGAAAAATCTTTTCTCTGAATTGCTTGCACACAAATTTTATTAAAACTTGTTTGAATTTTGTTAGACAAACCGTGCCTCAAATCCCCATTGTCCTTATTTATAGTAATGAGAAGGAAAGAAATACTTCCTTAAGGATGTAACCACTATTACGCAAGAGTGTCAAATTTGTTTGAATGTTGTTAGTTGAATATATAATTTCATGGCAGATTTTCTCTTATTTATTGGTATATCTGATGTATCAGTGAAGTCTTACGCTTAAATACTTGACTAGCTGCATTGACATACATGGCATCCAATTCCTATGTATTTACATATCTAACACCTGAATGTTACATTTATACTACCCATATCTTTCATATCACATAAAAAATGTCATCATTTTAACTTTTGAAAGTTGAAATACACCTTCTCATGCATAGCTTGGCATGTATGTAAAAATTGAAGATTAGGTGTTAATATGTAGATACATAGGAATTCAGTGGTATGTATGTAAATCTTCCTAACTAATATGCATTCACATGATCATAGGGATAGGGGGATTCAACCAGCCCGTAATGTGTGGTGGCGAGCCAAGGGTAATGAGAATTTAAGAGCTAGGTGAAGCTGGTCTTAATATATACACAATAAAGAAACGGCCTCCAAAACACGGTTTGTATTATTGTGTTAATTATCTTTGTGATTTAGACATAGACATGATGCCTCGAGTGAAATTCTTCTGAAATGGGGCAAATTTTTTCATTTACAATTGGAGTTGAGTGGGATGGTACGTATAAATTCCAATTTCTTAAGAAGTGGAAGAACAAACCAATAATCTTTTTAAACGAGGTACATAATTTTTTGTATTTTGTAAATGGATATCACTGTTCTCCGCAGGCGAGTGTTTTAAATGAGCACAGTATTTGGAAAATTGTCGGAAGCTTGGAATGAATCATGCCAAGAATATGGCTTGCACTTGTATTGATTCTTTTATTTTTCGACTAGTAATCTGAGAAATCATGTTAATGTCATTAATATTGTCACACCTTAGGCCATGATGAAGGGATGAATCTCAACTTTTGAAATAAGTTTCAAAAGTTAAAGAAGCTAAATTTAGTTTAGCTTGTGTTTTTTAGTATTAATAGAATCTATAATACTGATAAAACAAAAATGTAACAATAATGACTAACGAAAAATGATAACTACAAATACATAAGCCAAATTATCTAAACCCAACAAACGTACATATAAAGCTTCTGCTACAACACGAACTCAAAATATTGAATAAAATCCTAGTGCTGAAAAATATGTTACTTTGATGATCGTTCACTGAAAACCTTGGTAGTTGCTTTTATATCAAAATTTTACTAGTTTGAAAATTCGAACTCAACAACTTATATAGTAAATGACAAATTATTGGGGCATATACCACGAATATTAAAATGGTATGAATCTCTATATAACAATAAGTAATGTTATCATATCAAGTTTCAGTAATATTACAATACATAAATGAATTGTGTTAAACGTTCTAAAATAATTTCTAGTATGTTGCTGTTTAGGATTATTTATATGATAAATTGACATTCTATTTTAGCATCTTCATATGCAATCATATCAGGTTTTGATCATGCATATCTAAATATCACTCATCATTTATTTATTATTCCATTGTATATTAATTTATGTAAAAATAACTGGTTTTGTCAAGACACCCTGAAATCGAAAAGATAAACACAAACAACTAGCATGCACTGATTTCTAACTTAATCGTCACCATATAGGCCTATTGGCTCGACTGACCAATATTCAAAAATATTATACCGACCTACACTAATGCACACAAGCATAAAATTTTTGTACATTTCATAAATAGGTTTTGAAATGTTATGATATAGTCAATATAATAATTTCTAGTTTTATAATAAAATATCATTTGAGGGAATAATATTTATTGCAATAAAAATAGTGTAATGAAATCATATCTTTTTATTACAGGAACCAATTCAGGGTATAAGAATTTATGCAGTAATAATTCAAGATAAAAGTCATCTATATAACTTGCCACTTTATTATAAACATGAAATTAAAGAAATTTATGAGCATAACAAATAATTGAGTGATGATGGTAAGTTTGACAGTGAATAAATATCTAAGAATATATTAAAAAAAGAATAGTGTTTATCCGCTAATAAATAAAAATTACCTTAGGTTTTAGCACTCGAACACACATTCTCTCAAAAATCAAGGACGACTAAACATGATTATAATTAAATCATAAATCATATCAAGTTTTGATCAATCAACAATACTTAATTATAAATAACTAAAACCAATAATTACTAGATTATGTGCAATCTAATCAGCCAACGTTACCTTGTCACCAACCCAGGTTAATTATTACGAATATAAAATTAATATTTACAATGATGAACTAAGTGAACTTTACTAAATCTATGCTATTGAAGTACAAGCATGATTCATATGTTCAATTAACATCTACACTGGTTTATTTAGCCACAAAAAAAGCTTAGTAATATGAATTAATCTACTATAAATAAGATGGTCAGCCAACCATTCTCACACCTACTTTGTGAAAAAGATAGGGTAAAGTGCTACCATAATAATGAAGAGGAAGCGTAAGAGGACAAGGAAGAAGAAGAGGGATGTAGAGAAAAGAGGGAAGATGAGGGCGCACCGTGGAATAAAGAGAGGGCAAGGGCTTCCAATGTTGGCTATGAGGAAAAAAAAAAAAGAGGTGCATGGCTTGCGGCTTATTCTTGGGCAATGGGCGTAGCGGCTGACAAATGATGGAGAACATCGAAAGATTTCAAAGAAATATGGATAGAAGCATAAAATGATCTCCTATAAATAGGTTTAACATATCAGAAAACATTCACGGAAGACAAATGATGGGGGAAAACCAAGCCGCTGTAGTTGGGATGAAAGCAGTGATAATGGGGGTGCATTTGAGTTAGTTTTTCACAACCTTATTTTGTAGTGGCTATCGACTACAATGTGATTTTTATTAAAAAAAGGATTTTATGTATTTTCTATGGGAAAAAAACTCTACAATAATCATGGCAGTTTGCAAATCTATATGTTTTCTACAGCGATTTCATAGCTAAGTATTTAGTTCCGATAATCTTTTACCATACTGTCAATATTTTGGCGCTCTGCCGTCCTCAGTACTCAGTAGGATTAAGACTGTTGCCGTTTGTTCCACTGAGGAAATGAAATAACTTGTTTCTTTACCATTTTGCACTGTTAAATATCTATTCAGGTGTATAAGAAAAATTTATAGCAAAAAAAAAAACACAAAAAAAGAAGCATTACCAATGTAGGATTTAACATAAGCATTCAGTAAATTCTTTCCAGATTCTCATGTGATCATCGAGAGCTGCGAAATTGACTACTTTTATTTTGAGGCAGTAAGTTTGCCCTCTATTGTGCCCCCTTTTTTTTTTTTTTGGGTTATTTATATCAGTTTAAAATTTGTCTGAGCAATGAATTTTTAATTCTGGTAAATCATATATAGCTGATGAAATTTAACAAATAATGAGTTCAATCAATAACAAGCCTGTGATGGAATTTATCGAAACAGTTGAATCTTAAATTATAAAAAATTTGCTTGACAAATGTTTAAGTCAAGTCTTAGTAAAATCATGCCTATAATAACATACCAAGCAAACCTTTTTAACATCCAAGTAAACTGAACCCAAATAACTATACTTTATTCACCCATACAAGTGTGCAACACAAAGAGGGACTCATCTAGTGGCAGTTGCAACATGAACAATCTGCACTTTGGTAGAAATATTTTAAGGCACAGTATGACTCTTCCAATCCTCATACTTTCCAGCCAATATATCAAAAAAGAAACCAGCGGCTAGGCCTACAGTCAAGTCAATGGTGTAGTGCCCTCTTGTGGCCAGCAGCCTTAGCGCTTGGAGTGCATTGAGATGATCGAACAACAAGGCCAGCCTGCATCGTCTCATCCTCCTCATGTCAAGCGATGCAATCACTGCTCCAGCAACATGGCCGGAGAAGAAGAGAAAGAACGATACGTTTCCCACAGGGAAGTCCGCTCCCGAGCTCAAAAAGTCCTGTTAACAACATTAATAAATGAGTACTGCAACTCTTGATTTACAAGAAAAGGTCCAATTATTAGAGCAACTTAAAGCTGATACAAAGTAGAGTTACGTTGGATGTTTAAAAAAGAAAGATTACAAAACAATTAACAATTAAGAAAGTGGAACCGACAATTTGCTTATATACTTTATCAAATACATCTATATATGTAATAAATTCAAAGTTGTTGATTTGAATATCAGGCAAGAAACAACATACTCAAATTGAATTGAAAAGATAGCATATAATTTTAATTTTAAAAACCTGAAAACTACTCACATGCGGCAATGGAAGCTGAGTAACGTAACCCATGACACCTCTGCAAGTAAACATGAAAAGAGCTGCAATGGTTGCTCGTGGCCTCCCTTCCACCAACAAAACCCACACTATGTAAACTGTTTGCATTCCCACAAATACCTAGAAACTTAATTCCAGACATTAATTAGCAAAGTATTTTCTTCCACCAAGATTTGTTTGAATCAAAAAAGAAAAAAAAAAGGCCCGTCCCTTACGGTGTTAAGGGCAGCAAGGAAGGAGTTGAGGTCAGGCCTTGCTCTGATAAAGCCATGGATATTCTCTGTGAGGAGGAAGCCGATATCTTTTGGAGGAGAAGAAGAAGGCACCATCTTAAGCGTGTACTCCACACCCATGAAGAAGAAGAGAGAGATGGCGAAACAGCCTGGAACGGGATGATTACTTGCTATTCTTGCCAAGCCTCTGGGAGAAAAGACTCCTCCTTTGATAGCCGAAGCTTTAGCCACCGGTGGAGAAGCCTTCGTCATTAGAGTTGGAGATGAGAGAAGACCAACGGGACGAACTTTCAGAAACTAATATTTAACAATTTCAGAAAAAAAACAGGATGGAGTCAAAGATTAGAAACACTAAGGCGATTCATATAGATCTGAATCAAAGAACAGACTTAAAAAAACAGGGAAAATAGTGGACTCCAAAAAATAAAAAATAAAAATAAAAAAAAAAAAGCCGGCGATATTTCAACAAAGAAAAATAAATAATTTTTTTTTTTTCCTGTTGAAGCCGAAGTTTAAAAAAATCAGTCCGAACCATCCGCCCAAATATTTTCAGGACGTGTCGTTTAACCCTAAAGCGGCTCGCTTCCGCTCCTGCTCTTTGATCCTGAAGGACCCAACCCGATCTTCCTTCCTTTGCTCACCTTTCTTGTCGGCGCCGCCGGTTCGCGGACCCCTCGTCGGAGGTAAGTCAATCCTCCTTTTACTCCTCTAGTCTCTCCCATTCGCATATGGCAAGCTTATCAGAGAGCCTAATCTTTTGAGGTTCTTTCTCCTTTTTTTTTTTCCTAATGCCATTTCATTTCAGGTTACATATCTAACACCTTTTTTATATTTATAGTTGCTTATAACAAATTTTGGTGCAAATTTTTAATTGCTAGTTTAATTTTGGGGGTCGAATTTTTCATTTGGGGTATAAAAAAGATTATAATTTTCATTTTTCAACTTGATTTATTTAGAATAATTCTGATAAAATAGATTTATATTTTATGCTATATATTTTTTCTAAATTGCACATACTACATATTATTAATTTTATCTTTTAAATTTTATTATTTAATATTTTTTTATATTTATGACATCTGATTTTACTTTTCAGAATCTTATTTGAAACATATTTTTTGTGAGAACAATTATTTTATCATGTAATTTTGCATCAGAATACTAATGAGAAATCTGTCACGTGTTAAATTATTTATTTACATTAGAAGGTGTGCTTGTACATGTGATAAATTCTCGTTAGAATTCTCATATAAAACTACATCAAAACCCTGATGATGATGATTAAAGGGGCCTTTACATAAACAGAACTCAAAAGTCAAAACATGTCATTTCACGCATCTCAAATCTATATTATACTATTTATGAAACAAGTATTTTAAACTAATAAATTAGGCACATAAAATGCACGCCATCTCCCTCCGTCTCTTGAATTTTTATTGCGTCCGGACCGCGTACGCAGCGCTGCGTCCGAACGCCAATAAAAAAGCGCCACGTGGACTTCTGGACCCCACCATGGCACATTTAAAAAAAAAAGCTTTTTTATCTCCATTCTGCCGACCCGACCCGATCCGAACTAAAAAGAATGAAATTTTTACCTCTTTTTTTCCCCACCAAAGGATAAAGCCATTTTTTTGTCTCCATTATCTTTAGGATGCGGACATTTATGGCTTTTGTCGACATACATTGTCATGGAGTGAAGATTGAAATTCGATTCTAACACTAAAGCTAAAGAATGCTACCGTTCACACAAAAACCACCGATCATGTCGACGGTGAGTTCGAATCTCAAAATATATTGGACGAATAAGATTCTCGACTATAGTTTAGCGATGACGGAAGATATCCTCGGGTTGGTAAATTTTGTTGTATGTGATGTTTTATTATCGCTTCATTGTTTTAAGTTTTATTTAGGGTAGTATGCTTCGTAGATTCGGAAGAAGCAACGTCGAGTTATTTTTCTTAAAGGGTCATGGTATTTTTTGGGTAATATTATGGGTGTATTCGGGTAGTTTCAGGAAAGTATATTTGTCGAGTTTTCTTTCAGCGATACGTGGTTTTATTTTGGTAATTTTGTCGTGGTATTCGGACGAGTTTACGAAGAGTAACTTAAGTTTGCTTGATTCAACGAATTTGAAGGTAGTATTCTAGTAGTTTGGTGGAAGGTACGTTTCATTGTTCCCTCCCTCCCACCTCCAAACTACCGGAATAGACTTCGAAATTACCAAAATAAAACTTAATAAAATTTGTTCTATGCACTCGTTATTATTTGTTTCGCAGTTTGTTGTTTTATTATGGTAGTATGCCCGTAGTTTCAAAAGAGTAACATCAAGTTTTCTTTCATAGTGGGACATGGTGCTATTTGGGTAATATTATGAGTGTATCCAGGTAGTTTCAGAAAATTATATTTGTTAAGTATTTTATTCAGCGGTATGTGGTGTTAATTTGGTAATTTTGTGGTGGTATTCGATCGGTTTCTTAAGAGTAACTTTGCTTCGATTTCATTCGTGGTTTTATTTAGGTAATTTGAAGGCGATATTCTTTCTACTAGTTTGGGTGTATTATACGTGATAAAACCAAAAAAACACCAATGCTTTTATAGTTATTATTATGGTACATTGAGTATTCTTAGTGGTGTTTATCATGATATTATTTTTGTATTATTGGTTGTTAAGTATAGTGTTACCGACATTCAAATCCCGATTCGATTGCGGATACCGAGAGAGACAGTGCTTCCAATGATCCACTTGTAAACATATTGCTTCGTTGTTATCGATAATGAGAAAGAGACACATGAAAAATATTGTGCACTATGCACACATTGTTGGATTTCTTGTGCGAAAGGACTACATTGGTTATTGGTCGAATTCAAAGAGGATCAAGATAAGGGAGTTTGTTTGTGGTAAGCCCAGTATGAAGAGAGAATTGAAGGACGATGTATCGAGTGAGGTAAGCGAGCGGATACGAAGGACCGGTTGTCTCTGCCATGATCCGATATGCCGTTGATGTCCAAGGAGCCGGTCGGTAAAGAAATTCATAGAAAGTCATAACCATCCGTTGGCGAATGTTGGCGACACTCACTTATTGCGTTCAAGCAGAAAGATGAGTGACATTAGTGCAGATGTGCTCAGATCAATGTCAAAAGCAGGGATTAGAACCACCGATGCGTTTAGCTTCCTAGCTACAGAAGTTGGTGGAGTGGAGAACCTGTGATCGTACGAAGAGGGATGCATATAATCTCTTACAAAGAGAGAAGATTACACATCGAACTTGGGGATGCTAATTCCTTACTACAACTATTCACTACACGGTAAGCGAGGATCCAATGTTTGCGTGGACGTCCAAATTGATGAGTCGAGCGGTTGTTGAATTTCTTATGGAGTGATGGGATGTCCAGGACTTGATTATGATTGCTTTCGGTGATGCGCATAATATTTGACACAAGCTATGCATCGAATAAATACAACCTATGTTGTGCGCCGATTGTCGGTGTGAACCACCACTGGCAGAATGTGCTTTTGCAGTTGGTTTTTTGTTGGATGAAACGATCAAGTCATTCAAGTGGTTATTCAAAGCCCTTATCCGTATAATGGATAATAAACACCCAATCACAATATTCACTGACCAAGATCAAGCAATGAGTAGAGCAATCCAATAGTGATTGCCGCACACTAGACATAGATTATGTCAATGGCATAAATACAAAAAATTATCTTCAAAAGTGCATTGTGGTGCGGGAAAAAACAAGAGAGTACACGATCTCTTTTATAAATGCATGCGTAGATGTGACTCAGAAGTTGAATTCGAAGAAACATGGGGCGAAATGATTGAGATAGGAGAACTTCAGGAAAATGTATGGTTGGATGAATTGTATAATATAAGGCATCGTTGGTCGACGAGCATTCAATAAAGACATTTTCGGAATGGGGATCCTATCTACGCGGAGGAGTGAGTCGGCTAATAACATCTGTCATAGTTTCGCAAGCCAACAAGCACGGTAATCGAATGTTTTCCGGCCCTTGAACATATCACTAAAACTTGGCGAAGAAATGAGAAGATGAAGATTTCCGATGCGAGCAATCTGCTATTGTCCCTGCAGTAAAATGCAGCCCTGTTTTGAGGCAGGTTGCTTTACTTTACACGCGGAAGTTATATTCGAAGTTTGAGTCAGAGTTTCTTTATGGTTTGGGTGGACTTGCTTTGGAGGGATTTGCCAACAATGATTCAGAATTTCACATAAGAACCTTCGATAATAGAGACACATATAAATACTGGATTGTGAAATTAGACAGAGCTAATTTGGATATCTCGTGCAGTTGTAAAAAATTTGAAATGATGAGTTTACTATGTGCTCACGCTCTAAGGGTTCTTCAGCATGAAAATGTGTACAAAATTTCTGAAAAACACATATTACTTCGGTAGTGTACACACGCAAAAGGGACATATACAACGAGTTTGGAATATCAACATCTTAAGGGGTCTCAAATGTTGCCGATCGTCTCGAAGTGGTCTTTATATCGCACACATGTTCATAAATTAGCATACCGGATAAGTACGAGAACACGAGGCCATGAAGTTCTTGAGAAGTTTGTGCTAGATACACTTAAAAAACTAACACTTGACGCCGATGAAATATTACATGGGAGAGAACCCCAACAAAAGGCAATACCAACTAAGAAGAAGACCCGTGTAAAGAGAAAAACTCGAATGACCTAGTAAAGATGCGTCCTAAAGGGATATCTAATTCAAGATTAAAAGGATATTGGGAAAAAAATAAGAAAAGAAAAAGTAAGTTTAGTTTCGTTGAAATATTTTTTATTTCTAAAACTTATAATGTCTCCTTCATAAAGTTGTCAAATTTTTTGTAGGTACGGATAAAGATGCGGTCCAGTGATGCTACTGAGTTTTCCAAAATGAGGCAAACCGGTTCGAACGTCGGATCACTTAAGTCGGGTAAATTATAATGTGGACGAGGTTATTTATTTAGTGTTCGATACGTAATGTTTACAATTTTTTTATTCAAATTACTCAGGAATCGCCTACATCACAACGGACAGAGACATATACGAAGCATGCTAATGAATCCGGACGATGATATCCAGATTGCTTAAAGACTTGTTCTATCGATGCTAATGATCGTATAGGATAATTTGTTTGAACATAGTTTTTGATTTTATTGAATGATTCGAAACATTCATTATCGTTGATTTATTCGATTCATTATTTTTGTCTCCTTGTCGTTTTACACTATAAGTTGTGTTTTTTATCCCGATATGTTGCACTCGTATTAATCACGGATAATACACTTGGAAAACGACTCGTAATATTTCTTAAATACAATCGAGCATCGGCTTGAGTGGAATTAATGCGGTTGTATCAGAATATTCCTTGTTTTATTCCTGAACAACGCACGGGCATGATTGGAGGTAATGCGGTTGTATTGGAATATTCCTTATTTTATTCGTGAACAACGCTGGTTGTATTGGAATATTCCGCGTTTTACTCCAAAAACTCTTCGGCACTACACTGAATATGACCATAATACAACGTTGATATAATGAAAATACAACGAGAGTTAAATCGTCGATGGATGTATCATAGTTCTACAGTTGTATTGTGGAAATATCATGGCATTTTTGAGTTTTATTCGTTGCTCGGTTTCGAAGAAACGATCCAACTTATTCGATCTTGTTTTGTTATTGAAAAAAGTTATATACTTATGTAATACTTAAAAGTTTATATTTACGAAAATATTATTTACAGAACATTGCATAATTATCAAAATTTTAATATTACTAATTGCGTAATTTTAATACCAGATAATACACTTCAAAAATGATGGGAATATTACTCAGATACAACCACGCTCGGGCATGATTAAAGGTAATGCGGTTGTTTTGGAATATTCCTTGTTTTATTCCTGAACAACGCCGGTTGTATTGGAATATTCCGCGTTTTACTCCAAAAACTCTTCGACACTACACTGAATACGACCATAATACAACGTTCATATAATGAAAATACAACAAAGTTAAATCGTCGATGGATGTATCATAGTTCTACGAGTTGTATTGTGGAAATATCATGGCATTTTTCGAGTTGTATTCGTTTGCTCGGTTTCGAAGAAAGTCCAACTTATTCAGTCTTGTTTTGTTATTGAAAAAAGTTATATACTTATGTAATACTTAAAAGTTTATATTTACGAAAATATTATTTACAGAACATTGCATAATTACCAAAGTTTTATTTTGGTTATATTTTTGTATTATTCTCGTTTTTTTCCGGAGTTGTATTTTTGCCTTCTTACTCTAATAATGAAAATATTTGATTTTCATATAAACTGTAGTATAGCATTTTCTGATGACAAAGTAAAGTACAATAAACACTCTTAATGTATTTCCCGATTTGGTTGTTAAACCTTACTGAGGTAATTTGGAATAAAGCTGCGATAAATACGTAAAAAATCATCCAATAAGCTCGCAAATCCTCATCAAGCCACAATAAACTCTGATATAATTTCAGCAAAACAACCAAAATAAATAGTATCATTTTAACTACAACAGAATATTAAAGCAATAATTCAATTTAAGTCACTGTCAGAATCTTTTCGATTGTATTTAATTACAGAAGGAAACCACTGCGAGAGGTCATATGCGAATTGAGTGCGGAATGCGGGCATTTCGACTGCAGTGCCGCTCTAACCTCCGATCCGGTAGGGGTAGCCGGGTCGGTCTTTCAATATATTTGCGGACAAACATGCCACGATCGATGTTGTTCATCCGTCTCGGAATACCTCGACGTGAGCCGGATCCTGCGTCGTGGGTTTCCTATTCTTGAAGCATTCTACGGTTAAGGTTGTAAACAGTTTGACCTACAAAGTGCAATATAACAGTTACTATTAAATCTACAGAAGTCAAGGAAATTAAATTATTGTCCATCATATACTCACGACTTGGGTGCAAACATCTTTGTGTATGTCGTTGGGTAGAGAATTGTATAATCGCCATATCTTACGTTTTAGTTCGCAGACCAATAACACCTAATGAGAATTATGCACAATAGGAAGATATATAAAATCAGAGTCTTTCACCGCTCTGGGAGAGATGTGTGACAGAAATTGTAAAGGGTAGCCCTCCATTTTATGATAACTCTGCATGAAATGATATTTAGTTAAAATTTTAGTGTCATTCATTAAAATGTCAAACAAATTACACTAAGGGCATTACCCAAAATAATGGGGAAACGTATAGGTATTTCTGGAACCGGTCCGGATGTAGCCTCCTCATTTGGTACAGGATGGCGGCGAGGGCGTCGACATAATCACTACTGATAAAGTCATTAAAAAGTAAGTCATCCATCATTCCACGATCTAAGAACAAGAACCGTTGGTTGATGATAATATCACGCCTGCATTAAAAGCAAACCTATTTTATGTCAGTTGTATATAAAAGATATTTGAGAAGCATCGTGAAGAAGTTGGTGCACGTACGGTGTATGATAAGTTGACAAAAATTGATCAATTACTTGGCGCTGCTCATCTCTGATAAGCTCTCTCCCGGGATAAGTAGCGAGGTCTTTCAACTCTTGCTTCCGTGCACTGAAATGAACTCGGCTTTAATGTATGATGTTTAAATAAGAGCATATATAAATGCATTCAGGTAATATTTATAGAAATACCTTTGGAGCGAGCACGGGTAATTTCGGTTCATACACCACTAATGATTTCGAAGTACTCGGGTCACTCGGGTGCGACTTCCGTGGAGTTGGAGTGGTCGAAGATCCATGTGAGGGTGAGGTGGATCGCCCAAAGCCGATGCATCTTCTTTTTGTGATGTCTCTTCATCGTTGTCGACAAAACTAACGTCGGTTTCCTCGATAATCTTCTCGATTAATATTGATATCTGGGCAAGAGGTTTTGTTCCCGGTGATAAGGGCTCTTTCTCTGTCAAATGATCGTGTTCCTTGCTCTCTACAGTAGGGGTGTGCTGGTCTTTTGTATCCTTAACCGTCTTCCTCCTTTTGAATTGAAAGGACGTGAAAGGTGATTTCACAACCTTCTTCAAGCGACTCCGTCGGCGCTTCACCCTCTACATCAAGCTAGGAATGGACAGTGCTACCTCGGCCTGATTATCTACATCGGTTGCAACATCGGGTATGACAGTGTCCTTCTCCTCACCCTCTCCGGCTTGGGAGGTGTGACCTCCCATGATATTTTCATCTGCATTGGTGGGTTGGTGGGGACTTCAACATGTTGTTTTGGTACAGCCGTTATTTCTTCATCAGTGTGGACTTCAAAAGAATGAAATTCAGCAGTAGGGGCTTCAAAAGTAGGGTCTTCGACGAGTAGGGACTTGTGGGGTCAGCCTTTGGGTAGAATTCTCTAGCCAAATTTGGTTCTTTGATTGATAAATGTTGCTCAATCTTATCAACCTTTTGGCTCAGTTCTGACATTTGCACCTGCAGCCCCGTCACCCCAACATTTACGGTATCGAAGTTTCCTTGATATTGCTGGAACCATTTTTCCTGGCCTTTGAGTAATTCATTCATAACTTCCATGTTGCGATTCATGGTAGCTAGAATCGAAGAAATGGTGCTATCTTCCGTAGCAACTCTACCCATAGAAAATGAAGGTGATGAGGGGGGATAGAATCTCAGTTTGTTGAACTTGGACCGGGTTTGGAAGGCCCTCGTTCGGGTTGGCAATCAACAGAAGTTCATCAGGAGTTACATTAGTGAATTTGTCTTGCACCTAAATACAGTTTCAAGAAAGTATAAAATGCTTTATTAACCATTTAACAGCTGGTATTTGGTAAGAAAGTTGGGCATGACTCACTTGTTCAGTATTTAGCCGCTTGAAGAATAAGTCAGCTAGTGAGGCGTTCCACTTAAGGGACCTCGGCCACTGCAACATTCTGGGTCTAGCATTGGGAGCTGCGGGAGTCACTGGAGAAGTGTGCTAAAAAAACCAAAGCTGCGTGGAATCAATGTAATATTACTGTTACCCATCAATCAATATAGTAAATAGAATGATTAAATAAGATACTAACCGTTAATAAAAACAAAAACCCATTTATGTAACCGATTGATCGATGCGATCTAATTTTAATGAGTAACTCGCGTTGATGCGCTACTATAAGATATTCACATATAGCCGCGGCCGATTGTATGACGAGAATGTCTCTAAATTATCACCGTATGCATCAAGTTCGAAGGAAAAGCTGAAATTACTTGATGGAAAGAATAAGTTCGACAACAGATATTTTATGTAAAGGTTCTCCAATGGGATCGAAGTATCCCCGCTTGCAAACGCTAATATCATGTTCTTTATGTTAACAACATTAATTGTGGCCGATGGACGTAGCTTCCACTTCGGCATTGCTCCTCTATTTGGCATCCCAATCAATAGTGCAATTTCATCAGGTAGTAATCTAAGCTCTTTCCCACCCAATTTGACAACATTTTGTCATGTCTCCAACTTTGTAGAATTTGAAGGGTGAGAATATTATCCTGGGGATACGGAGGCAAATCAAAGAACTGATGGATATTCATTCGACTGAGATTACTCATGACAGCTTCGGAGACTGCAGGCCTGACCACATCAAGTTGCTCCCTCACAATGGACGGCCGACATCTACAGCTCATGTTTCTCGAGTTAAGAAACATGTAGAACAAAAAAATAAATAAAAGTCTTACTTGTATTATTAAAGTTTTAAGAGTTTGTTGAGTTTTATTCTAGTAGTATTTTGGTTTTATTTCAATTTTATTTATAGACTCAGTTTTATTTTGGTAATATTTATTGTTTATATGAATATTATTGTGGTTGTATGTTCTCTGTAAGGTGCAGAAGGTAATATTTCCTTTTTATTTTGGTAAGGTGTATACATATTGTACTTTTAATGGACTTAGTTTTAATCTGGGAGTATTTGTGTCTTATATGAGTATTATTGTTGTTATACGTTTTGGCTTGCGGTTAGGTTATGCACTGGAAGTGTGCCGATTTTATTTGGGTCGTCTTCGGATCATATTAGGATATTCGGCTTGTACTTCAGTATTATTCGGAGTTTAAATATAAGAATGCTATCTCCTAATAAAAATACGAATGTAGATTAGGACTACTACCTCGACAAACTGTCGCCGGTGACCATTTTGCTGCTAGTCCCCGTCTTCTTTTTTTTGTCTTTGGTCTTCTCGCGCAGGTCGATCGGCTTGTTCTTCGCTCATTCGGCCGAACCTCCGTTTCCATCATATCTTCTCGCTTCAATCGGGGTGTTCTCTGCTTCCATCGATGTAAATTTCAGGAGATGGATAATGTTGTTCTCTACTCGATTAGAAAACGCAATGCTCTGAAACCCTAAAAATTTGGGAGCGGTAATGAGTGTGTAGTTTTCCTCCGGGCAAAGTAATCAATCGACGAGACGTTTCGTTTCTCGTTGTATTTCCTGTGCATTGGCGCGGAATTTCAAAAGGGCAAGAGATTTTATAATAAATATATTTTACAATAGTTTTCTTGTTGTATTCTCTGTGTAAACGGAATATTTCAATACAACCAGTTTAACGGCCGCATTTCTTCTGCTGCCGTTGTATTTAAGAGATATTATAAGTGTTTTATAGCTGTATTATATTCCATAACAACCAGTTTAACGTCCGCATTTCTTCTACTGCCGTTGTATTTAAGAAGTATTACAAGTGTTTTACTGTTGTATTATATTCCAATACAACCAGTTTAACGTCCGCGTTTCTTATGCTGCCGTTGTATTTAAGGAATATTACAAGTGTTTTACAACTGTATTATATTCCAATACGACCAAGTATAACGTCCGCATTTCTTATGCTTGCTTGTTGTTTTTAAGAAATATTTCGATTGCTTTAGCGCTCGTATTCTTTCAAGTTAAATCGTCGTTTCAATTGGAATGTATTGCGGAATATTCCAATACAACCAGGTTCATGGAGCGTATTTTTCTCATATTGCGATCGTTTTAAGGTTGTATTCTCGTGTTATTCCGAAGTAATATCACTCCAATACCGCAATAAAAACCTCAATGTCATTAAAATTAAACCAAACATTTGCCAACAGGGTATAAAATTAAAATTATAATAAACGCTTAAAATGCCCCTTTCAGTATTACCGAAATAATACTCGAATTACAACCTAAATAATACTCTAATAATACGAAAAATATAATCCCCTAATAAAACAGAGATAATAAGAAAAAAAAACTTATATTCCAATACAACCAGTTTAACGTCCGCATTTCTTCTGCTGCAGTTGTATTAAAAAAACTACAAGTGTTTTAGAGCTGTATTCTTCAACCCGAAACCGCGGGCTCATTTGGAATATATGCCGGTTGTATTGGAATATTCCGCGTTTTATTCAAACCACTCGGCGGCACATCACTAAATACAACCCTAACACAATAAAGATATTGTTCAAATACAACAGAGTTAGGTCGAACTGTTGTATTGTATAGGAAAACGGAATATCTCTAATACTACCACGCCGGTTGTATTGGAATATTCCGCGTTTTATTCCAACAACTGGGCATCACGTTACTGAATACGACCGTAAAACAACAGAGATATTGTTCAAATACAACAAAATTAAATCGTAAAGATGGATGTATTACATATCTCCAGTTGTATTATGGATGTATTCTAGTATTTTCGGAGTTGTATTTTGTGCACCGTTAACAGTCCCACCAATCAGTTTTATTTTTGTTATATTTTTGTATTATTGTCTTTTTATTCTAGAGTTGTATTTTTGCCTTCATACTCTATTAATGACAATATTTGATTTTCAAATAAACTGTAATAAAACATTTTCTGATGACAGAATAAACTGCAAAAAACACTCTTAGAGCATTTCCTGATTTGACTGTTAAACCTCGCAGAGTTAATTTGGAATAAACTCGTCATAAACACGGTAAAAAATCATCCAATACACTCGCATGAGGCAAAAAAAACTACAATAGTTTTGTGGTTTCGAGTCGGACAATTTATAGTAAAATTTTTTACAATAGTTTTCGTGGTTGTGATTCGCGTGTAAGAGGAATATTTCAATACAATCGATTTAACGTCCGCATTTCTTCACGTGCAGTTGTATTTTAGAAATATTATAAGTGTTTTAGAACTTGTATTTTTTCGTCGAAAATATAACCCCGTGATAAAACAGACATAATAAGAAAATAAAACCTAAATGTTACAAAGCAGAACTTAAATATAATCCGCAATACAAACCACAATGTCATTAAAATCAAACCAAAAGCTTGCCAACCCCTAAATTAAATTAAAAGCTGTAGAAAACGTTTACAGTGTCGCTTTCAGTGTTACTCAAATAATACTGAATTACAACTTAAATAAAACTCTAATAATACCAAAAACAAAAATTCCCTAAATAAAACAGAACTTATAAGAAAATAAAACCTAATTTTTGCAAATGCAGAACGTAAACAATACTTTATATAATCATCTTCAAAATCCATCTTCACTCGCTTCTACCCTAATCCAGGAATCTCGATCCTCAAGGAATAAAGAATCCACCTCATAACTGCGTCGTCCCTCCAGAAATCAAATTTCAGCTCCTTAGCTCCACGACAAGGTATGTCAGACAAAAACCCTAAATGTCCGCATCCTAAAGATAATGGAGACAAAAAATGGCTTTATCCTTTGGCGGGGACAAAAACGGTAAAAATTTCATTCTTTTTAGCTCGGGTCGGGTCGGGTCGGCAGAATGGAGATAAAAAAGCTTTTTTTTTTCAAATGTGTCATGGTGGGGTCCAGAAGTCCACGTAGCGCTTTTTTATTGGTGTCCGTACGCAGCGCTGCGTACGCGGTCCGGACGCAATAAAAATTCCTGTCTCTTTCCCCGTCGACTCTTTGTGTGGGAAGTTCGACGAAGCTGCGAAGATAGAGTGCAGGGATGTAGTGCAGCGGAGGTAAACAACAGGCTCGCTGCGGGGAAGGCAGCAACGGGAAGACTTTCTCCTCTATCCTCAGCTATCTATTGGGAAATGACATATTCAATATGGATGGAGATGCGTAGTGTTTCTATGAGTTAGCCGTAGCCTTCTCCGCCTCCTATCTTAAGTCTCCGACGCTTCCAATCCCATCAACTTTCAAGATTTTTTTTGAAGATTCGCTTTTGAAAACATCTGCAAAATCTCCTTTGGTTACAACTCGGGTTGCCTCGACCTGTGGCTATCATTATCGCAGTTCGAGACGGCGTTCAACTCGCCTCCATGTTATCTATACGGCGAGCTGTTGTAGCCGCCCCGATTTTGTAGAAAGGTGAACTGTAGGGTTTGGACTGAGGAGGGAAAGCGGGTCCTGTCGACCGGAGGAGGAGAAAAATGGGGAGTTTCAGAGGTCTTTGTGTTAGAACCAATTGTTAGAAACTCTTTAAATTTTCCAAATAGATTTTGATCGAATCAAAATCTATTAGGAATACACCACGAGAATCTTTCAATCCCATTCATATTTATAAAAAATCTGAATCGATACAATAGCGGAAGCGTACCTAAATCCATTTGATCGATTGCAAGCAACGATCTTCCAATCTGTAGACTTTCCGGAGTTTTCCTTAGTCTCTCTCGTTGATGGGATACAAGAGATTTCACACCCTGCAGACCGGAGACAATTACCTCTTTATTTAATGTAACCAAAGGGTGGTTACAAAATTTGCTTAATTCCAATTCTGCCTCTCATTAAATTGGAATTTGCCCTTATGGTATCCACACTTATAATTTCATGACAAATGTAGTCTAAAGTCATAAATTTTATACTTAATTGAGACTCACAATAATTTTGACTTATTAAATGATGACTCAACACATTTATTAATTACATTATAGTCCCATAATTGATCTAACAATCTCCCACTCGACTATATATGTATAAGATAAATGTGTCAACCTTAGTGCGCCCAAAATTTGTTGTCATCATTGTAAAGGCACATTACAATCTCGTCCATTAATCATATCAATACAGGATCAAAACAATCATCGTTGTATTTTTCACAACTAAACTTATCAATTGTCACATATATTAATATAATCAAATGACATAGATCAATCATGAATGTGTGGAATGAAAATTACATGTAAAGTGGTCTGTTCATGTCAATTTTCAACTAGTTCTACTTTACTTAAGTGAGATCAAACATTAACTATACAGAGTGTACTAAACTGAATAAAATACCTTATTTCTGATCAGAAAATATCCAAATATGTTTTGTATACAAAATAAAACACAGAGCTAAAAACACAAGTTAACAAACTCCCACTGAATCTAAATTTCCTCAAGTTTTATAACACTCATATGAGCAGTATGCTCATGAAAGACCCTGGGTATCAGACCCTTTGTAAGAGGGTCCGCAATCATGGAGTTTGTTCCAATATGCTCTATGTGAATCTGGCTACTCTGTATTCTTTCTTTCACAATAAGAAATATGATGTCAATATGCTTTGACTTGGATGAACTTCTATTATTATTGGAATACAATACAGCTGATTTATTGTCACAAAATAACTTTAGTGGTCTTTCAATTCCTTCCATAATGCGCAGCCCAGTGACAAAATTTCTCAGCCAAATGCCATGGTTGGATGCCTCATAACATGCTACATACTCTGCTGTCATAGTGGATGAAGTTATTAGTGTTTGTTTTGCACTTCTCCAGGATATAGCTCCACCACTTAACAAAAATATGTAGTCTGATGTGGATCTTCCATTGTCTTGACATCCAAGTAAAATCGGAGTCGAATACCCAATGATCTCCAAATGATCTGATCTCCTATATGTAAGCATGTAATTTTTTGTTCTCCTTAAGTATCTCATAACTCTTTTGGCTGCTTTCCAATGATCCATTCCTGGGTTGCTTAAGTATTTGCCTAAAACTCCAATAATGTACGCAATATCTGGTCGCGTACAAACTTGAGCGTACATAAGGCTCCCTACTGCTGAAGCATAAGGAATCTTTTGCATTTCCTGAATCTCAAGGTTTCCTTTAGGCATCGATTGAGACCGAACTTGTCTCCTTTAGCGACAAGGGTGTCAATTGGTTTACAATTCTGCATGTCAAATCTTTTAAGCACTCGTATCAATATAGCATCTTTCGTGATAATCCAAGAATACACTGAGAACGATCTCGATGAATCGAATTCTAAGACAAATGAGGCATCACTAAGATCTTTCATCTCAAAATTATTTGATAGAAATCTCTTAGTTTCACATAACATGCCTATATCATTTGTGGCAAGTAGTATGTCATCCACATACAAAATCGAAAACAATGATTTCTCCCATCGAATTTATGATATACACAATCATCAATCGCATTCATTTCAAAACCAAA
This sequence comes from Papilionanthe hookeriana x Papilionanthe teres, assembly GCA_022702705.1. Classification (NCBI taxonomy): domain Eukaryota; kingdom Viridiplantae; phylum Streptophyta; class Magnoliopsida; order Asparagales; family Orchidaceae; genus Papilionanthe; species Papilionanthe hookeriana x Papilionanthe teres. The sequence goes on from CM040424.1 coordinate 61,844,211, forward strand.
TGATAGAATCACTTGATGAAATTTGTGATACCATCGACGGGAAGCTTGTTTGAGCCCATAAATAGATTTTGTCGGTTACTAAACCATATTCTTTGGGTCTCCTAACATAAAGTTTTACGGTTGCACCATATAGATCGTTTCATCAATATCTCCATTGAGAAAAGCGGTCTTCACATTCATTTGATGTAGCTCCATATCATAATGAGCAACTAGTGCCATGATTATTCTAAAAGAGTCTTTTGTTGAAACCGGAGAAAATGTCTCTTTATAGTCAATCCCTTCCCTTTGAGTATAGCCTTTAGCTACAATGCGAGCTTTATGTCTCTCCACATTACCCTTTGAATCCCTTTTGGTTTTAAAAATCCATTTGCATCCAATGGATTTCTTTCCCTCTGGTAATGGGACAAGTTCCCAAACTTTATTGTCTTGCATAGACTTATACTCTTCATTCATTGCTTTAATCCATTTTTCTGAATTGGAACTTTGTATAGCTTCGATGAAAGTTGATAGGATCATCTTCCATCATACTAATATTTTCCTCATGTTCCCGAAGAAATACAATATAATCATCCGAAATAACATTTCTTCTTTCCCTAGTAGATCGTCGCAAAAGCACTTCGCTTCGAACTTGTTCTTGAGGTTGTTGGATTTGTTCCTCGAGGGGTTGATTAACAATGTCTTGTTCTTGATTTGCGACTTCGATCAATGTCGGGAGTAAAATCATGATCATTATCGAAAGTAATTATAGGAATAGGAACCAATTCCTCTTCAACAAGAGTAGTATGGTCAGATTCCTCCTCAAAGACAAAGTCTCTAACTCGATTTCTCCCCCAAATTCAATATCCTCAAAGAACACTGCTAGCTTCCGTCTCGAAAAATAACTTTAATTTGGGATCATAAAACTTGAAAGCCACTAGATCGCTCCGAATAGCCTAATAAAATAGTTGCTCACTATTTTAGGGTCTAACTTTTTCTCGAGTGGCTTGTAAGGCACTTGCTCATCGGTAGACCCCAAACATGAAAATGCTTTAAAGCGGGTTTTCGCCACGTCAAAGCTCATAAGGTGTTTTTGCGATATGCTTTAGTTGGTACTTTATTTAAAATGTAGATTGTTGTCTTAAGTGCTTCTCCCAAAGTGATTACAGTGAGGTAGAATGACTAATCATACTTCTTACCATGTCTTTAAGAGTGCGGTTTCGTCTTTCAGTCTACACCATTCATGCTAGAGTGAACCTAGCATTGTGTATTGAGGGACAATTTCACACTCCTCAGGAATTTAGCAAATGGTCCCGGACGTTGTTCACTCGAACCGTCATATCCGCCGTAGTATTCACCACCACGATCGCATTTGACTTTCTTTATTCTTTTGCTTAGTTGGTTTTCAACTTCGCCTTATAAGATTTGAACACGTCCAATACTTGGGACTTTTCATTAATAAGAAATATGTATGCATATCTTGAATAATCATCTATGAACGATACAAAATATTGTTGATCATTCCAAGAAGCTGTAGAAAATGGTCCACAAACATCCGTATGTATCAATTCTAAGACTTCTGTAGCTCTATATGCACCTAATTTCTTTCTTTTGGTCTGTTTTCCCTTAATGCATTCAATACAGACATTAAAGTCCGTAAAATCAATGGAACTTAGAATTCCATCTGACACGATTCTTTCAACTCTATTTTTAGAGATGTGACCTAAACGCTTGTGTCATAATGCCCTGAATTTTCATTATTAATTTTACGCTTAGTACCTCGTGATTCCATATTCAGAGTTTCATTATAAGAAGCAACAGTATCAAGCAAATAAAGATTGATATACTCCATAAGGAACCGAGTTCAATAATATTGGAATTAATAGATAAACTGAAACATCTGTTTTGAAATGAACAACAATAACCCAATTTGTCCAAACAACAAACAGAAACCAAATTTCGTCTAAATGATGGTACAACAAAAGTATCTATCAAATCCAAATAGTGACCAATACATAATAACAATCTAAAATGCCCAATTGCTTCCACTTCTACTGATTTTCCATCTCCCACATAAATGCATCTTTCAGCATCATTTGGTTTTCGATAAGCTCGAGTAACCCCGCATTGAAACACTTATGTTAGTAGTAGCACCAGAGTCTAACCACCAAATGTTTCTAGGTACTGAAGCCAAATTTACCTCAGAACAGACCAAAGTTAGAAATATACCTTTCTTTATACGCCAAGCGTGATATTTTGCACATTCCTTCTTCTGATGTTCTTCTTTATTGCAAAAGAAACAACTGATACTTCCAGGATTTTGAACTTTATTTTATTTCTTTTGAGAAGAACCCTTATTCTTAGCAGCCTCATTCTTTCTTTTAGTGCCTCTTTCTTTAGAGGTGTTGACCAAATGAGCACTATCAGTCTTTCCTTGCTTCAACCTTTTTTCCTCTTGCACACAATGAGAAACAAGCTCATTAAGAGTCTATTTCTCCCTTTGCATATTATAGTGACCGTAAATTAGTCGACTCGTGGAGGAAGCGAAATAAGAACTATATGCATGAGTAAATCATCCGTCAACTCGAGCTTTAGCTTCTTTAATTTTGAAGCAATGTTCAACATCTCAACGATGTACTACCTTATACTTTCCTTGCCTTTGAACCTCATTGAAATCAGTTTCTTTAAAAGAATACCAGTTTCAGCCTTATCGCTTTTTGCAAAGCGTTTCTCTATTTCAGCAAGGAAACTTGCAACATCAGTGATCTCACAAGACACTGCACCTCTAAAAGCCTCAGGTATGTCGCGCTTTATGATCATAAGACTCAAGCGATTAGAACGGTCCCACTTCTCATAGATTCTCCTTTCCTCGAAGGAACTAGCATCCGTAAGAGGAGCGGGTTTATCCATTCTTAACGCTAGATCTAGATCCATGCAGCCAAGAACAATGTGAATGTTCTCTTTCCAATCCTTAAAGCTATCACCCCTAAGGATTGGAACCATATTGAGATTAGCAGATACGTTAGCAACAACTGAAAAAACGAACAAAAGATTACATAAATAAAATGTTTTAAATTCAATTAATGGTAAATCCCATCTCAAGACACCCAATGCAACATTAATATCAAGTCTTTGGACAGTAATATTAACAGCTAATGGTAATCTTGTTGTAATGATCAAGCATTAACATAACATATATCAAGTAATAAATCTATTTTTGGATCGATTTATTACTCATATATAATTCCTTATAATTGTTACATGCTTATCATCACAAGTGTGTATGCAGTTCGATGAAGTATTAAATTTTCCTTTCGGTCAATTAATACACTCATGAACCCACATACACACAACTTCCAACAATTTTGTAACGAACTATCTACACAAGAGAGGTTACTTTGGCAACATCATGTTTCAATACAACAACAACAACAATAAAGCCTTAATCCCACTAAGTGGGTCAACATCATGTTTCAATAAGTTCATTAAAAATTGATGGACAATTTACAAAGTACCATTTATTCGAATTTAATTGAAACTTTAATTTAATTTTATAAAATCTTATATTTATAAATAATGAGCTAATTTAGAAGTCATAAAGCCCATGATTTACAAAACAAAATTATTAATTTTATAAAATTAATTAATCCCAAAATTGAATTAATTAATTCACTCATTTTATTTTCTAACTTATAAAAGAAAATAAATTAAATACATTTTATTTCCTAACATAAAAAATGAAATAAATTAAATACACTTTATTTCCTAACATATAAAAAAGGAAATAAATTAAATACACTTTATTTCCTAACATATAAAAGGAAATAAATTAAATACATTTTATTTCCTAACATAGAAGTAAATTAATTAAATAACTCATTTTAATTTCGAAATTAAAATGAGTAATTCAATTAATTTAATTTTTATATATATATATATATATATATATATATATATATATATATATATATATATATATATATACTTTTTTTATTATCGTTCGTGCGAACAGGGAACTGTTCGAGCTCGAACAGTCGCGCTGTTCGAGAACAGCGGCGCCGCCACCATCCGGCGTCGTCTCCGTCGCTCCTCACTCCGGCGCTGCCTTCCGGCACCGTCCCTTTTCGCCGCAGCATTCCGCTGCGCCGGATTCTGTCGCCGTCGGAGGCCGCGCCACCGCAGCCACCTACGTCGCAGTCGCGCTGCCGCATTTCCGTCGCCGCAACCCCGCCGCCGCAGTCCTTTGCGGATGATTCCTACGCGGGTAAGGGCGAACGAAAAAAGATAAAAAATAAGAAGGAGAAGGAGAAAAGCCTTCAGTCACGACGCCAAAATTTTGCGTTCCTCAATTTTGTGTCGTCGCCGCAAAAACTTTATCGACGACGATTTCAGAGGAAAAAAGAGAAGCAGAATCTCAAAAAAAAAATCGAACATGAATGGGAGGCTTTGATACCAATTGTTAGAAACTCTTTAAATTTTCCAAATAGATTTTGATCGAATCAAAATATATTAGGAATACACCACGAGAATCTTTCAATCCCATTCATATTTATAAAAAATCTGAATCGATACAATAGCGGAAGCGTACCTGAATCCATTTGATCGATTGCAAGCAACGATCTTCCAATCTGCAGACTTTTTGGAGTTTTCCTTAGTCTCTCTCGTTGATGAGGTACAAGAGATTTCACACTCGAGGCAGGGGACCATTACTCTCTTTATTTAATGTAATCGAAGCAGTGGTTACAAAATTTCGTTAATTACAATTACGCCTCATCAAATTGGAATTTGCCTTATAGTATCTGAAACTTATAATTCTAATGACAAATGTGTCTAAAGTCATAAATTTTATACTTAATTAAACCACAATAATTTTGACTTATTAAATGATGACACAACACATTTATTAATTACATTATAGTCCCATAATTGATCCAACACTTTGTATGTTTGCTTTCCCTTATGACGAGCTCAAGGGAAATGCATATTCCAAAAATATTGATGTTTTGGTGTGAAATACAAAAAAATGGTATTTTTTGAGTGTTGTGTATTTAAAAATCTTCACTTTTGTACATGAAGCTAAAAAGTGTTGCACGATAATCACGACCATTCTCATTGCAATGACAACTCTACTGGTTCATCTCTTTTAGTTCTTTTAGAGAGAAATTTTCACACGTACAACCCTTAATATCATAAACAATATCATGAAATAGAAATCACCAACACTCATTTAGATCATATAACAAACCATAAATAATATTATCATAATTATAAAAATATAAATATCATCTAACAAATGACATACGTGTATAAAGCGAACCTACAATATGCTCAATTTTTTTTTTCTCTTTCTTGAAAACAATACATATTGTTAAAGTAAAAAGGAGCACCAAGATCTCAATATGTTACACAAAACCAATTCTAAAATTTCAATGTATAACATAAAAAGTAACCTAAATGATATTTTTTGGTAGTATATTATGAAATACTAAGCATATCATAATAAAAGGAAGTTTTACAATAATATTGCGATGTCAAATATGTTGACTTAACATATCAAATACTTTGTTATGTCTAGTCTAGTAGGTTAGTAAAAAATCTAATTTTAAAAGTATGTTATGAATTACAATATAAGATTCACATTTTATAGATATATTTGTATTAGAATAAAGTGGTTGAAATAATAATATACTAGAGCACTACATATAAATTTCAACCCTTATATCATTTTAACTCCAAATTATTAAGCTTATATCATGAGGTTCTTATACCTCACAAGTACTTCATTTATATCATCTAATTTCAAATGACTATTTTTTTCGCTCATCAAAATAAATGAATCAATACTTCAATGACATTAGTAATTTATATCGAGCTACAATAGTGCATACGAATTTATAAATATGACAACATAATAAAACCCATAAATTCTATCGACATATTTAATTCAAATTATATGAATCACAAAACAAAACTACAAATAACATTTAGGGGCTGGTTGCCAATGGATTTAGCCCCGATTTAAGCTGTAAATCTGGTAAATATTATCAGACGATCGTTTTGGCTACTAACCCTACCATGCCAATAGATGCATGTATTTCAATGGTGCACAACGTTGTAGTTAAATTCAGATCCTCGCCACAACAAGGAAAATAACATTTCCTATATTGATTGTGCCTAAAAAACAAAAGCTCACACTACAACAAGAAAGATCCATATACAATCTTATGTATTAATAAAAAAATACCTCCTTGCTACTTCAAAAAAGACATATATGATTAGTTCATATCAAACTTTAATATGAATAAGAGAAAAATATGTACCCCGGTGAGTTTTGATGAACATGATTAAGACTACAAGCACAACCAATAGAACAGGAGACATTTTTTTTTTTTTGAATAACCATTTTATGAGCTTCACATAATTATCATAAAAACCTGAATTTTCAACCAAAATAGAAAATTTAATACTCTTTCATTTAAATCCATTTATTTTTATAAAAAAAATTTCCTTATATACATGAAAATGTTGGACAAAAGAGAGTGAATAATCCCTCAATCGAATGAACAGTGAATCAAGTTTTCACAATGAATAGTGTTTTTCATGATCTTTTAAAAATTTTGAATTTTTTATTGTGAAGTAATCAGCTTTAAGTTAATCTGGCCAAAATCATGAACTCATATCATCATTCTGACTGAAATAATATCATTTCTATGAGAGATGGGACAGATATGCATACTATATTGAGGGTGCTAAAGTCTTAATTTATAATTTGCACCACATGGGATTGGAAGCAACCGCAATGATGAACATGAAAGTTTAAGAAAATCACATCCAACAAAAAAAAAAAAATCACATATTTATATTAAAAAATTAGAAGGTGCACAAATAATTGATAAAACTTTGCAAGGTTTAAATTTGTGTTGTTATTCTTTAGAACTTCAACCAAAACAAATTGAAATTGACCTAAACAATGATTATGAAAAATAAAGGGATCATTATATGAACCCATCAAATAAAAAAATAATAAAAAAATTTTAATAAGAGTTAGAGGTGCAATTTTAGATTTCTAAAAATGCTTGGAGAGATTCTTGAGATTATTGCCAGAGTTTTCGATTTATCAATAAGTCATGTCTCCAAAGACCAGAATTAACATAGATCGTAAACACAAATCAATTTCAATTAGACATGGAGGACATAAGACCAAATTATCAAAAAAATAATGCCTTTTTTTTTTTATCCTTGATTTTTGAGTGATTTGCACTTCATGCAATCAAAATGAATCACAGACGCATTCAAGGGACCAATTTTGAATTCACCGTTGTGTGGAGGATAGAGGGTATTTTCATAAAATGGTAAAGCCCGGGGGCAAATCAGAAAAAAGAGCCTCATCCACTTTTGGTTCTCGGTTCCCTCAGTCCAGTCCAATAATCCTCTGTGCATATCAGCTGCTCAGAGCGTACCGGACAGCGGCTAAGGCAAAGCGGAGCTTCCAAGTTTACTCCTTTGGTGGCGCCGCGGCCCTTCTTTCGGTGAAGTAGAGATGGTCAGTGCTGGATGCTTCTCCTGCGCCAAGTCCATCCTCATCTCTCCTCCAACAAAATATTCTATTGCTTCCCCATACTTTCCTAGTCCCGACTACAAGGTTTCCTTCCAAAACCACAGCCTGCATAAATCCTTATCTGCTTCCAGCCCTAATTCAAATATCCAATCATTCCGAGTTAATGTAAGTTTTCCTTCTCTCTCTGCTGATTATGTATATATATATATATATATTTATTTATTTCCCTTGGTCTTCTGAGATTTCATTTTCCGTTTCTACGCCAAGGCGAGCAACATGCTTGTTTTTCTTTCTAGTAAAGCATAAGCGGCCATGAAGATAAAGGAGGAAATTTGGCAATTTTGCATGCGATTAAAGATGAGTTTCATTTTATAATGATGCGTAAAATTGGTAAAATGTGTAAATGGAAATTAGGCGTTCTATTTTCTGCTAAGGCAGTCTGTGTCTTGCAAAGAAAGTACGATTTTTTTTTTTTTTTGGGATTATCCATGTATCTCTAATTTTGTGCGTCCCTCTTACAGGCAGCAGGATTTAACCCAAGCACAAAACCAAATAGCATTGTTTGCAGTGACTGTGATGGAAATGGTGAGTTAATTCTTAAACTGCTTCTTTATGCTTGTAGTTGCTAACTGACAGTGGGAAATTACTACTTAATATAAATGTTGGGCACTAAAATGATGCAAAATGTTTGAAAGAATTTGGAATTGAGTTAATTCAGCGGGCGTTGTTGTGACTTGTTTCTGATGGAAACACTTTCGAACTGATTCAATACCAGGTGGCTTTATTATGACCTGTGCCTAGTTTGGACTTATTCCTGCTTTTTATTGGATGAAATCTAGACATATTTGGCCTATTAATTATTTTCCCAACTTTGGCTTAATCTTGAAAACATTAGGATTATAGCTAACACCCACTTATGAATAATAACAAAAACAACAACCTCCTCACCTTCTCCCAATCACTTCACCAACGACGAGGGAGAGGTCATTGATGGCAAAATCCATGAGATCTGAAAGTTTCACTGCAAAACTAGTTGGTTGATTCAAACTTCTTCCTTTAGATTTTCTCAAACCATCTCAAAAACCATGAATCCATGATCACCAAGCCCATATTCATTTTTCTAGCTCGACTCACAGTAGATCTACTCCATCTCCCTCACCTTCTCCACTCTCCATCAATTCCCAATCTCCGGTTGCCATCCAACCTAGATTACAAGAGCTTGCCCACCTCAAGCTTTCCCTAGGCGATTCATCTAGATCAGCCAATGTCCATGTTAGTCACACTTAAATCCGACCTTTCCTCCTGTCTCCTCATGTCCACCAAGATAAATTAACTTCATTAACAAAGTGCTAGATTAGGCAAATAATGATATTTAGATGTTAAATATGTAAATTCTAATATTTTGGGTGCATGTGTGTAAATCCGCATTGTTTCTTTCTTCTATTTGCATATGCCATTTGTTAATCTATTAGAATAGGTGATACATACATTACCGATGAGTAAATAACTTTTCCTCTCTTCATTTTCTACATGGTACTATAGCAAGGAATTCTTACATTGTCTTTTCAATATTGACCTTTCTTCGAGCAGACTTTACCATGTCCAATCCACATCCGAATCTAGTATGACCGATCAACCAAAAACCATTGAATTATCTAGCACTATTTCTCTCTTTGTGCGAATCATCAACATAAAATTGAATGTAACATGTTACTTCAAAGCTCTGTACGGCCAAGATTTGGATCAATTCAATGATTACGAGTGGAAATTAATTGTGGATTGAAATCACAAAAGAAAGATGTGGAAGCTTACCACCTCGTAGTGTCGTCGTTGTTGAAGCAAGAGAGAAAGAAAGTTGCACAAACATTATGATTTGAAACTAGGAAGCAGTTGTACGCCATGGAATGTGATCACATAACTTATCTCCATTCATTACTCAGACAAATACAAATCATGTTCTGAAAATTGAAGTTTTAGAATTGTTGATGCTGTTTCTCACCCAATATTGGAAAAAAGCCAGATAATAATTTTAAGATTACCGAAAGTTTTGATGATTGTGGAAAATTTTACCTTATTTTTTAATAAAAGTTTTAAAAACATAATGGACTTCTAACCAGAAATAAGTAAGCCCAAGTGATTCTAGAATGGTAATAACCCAAAAGACATTAGAAAATAATGACTAATTAATAATCATGAATGGGTAATTAAATTTTATAATCAAGCCATGCAAAGTAAATTTGTTTACAAAGAATATTTTTTTATATAATGAAGAATTAATGATAATTAACACAATTATCTCTAGGGTAATTTAGTTGATTAAGTGGATTCATGTAAAGTAATCTCTATTTATGGCAATTCAGCTACATAACAAGTACACATACATACAGGACTAGGATTGAGCGAGTTTAAGGCTCGATTTGGCTACAGCTTTGAGTCCAAACAGTGAAAAATGAGAGAGGGAGATTGAGCTAGTGAGTGAGTGAGAGTCTCAATGGCGAGCGCTGGCAATGACTTGAGCAAGCAACATTGGGTGGGGGAAACGACTATAGATTCACTTGTGAATGAGCTGTTCAACGTGAGCATAGTGTGAGAAAGAAAGAATGAACAAAAAAAGAAAAGAACACTACCCCAATCTCCACAAATAAATATATAATAGCCAGAGGTGGTTTTTAGATGAGTAATGCTTCCAAAATTGTCTGCTTATCTCGCTATTTTTAAAAATATACCTTTATTAGGTTTTAGATACCTTAAGATTTCATATGTTGTTTCAAAATGATTCTACCTTTGGTTAATGCATGAATTGAATTGCTCTGCTCCTAACAAATGTTATGATATGATGAGTATGAGATAATTTGAAAAGTCTTCCAATGTGTCTTTGGTATTGGTCAACATTTACCAGATCATTAATTCTAGCAAGTAGCTTTGCATTTGATCGTTTATTACAGGTCGTATGGTCAGCTTGGCTCTGATAACACCAATCATCTTTTACAACTTCCCAAATTATCAGAACCAGGGGATTGCTTAAGATTCATATTATGATTTGTTCAACTTGAAAACTCTATCTTAATCAAGCTTCTACTTAAGCCTTTGAGTTATGCTCAGCTAGACTTCTAAATCTTTATTTAAAAACATGCCTTCCATACAATTGATATAGGTGTCAATTGTAATTCGTGTCTTAGGACAGTAGAATCTTTATAAAGTTTATATTGACAAATAGAGCAAAGGTTTTTTAGCCGTCAATTTCTTCAATTTTGAAGGTTTGCATAAAACCTTTTTGCTGCAAGTCTATTGTTATCCCTCTCTATGCTACCATCAGCCTAGCACTGTGATGTAAATTCCCATTTGCATTCTACAACTTTTTTGTCTTTAGACTTCTTTACTAACTCATATGTACCATTCTTTTCCATAGCATTTATTTATTTCATTACTAGTAATCTCCAGTTTAGATCATCCAAGGCTTCCTTAATAGCTCTAGGTGCAAACATGTTGGTGTTTATGAAGTAAATGCTTTATAGAAACTTGGAGAATATCTCATAATATAAATATTTTGCAATAGGATGTTGGGAACATGCTCATCTTCTTTTCTAATGAGTATAAGGAGATCATAATCTAATATATTGAATTGACCTTTTTCTAGAAGTCTAGATTGAGTTTATGGTAGAATGCTCGGACATTGGAATAGGTTATTTTTTTGCATGTATTTTTTTCTCATGTTACCGATTCATTAGTATTTCGGAAATTTTACTAGGATATCTTTCATTTTCTATTTATTGAACATTTCCTTGCTTTGAAAAAAGTGTGGAGATGAGAGAATGAGTTTGGTTAGGGATTTGGCATATGTGTCAATAGGGCTCTCAAAATGACTTGTTGTTCGGGAACAACTCGTGTTCGGCTCATTAAGTAGCTCGTGTTTGATTCGTTCACAACGCAAACGAGCTGAACACGAATAATTTTTTTTGCGCTCGATATATAAACGAGTCGAACATGAACAAAATTTTGTTCGTTCGTGTTTGACTCGTTTTTACTCAAAATTATATATGTATATATATATATCTATGTATATATATATATATATATATATATATATATATATATATATATATATATATATGTATATAAATATATATAAATGAGTATTATTTTTAAATAATTTAATTGACAACAACACAACAAAGATTTATAATCAATTAAAATTACTAATTAAAAATAGAAAAAAATATATTAAATTCTATTTAAATGAATATTTTAATGTAAATTATGAGATTTAAATCTCGCTCTACTCTAAACATTCTACAATTGTGTAATTAGGGTTGTCAAAATAGCTCATTGTTTGTGAATAGCTCGTGTTTGGCTCGATAAGCAAGCGAGCCAAACACAAACAATTTTTTTGAGCTCGATATATAACGAGCCGAACACGAACAATCATATTTTTTAACAAGCCGAGTCTGGACTCGCTCAAGCTCTGCTCGTTTACACCCCTAATGATTGCATGCATGACTAGGGTTGTTAAAGTATTTTTTTGTTTGCGAACAATTCGTGTTCGGCTCGCTAAGAAAACGAGCCAAACACGAATAAATTTCTTGTCTTTGAAATATAAACGAGCTGAACACGAACAATGGTATTTTTTAACGAGTCGAACACGAGCTAAGCCCAGGCTCCTTCGTGTTTGGCTCATTTACACACCTACATGTCAATGACATAAAATGGTGTGTCGTGACCCATGATACTGTGTGGCATATCCTAAAGGTCCTTTGCATGGCTTGGTACGACGCACCAAAATGGTGTGCCATTTGCGTTATGCATGGGCAATGATGCATGACATCGCTCGCTTGAGGCATGCTAAATTGATTTTGAAGATTTATTATAAAAAAAAAGAGAAATTTATGTTCATACAAGTCAATTCTTATATATTTGCATATATGTTTTGTAAACTTTAATATTTATATAACACTCCAATTTTTGACATCACAAAAAAATATCACTAATACGATTTGTTTAAAAATAAAACTCAACTTTTCATGAATATATTTTACTGTGATTATGTTTTAAAATTTTATATATGTAATATCAAATTTTAGGCGTTGAATATATAAATTTATAAGAATTGTGTGGTATTTATGTGCATTTCGCTATATCTATATATATATATATATATATATATATATATATATATATATATGCATACATACAAGTGCGAGCGCGCACATACATACATAGATATATTACATGTGTACATATAAGGAACCCACAATAAAGATGATGAAGTTTATAAAAGATTAAAATGATGTTGAAGAAGAAAACGAGACTTTTTTGACTTGGAATGATAATGACAATTCTTTATATGATTCATTTAAATGCTTATCAAAATATTAGATTTGTAAAATAATTATAATATTTTGAATGACCGTATTGAACACTTGAATTTAAGTATTATTTCTATTATTTTTATTATCATGTTCTTTTATCTTGTAATTTAATATTATTTCATATTATTTAGTTTTTTTAATATTTTAAAAACATTTAAAATAACGCACACCATGCTATGCCTTATGTGGTATGACTTCGCTGAACTTCTATAATAAAAATTTTGAAACTAAGCCTAATGTGATTATTTATAAAGGTTACAATAACTTTTTTGCAAATATGGTGGTAATCTTGGGGGACCCCATGCATCACTACGAATAAGTAAAAGGTTTTAGAGGCACGGTAGGGTTTTGAGAGGTAAGTGGCACAATAACTCAATAGATTAATGAAAACTTTCATATTTAAATATAGAAAATATGAAAATTTAAATAATGAAACAACCTGGATGTCTTAGTTTAAAATATCAAAGCATTATTTGTTATTTAGAATAGTTTTACCTAGTAACACTACCGTAGCCTTTAGTGGTTTTGTTGTCAAATAGACACTTCCAAAATGTAAAATGAATGTATCTGTGAAAGGGTTGTAGCTCCAGTGGCTGACAATATTATAGAAAATTGTCTTAGATGGCTTGGTCATATTAAAAGTCGCACCATCTGATGATCAGGTTAGGAGAGTATATGTTTTAGATTTGATTTATGCTAAGAAATATAGAGGTAGACATAAAAGGACTCAGGCATATTGCATAAAAAATCATCTTAATTATTAGAGTTAAAGGAAAATATAACACTCAATAAGACAATGGAGAAAAATGATTCATGTAGCCGACCCACTTTGTGGGATAAAAGTTTTTATTGCTATTGTTGTTGTAGTATTGACCATCAATCATCCCAACATTATTTATCCTCCTCGATTTTATCCTTCTCGATTTTTAGTCCCAAGACTCCCAATGAGACCCTATATTCTGTAAATGACGAGAATATTTTTTTTTTAAGTTTATGTTTGATTTCAACCATATTGATTTTATTGCATTAAGATCACTATTCCCATAACATCGAGCACATCTCGTTAATTTTTTGTTAACGAGTTTAACGATTCTTGAGTCAAATAGGTCGACAATATTTAAAGAAGTCTTCCAAATTATTGATCTACTTTAAATATTCCTTAACATCTTATTTTTCGTCAATGCTTGGAATATAATTTCAAACATAATTTTCATATTCTTGTTGCTTAGAATAATAGCCTGGCTAAGTACTATACATTCATAAGTATATTTTAAGTTCATAATTGTTGAAATTGAATCTATCCTGTGAATCACACCTAAGGAATAGAGAATAGTACAAGAGAGATAGAGGGAAAAAGAGCGCACAATAATGACCAGTCGAATGAGAGAATTGTGTAAACTTTTATTCATGAAATGATCCATTATTTATAGACAAATGGGGTATAACATATGAAGTTATATTTTTGTCCCTACTTAATTAGGGGTTGTATAGGCTTTTCTAGGTATTTTACCCCAATGGGCTCAGTGCCTTACTTCTCTTTGGCTCAGCCAGCTGGAATAAATAGGGCTTTGATTAGTTTTGCAGGTTAGTTGGTTGCGACGATGTCGCTGCTCAAATAAATTTATACTGCCGGTCGGTTTGTTGGTCGCATTTCGATGGAACTGATCTGGTCTGTTGAATTTTGCCGATCGGTAAGCCTAATCTGGTCTTCGTCCTCCTCGATCGATCCTCCATCCGCACCAGCGAGTTTCTATTGACAAGATGAAGATAGGCCATCAGGCCGAGAGTAAATTACCGTAATCCGACGGATAACTTTCCCTTAGATGAAAAGATTCTGGCATAATGGTTAAGACCTGTTATAGGCACTTGATATCATTGGGGGAGATGGCCGAATGATCCTGGCATGACTGTTGGGGGATCAGATTCTCGTTGGGATTGATTTTACCATAATGACAAATTTGGGCGACTCTTTGTCTGACTTTTGAATGAGCCGCTTGGACTGAGTTCTTCGACCGCTTGTGCGGTTTTATGTGGCCTCGGTTTCTTTGTATCCTATAGGCTATTTGGTTTGTCAATCAAATTTTTGTTGGGCCCTTTTGAGTTTATGGCCTTTTCTCTTGGACCGTTAGATCTTCTCAAGATTCATGCTGACAATTCTTTGTCTACAATACTGCAATTAAGGTGATGCAATGGTTGAAGATGGTGCAAAAAATAATTAGGATTTACAGATCAAATATTGCTTAATGCACACAAATTCTTTTCTTATATTTTAACTAAAAAATACAATAAATTAAAACAAACAGCAATGATAAAATAATAAATTAAAAGAAACCAATGAGAAATTACACAAAATACTAGTTACTGGGCTTTGCTACAGAACAAAGCCAGGAAGGAAACCAGTCATCCGAGTTCAGCCATGTTAAAATATCGAATTTTAACTATAGCTGGAAATATCACATATAGAAGGAACTGGTAGCATCCGAGGCAGCTGAAACTAAGGAAGTAGACTAGAGGGTAACACAGGGAAGGAGGAGAGAAGATGTGAGAGATAATTGGGGAAAATATTCATTTGTACCTGCTTTTAGTTTATCTAGCGCTATCTCTGTGTTATCTTTTGCTGAAGCCGGAAATTTATTATGGAAATCAATCTTCCCTTCCGTTTTCTAATAGAGGAGCTCATTGTTACGGCAGACCTCGGCAGATTACTCTCTTGCTAAATCTTTGAAGTGCTAAAAAGTTGATGTTCCTGAGACCAAAATTTTACAGGTGCAATATTATGCAAGCAATGCAAAGGAAGTGGAGTAAATTCTGTTGACCACTTCAATGGCCAATTTAAGGCTGGAGAAGTATGCTGGCTTTGCAGGTACACCATTTGATCGAACAAAATAAGTGCATTGAATCTTCCAAATTTGCTTTTAGATGCATATATAATGTTTCGATTGAAATTTGTATGCGTATAATCTTATTCTATTAGTGAGGCCGTACAGGTTTCTTTTTTTGTTCAGTCATTATTTGTTTCTTTTTACAGGGGGAAACGGGATATCTTATGCGGTAACTGCAATGGTGCTGGCTTTATTGGTGGCTTCATGAGCACATTTGATGATTAGAACGTTAACTATAAATGTACCATTGGTTTGGTTAATATGTGATGGAATACTTCACCTGACACTCACATGCTCTACTTCTATATTCTATTTTCTCAGCTAAAGGTCCTGTGTTTAATTAAGTCCTGCAAGTTGTTATTGTAAAACGTCAAGTATAGAACTTGATCCTATTAAAACCACGCGTCTATAGTTTAAAAAAAAAAGGCTTATTCAGGTTGTATTTATTTATTTATTTTTGGCTCTAAGTAAACCCCGTGGCATGGATCAGATGCGAAATGATCTGATATTCTTATATTGTGATTAATGTTTTGGTAATTGATTCTTAGGACCTGCAGGAGCTTTTTAGTGTGAGCCTTTAGCTCTTTTTACTTGTTCTACATGCAGATGAGAATGCATAACTAATGCAGACGACGACGACGACAACAACAACAAAGCCTTAATTCCCACTAAGTGGGGCCGGCTACATGAATCCTTTTTTCTGCATTGTGTCCTATTTAGTGTCATATTCTCATTTAATTCTAATAAGTAAGATCATTTTTTATACAATAAGCCCAAGTCTTCCTAGCTCTACCAATGATCAAAAGGGGATTCATATAATAATTTTTTCGACAAGTTTTACACCTGCTGTCGACTACATAATGCAACCTTATATTTTTCGTATCCGGGCTTGGGACTGGCAATAACAGTGTTGCATGACTAATGCAGTCAACGACAAAATTTTAATGTTTATGTATAATTTAATTTTTAATTATTTGACGTAAAGCTATGCAAAAAAAAACCTTGTGTGTCTTAGCAAACTTTATATGTGATGGATAACAAATAAGCCTTCATTGTCCATTACAGTAGGAAATTACTTACAGAACTCTTGTGCTGCTGGTATTAGCGTTATAGACATGCAATTGGTATCTCCATCTTAACTTACGGTCAAGATCAACCAAACAATCAACAGTAATTTGCATATTCTCATAGTTCGAGGCATATTTGCCTCATATGAAACTGCAGGGAGCAAGCAAATCCAACAAAGAATTCCTTCCAAAAACTATTTTAGAGAAATGTTATATATTCAGTCACTATTTGTTAAGTTTTACTTGTTGGGGCAACTAAATATATAACAATCAAATTTTGGCTATTTTAGTGAAGACCCTTCTTTTTTTTTTTTTCAAATTCTCTGTATTGCTCTTCATCATTGAATGAGACTTTGTGATCACAAATCTGAATACTAAACAAAAATCAATAGAAATATATCATTTTTTTCGCGTAGGGAGAGTGCTCGAATTCAGCATCTTTGAATTCTTTGTTTTGTTTCCAACCATTGTGCTATATATTCGAGCAGATAATTAAAACATGCTTGCATATTTTTTTTTAAAGAAGCTCATATGATTTGGATCCCGGATATCACAAGTTGATGGTGGGCTATCAGTTACCACAAAGCTCATTCTTATAATACCAAATGAAGGACATACAAGCAACTGAATCTGATAATTATTAATC
The DNA here is from genome assembly GCA_022702705.1 of Papilionanthe hookeriana x Papilionanthe teres. Classification (NCBI taxonomy): domain Eukaryota; kingdom Viridiplantae; phylum Streptophyta; class Magnoliopsida; order Asparagales; family Orchidaceae; genus Papilionanthe; species Papilionanthe hookeriana x Papilionanthe teres. The sequence goes on from CM040424.1 coordinate 61,861,706, forward strand.
CTGATCTGATAATTATTAATGCTACATTTAACTCATGAAAAATTGGCATCACAAATCTATAGTGTACGATATATGCCAGAAAATGTATATTAAACATTATACATAATACATTTATTCACTGTCCTAGCCAGACATTTTATTCATCATGATGAATGTATGACATTCATAGATCATAGGCTGATCAGAGACCTCCAAGCAAGAAAGATCAGAATTTGAATTCCTTCAAAATCCTCCACCCCTCAACAACATGATATAAAAACATGATAGATACAGCTAGAAGAAGCGAAGTCACTGATCATGTGAAGCTGTCACCACTTCACTGGTGGTAGCAGTGCTTGTAGTGGCATTGGTGTTGAAGCGCCTGCAGTTGTTGAAGCCGTACCAAACTCCAGACGGGATGGGAGAGCCATAGTAGAAGGTAAGATAGCGGCCATAATAGGGATCATAGACCTCAACCCATTCAGGGATCCAGCCATCGGGGCCGTCTCGCCATAAGTAGAGGTAGCAAATGCCGTAGCCACATGGCCCCGCTATGTCGTAAGTGTCGGTGGAGCACCGCTCAAATGTTCTACTGCCTGGATCATCCAGGCGTGGTGCATACACCTGAAATACAGACAACATATGCATCGTTCTCAAATGTTCTGTATTATATCCCTCTATTTGTTTTTCAAAAACATTCATAGAGAAAAAGAAAAACCTTAATGATAGTTATTGTAATTGGGATTGATGTTCCATTGATTGTTCTTATGTTGCTACTATTATTAATAAGTAGAAACCCAATTGCTTTAATGAGAATAGAAGTGTGTTACGCGAATTAGTAATGAATCATTTGACTACAATAAAGCTTGCGTTGCAGCTAGTGGTCTTTCCCAAAAGCATGGAATTGATTGTGTAAATCAACCCCTTCCAACATATATTAGGATTTAGAAGGAGCTTCATGCACTAAGATCACCATTTTTATATAAAATTTATCATGAGGATGATTTCAATGCCACTGCCAAACAAAGTATTATAAAGTTGTTTCTCGTTTAATAATAATAAAATATTTTATTTTTACCTTCGCATTAATGAAAAAGAAGTTGAGGAAAGTCTGTCAGACCTGATAATATCCCAATTGAAGTGTGGAAATATTTAGGAGATTTGAGAATCTTTTGACTTACTAAACTCTTTAATATTATTTTAAAAACTAAAAAGATATCTGAGGAGTGAAGGAAGAGTATTTTGATCCTCATTTTAAGAAAGAATAAGATGACAAAAGTATACAAATTATAGAGGAATTAAGTTGATGTGTCATACTTTAAAATTATGGGAGAGAGAAATTGAACATAGGCTAAGACATATTACAAAGATTTCTAATAATCAAGTTGGATTTTTGTCAGGCAGTTCTACTAGGTAAGCTATACATCTATTGAGAGGTTTGATGGAGAAATACAGAGAGAATAAAGAGGATCCACATATGAATTTTATTGATTTAGAAAAGGCTTACGATAAGGTTCCAAGAGATATCCTTTGGAGAGTTCTAGAGAAGAAATATGTTCATATGACTTATATTCAATACATTAAAGATATGTATATTAGAGCTGTTATTTGTGTTCGAACAGAAGAAGGATTGACCAAATATTTTTCTATTTCAGTTGAATTACATCAGGGACCGGATTTAAGCACGTATCTTTTTGCTTGAGTTATGAAACTCTTACTGGATATTTACAAGAGGATGTACCTTGGGCGTAGCTTTTCGCTGATGATATCACTCTTGTGGATCAGATTAGAGAAAGAGATCAGGAAAAACTTGAATTATGGAGGCCTACATTTGGAGTCTAAAGGCCTTCGTTTGAGTAGAACTAAAACTGAATACATAGAATGCAATTTTAGTAGTAGTAGTAGTAGCTATAGCGACATAGTTTTAACTATGGGTGATCAAATTATTAAAAGGTTTGAACACTTTAGATATCTCGAGTCTATTGTTCAAAGTAATGGTGATATAGATGGGGATGTTATTATTCAAAGTGACAGTGATATAGATGGGGATGTTATTAGTAGAATTCAAGTTGGTTGGTTGAAGTGGAGGAATGCTTTGGGCCTACTATGTGATAGAAAAGTACCGCTTAGATTGAAAGGAAAATTTTATAAGATGGTGGTGAGACTTGCAATGCTCTATGGCACAGAATGTTGGCCTTAAAAGAGAAGTATAAAATTAAGTTAAAAGTTGCCGAGATGAGAATGCTTAGGTGGATGAGTGGCTTTACAATTAGAGACAAAATGCAAAATGAATATATTTGTGATAGGGTTGGTGTAGCTTCTGCAATGAACAAAATTAGAGAGAGTTTGATCACGTTAAACGTCGACGATCTTATGATCCGGTTAGGAGTTTAGATGTTTTAGATTCGACATATGTCGAGAAAGAAAGAAATAGACCTAAAAAGACTTGGGCATATTGTATTAAAAATGATCTTAAGTTATTAGAATTAAATGAAAATATGACATTCAATAGGACGCAATGGAGAAAAAGGATTCATATAGCCGACCCCACTTAGTGGGATTAAGGCTTGTTATTGTTATTGTTGTTCTTGTTTGTGTTCTTGTTATCATTTTGGCTACCAGAGAAGACTGAAATTATTGAGGTTATTTATCTTTTATGTGGATGATTTGATTATAACCGGTGATTATATTGATGAGATAACTAACGTTCATAGCCAACTATGTATTCACTTTGAGCTGAAGGATCTTGGTAAGTAAAGTATTTTATTGCCATATAAATTTTGAAATAAACAATGATCATATTGTTTGTCATAGAAAATATTTAGTCAAGGATGTACGGATTGTTCACTAATAGATAAATTAATAATCTTATGGAGACTTATTTGAAGTTAATTCATATTCAATTAGGAGATCAGTTGATTTGTTGGGAAGATACATGGAAGGAAAATTGAAAAGATTGAACAGCCAGAGAGAATTTAAATAGGATTGGCATGTTGCCGAAAGAAATCTAAGAAGTTTCTATGTTCCATAGTGCAAGAATTTCATGATATTGCAAATAAACTAAAGAGTTTTGTGTCATCTCAGTTCTAGTTCTATATATATCATCTCAGTTCTAGTTCTATATATAAACTGGAGGTTTATGTTTCGTCCCTAAACATTAAAATAGCTTGTATTATTGACTTCTCTGTCTACTAAAAGTAATTCAAAATAAATAATTGAAAGAGATGTTTCTGTGTGGATCTTATTTACTTGATTGAGGTGTTATGGTATGGAGCCTGATTTGGAGCACCACAACAGCATTCAGCAGCAGGCGGCACAAGGATTGCAAGACCGAGGGCTTCGCACTTTAACCAAGCTTTGAGCACCACTGCGCCCAAAGAAGGCACTCGTGCGCCGAACAGGTCGCCTCTACGCTCAACTGGGCGCCCCTGCGCCCATCGTGGGCTGCTCGTGAACCCAGGTTGGGCACTTATGCATCCACCTCTCAGGTTTGCGATTTCCAAGTATTTTTTCTTCTCAAGCCGCTGAGGCTAAGGCGCCCAATTTCGGGCGCTTATGTGCCCATTGCGGTTGGTCGATGATTCGATTTAAGGAGCTTATTTTGAAAGAAGTGTCAAAGAGGAGAATTTCGCATGCGTTTCTTTGTCAGGTCAATAGGGAGGAATTGGAGTGAGGTCCTATAAGCTTTCCTGATTGTTGAGAAGAAATCTTAGTGTGTTCTCTGTAAAACTTTCTGGATTCATAGTGAATTTTTTTGATGGTATGACTTCGTGGTTTTTTCCTTCAAGTTTGTTCACGTTAAATCCTTGTGTGTGTTTTTTTTGGTATTGTCTTTGTTGTGCTTTAGTTCATTTTTTTGTCAGGTTTTCTCAAATCTATTACATGGTGAAGTTCATTTTTTTGTTCAGGCCATATAGCAAGAAAGATATGATGTTGATCTAGATTTCTTTGAAGACTGTATATATGACAAGTAAAAGCAAGTTTCTTTTTCTAAAAGCGGGTCAGTGGTGAAATAAAAAAAACTGGAGTTAGTGCATATTGATGTATTGGGCCCTACTCCAATTCAATTCATTGAAGGTTCCTTTTGTCAGGTATATTGATGATCACACAAGCAATGTATGAGTTTATTTGTTAAAGCAAAAATATGATGTATTTGAAGTCTTTAAGAAGTGGAAGGCTATGGTAGAAAATGAGATATGCTTAAAGCTAAAGTGGCTCAGATCAGATAATGAGGGCGGGTACTGTGATCATAATTCAAGAATCCCTGTGCTATAGAGAGGGTCAGGCACGATTTCACTGTTCGAAGGACGCCGTAACAGAATGGTATGGTTGAGCGCATGAACAGAACTATCACAGAGTGTGCTAGGTGCATGAGACAACTTGCAGACTTGCCAAAATAGTTTTTGGCCGAAGCAGTAAACACTACAGTTTATCTGATTAACAGTGGTCCATTAGTACCTTTGAAGGAAGGCTTGCCTGAAGAAGCCTGGATGACAAAAAAGATAAATATATCTCATTTAAGGGTATTTGGGTGTTCTGCATATATGCATGTTAATGTAGACTCCAGTAGCAAGCTTGACTCAAAGTATGACAAGTGCACTTTCATTAGATATGACTCAGATGAGTTTGGGTACAAGTTCTAAGATTATTAGAATAAGAAGTTCAACGTCAGCGGAAATGTCACTTTCAATACAAATAGAGATGTACAAGGACAAGATCAGAACTCAAGACATGTCAGGTACTGCTGAAAAGTTCAAGTATGCTGAGACACTAGACATTTCTGCTCAACCAGAAGGAACACTGGAAGTTCCTCATTCAGTTGCTACTGAAGCCAGGAGATCCAGCAGAGTGATAGGACACGTACATAAGTATTCTCCTTCGTTACACTATTTGATATAAATTGATAGTGGTGAACCAAAGTGTTTTAAAGAGACCACTTAAGTTGAAGATTCAAGCGAGTGAGAGCTTGTCATGGATGAAGAAATGCAGTCTTTAGAGTTAAAAGTAGAGATTTGGCGGTATTACCAAGTAAAAAAGAGCACTACACAACAAGTGGGTTTACAGATTGAAAGAATAGTCAGAAGGTAGCAAACACTACAAGGCAAGGCTTGTTATGAAGGGTTTCCAATAGAAGGAATGAGTGAATTATACAAAGATTTTCCCCCATTGATGAAGATGAAAACTGTCAGGGTTGTACTGAGTCTGGTAATAGAGGAAGATCTACATCTATAAATCTTGTGGAGTAACTGTATATGGTGTAACAACAAGGTTACAAGGTTTAAAACAAAGAACGTTGGGTTTGCATATTGAAGAAGAGCATATATGGCTTGAAGAAGACCCCGATAGTGGTACAGGAGGTTTGACAGGTTCATCTCAGACAATGGCTACATGAAGTGTTAGACAAACCAATGTTGCTTCATCAAACACTTCGGTAATTACTATATCTTGCTTCTTTTGTATGTGGATGACATAATGATTGTAGGGGTAAATATGTAGAAACAGAAACTTAAAAGAAACAATTATCGAGTTTGAGATGAAGGATTTAGGTCCAACCAGGAAAATCCTTGGGATGAGAATTAGCAAAGCATAAGGGTGCAGAAATACTAAAATTATCTCAGCAATGTAGGTTGAGAAGATCCTACATAGGTTCAATATGAGGAAGGCAAAAAAAAATAGCACCCCCTTAGGTAGTCACTTCAAAATATCTAAGAAGCTATCTCCTAACCTTGAAGCAAAGCAAGCACGGATTGAGAGAACTTCATATGCTTATCAGTTGGAAGTTTGATGCATGCGATGATTTGTACCAGACCAGATATTGCGTATATAATGCAAGTGGTTAGCAGGTATATGGGCAATCAAAGCAGGCATCATAGGAGGCGGTAAAGTGAATTCTCAGGTACTTGAGGGGAACAGTCAACAGAGCACTTTGCTATGGAAGTGCAGAGATCAGTTTACAAGGATTTGTAGATTCCAATCTGGTAGGAGACGTGGATAGTAGAAGAAGTACAACAGAATATATCTTTACATCCGGGAACACTGTGGTGAGTTGCAATTTTGGGTTACAGAAGATCATTGCACTTTCAACAACAGAGGTCGGATATATTGCTATTACTGAGACTAGCAATGAGATGATTTCGATATAAAGTTTTAAGGTGGAATTGGGCAAGAATATGAGATTAGAAAGCTTCACAACGACAGTATGAATGCGATTAATATAACAAATAATGTTGTTTTTCATGTCAGGACAACATATTCAACTAAGTTATCATCTTATTGGCTCTCCCCTACAAGATTGACAGTTATTTTTGGATAAGTCACAAAGCTCAAAATCCTACGAATATGTTGACAAAGGTGGTGAAAATTGAGAAATTGAAGTTATGCTTGACTTCAATTGGGAAATGTTAAGATCGAGGGTGAGCCACACCGCGGTATATGACTATTAAGATGAAACAGATGGAGATTCATATATAGAGGACATGTGTTGGGTGCAATCAGTCTTCAAATGAGAGATTGTTATGGTTTGGAGCCTGATTTGGAGCACCACAGCAACAGACAGCAACAACAGCATTAGGCAACACCGGGATTGTTAGACCAAGAGCTTGGCGCTAAAGCACCAAGCTTTGGGCGCCCGTGCGCTCCACCTGAGGCGCACACACAACCTAAGATGCACACCCAATTGTGGGTGCTTATGCACCCACCTCTTGGGTTCGAGAGTTCCAGGCTACTTCTCTTCTCGAGCTGCTGGCGCTAAGGCGCCCAATTTCTAGTGTTTATGCGCCTGATGCGGTTGGTCGATGATTCGATTTAAGGAGCTTATTATGAGGGGCGAATGTAGGAGTTTCTTTGCGTGACTTCTTCGACAGATTACTAATGAATGAGAGAAGTGTCGAAGATGAAAATTTTTCAAGTGTTTCTCTGTCGGATTGAGAGGAAAGAATTGGAGCGAGTTCCTATAGGTTTTCCTTGATTTGAGAGGAAATTTGAGTGTGTTATCTGTTAAAAAATTTTGAATTCATAGTGGAATTTCTTGGTGGTGTGGCTCCGTGTTTTTTTCCGTTCTTAGGTTTTTCCATATTAAATCCTTGTGTGCTTTTATGGATTATCTTTGTTGTGCTTCAGTTCATTTTTTTGTTATGGTTCTCTCGAATCTGTGCAATCCTATTCCGTGGTGTGATTTAGTTTCAAATTGAACCTCAGAACCGGTAAATTTGAAGAGGATTGATTATTTCAAACCCAACATGAGGTTGCTATGATAATTAGGTTTATTGAATATCATGGGATTGATTTCAAGAGGAGTAATATTAAGGAAACTTAGTGCATGCATGTTAAGTCTAATAGAATGCCCATAAGGTATATAAGGTAGGATTTAATGAAGTTTTAGCTAAAATCGAGCCAAATATAATTTTTCTCCCAATTTAGCCTCATTAGTGATTGAATACACAATTTGTTAAATCCCGTCGTTCAAATATTTGATTGAATATATTTAACAGTTGCTCCCTCTCACAATTCTTAAATCTTGAAATAAAGCCCAACCAGTCAATCAAGATTCAGCTACATTTAACCATTTTCAAAGTTTATTCCTCTCAAGTTTTATTAAATATAGATTTACAGATTTATTAAACCAAAACTGAGTTAAACCCTACTTGTAACCAAACAGTCCCAAAACACAAGAATTCCATTAACCTCAATGTAAGCATGAAACAGAATGAAGCTGACTTACCTATCTTTGATACAAATTGTAGCTTCAAACACCATTGGTAATCGCATAAGAACCGAAAAAAAAAATAAAAATAAAAATAAAAAAAATAAAAAAAACTAGACTGAAATTAGTGTGTTACAGACCTGATTGTTGTAAGCATCACCAAAGGACAGGGCAACGGCGTCTCTGGTAAGCCGAGGGGAACGGCAGCTCGTTTTAATCGTAACCCTATAGGAGCATCCCCTTGCCCCTCCAGAATCCAATACCTGCAACCCAATCACAGAAGTCAAACAGTTTAGACTTCGGATTTTGTGAAAAAAGAGAGATTAAGTTTTAGGTTTATGACCTCCTGCCGCAAGAGAAGTTGATGCTGCTGCTCAAGCTCCTCAGGATGCGGGTGTGGATGTGGATTCGCTGCTTCAGCTATCAGTGCAGTGACTGAGAGTGCCGCCACCAAACCAACAAACAATGCGCGAGCGGAAGCCATCGTCATAAAAGGTTTACGCTCCATTTTCGTATTTTTTTCTCACCGTCCTATTTTTGATCTGCCTCCTGACTACTGAGTCCTGAGAGAGAGACGTTCTTGGCTGTCCTATTAGAAAAGCGCAAACGTCCACGGGTAGTTCAGCCAGTGTGATTCACATTGCACAGCTGTGCGGCCAATTAATAAAATGGCGATGGCTTAGGATAAAAATACAATTAGCCAATACATTATTCTGATTGAATTTTGAAATTTAATTAAAATATTTAAAATGACATAAAAATTAAAAATAATTTTATATTTTTAACATTAAAGTGAAGCTTAAATGGAGTCTAAAACCTGAAGAACTGAACACCCCAAATTTTATTTGACAACTAAATTTGATGAATCCCACCACTATCAACCACCACAATCGTCTAATTCTCATCTTCCAACTATTGTTATTCAATCACTATCATCAAACTGCTATCACTTTAAAAATGTCACCCTACCATTTTAACCATTTTCCACTACAAGTACAATCACGAGGGTTATCAAGTGATTCCTTCCAATTTTATAGTCAATTTTTCACAATTATAAAAAGAGCATATTCTTATGACCTCATATACATAATGTATTATTTTAACGCGGCGGTGTCATAAGATCTTTCTTTGAGTTTTTCATGTAAAAACTTCAATATCTAAAATATTTTTTTCATTGATCTATTTGCACATGAGAACTCCATGTAAAGTTAAGGCTCAAAATTCTGTCTAATGTCATAATTATTCTAGCTTGCAATGATAACCATCAGAGAATTTATTTAACGTTATTTTTTTTTCATTTATCAGTGTCTTTATTAATTTATCTATGTACTGATTCAACTATTTTTAGACAAGTCAATTATAAGCCCAAAGCCAAACTTGATTATAAAAAAAATTCTACGATAGGTGTGAGCACATATATGAAAGCTCAACTTAGCTTGATTACAACCCAAAATGAGATATAATTTAGCTGGTTGTAGAGAGTTCGATTCTGACTTATAAAAACCTCAAGTGTTAACATTAGGCAACAACTAACATTAGCTAGTGGAAATAGCGAGTATCGATATTAGTCAGTGACAAATGACAAATGACAAATGTATGATGTTGAAGAATAGGATCTTAGGAAGTTTCTTTTAAAAAATACATCTATATATATATATATATATATATATATATATATATATATATATATATATATATCTATTTCATGATATGATTTTTCTTTAAGCCTAGATGTGTCATCAATAAACTGTTATCACCGGACACAAATCTCAAAGCATTTTGAGCTAGCAATATTTCTTATTCAAATTCAAGAACATGTTAGCCACAATTTTAGCAAATTTATTAGTCAAATTGAGTGTCTCGACTAAATGAATCAAATGACACTAATAGTGATCCAGTTCGAGTTCAAATCAGTCTAGATTAAACAATAAAACCCTTTAGTACAGCAAATGGAAGACCAAATCGTCTTAAAATTTGGCATGCATATAGTCAAATTGAGTAGCGAGAGGAATCCAATGAGTCCTATATCATTTGATTTTGATGTCATTATGACACTTAAATATTTAAAAAATTACATATGCTCAATGGAATTCATGTGAATCATTCAATCACGTATTTTGGGAGATTTGTCAAATTTTCTAAAATGTTTCTTTAAAAAACTATAAATAGATTCACATTTTTCACTTTAAATGAGAGGAGAAGAAAATAATCAGCTAACTACTAAAGCTTAATTCTTAAAGTCTCGACGGTTGTTGTCGTTCACTCGAGATTGCGACCGACCATTAGAGTTCGCCGCCAACCGCTACAACTCGTCATCAAACACCAGATTTCATCTTCGACCACCACCCGTTGTTGACCACCACTAACTAAAACTTTGATTGCCTTACTATGACTATTATTGCCTCCAACAACCATGATGTTTGTAGCTAACTGCAGCTGCTCAAGTCTTCAATTATGACTTCAGTAGCTCTAGAATGGTTGCCATAGCCATCAAATATGGCTTCTATAGCAACTACGGTTGTTATAGCCCCACCAAGGCTATTATAATTAGACCACAACAGTTTTAGTCTCCGCTACCCTTAAAAGCTATACCTATTGGGATATTTCAAAGCAATTATGATTACAAAATCATCTTGTAATCTCATCTTCTTCAATTCAGATGAAGTGTGGACCTTTGTACTACTTATTACATAATAGATTATTTTAATAGGCTAGACCTCGTGGTTCTTTTTCATTTTCTAGAGTTTTTCCACATAAAATTCTAGTATCTCCTTTCATGACTTTTCTTTTATTTTTGTATGCATTAGATCTTCATTTAATTTTAAGATGTTAAATTATCACTTAAATGATGTGAATCTTTTAAAATGCAGCAATTTAGCATTGCTTGTGGGAAACATAATCTGACAGTTTTGATGGCTCCTAAGTATAATACTCGTAATAATGGAACCGCCCTCTCTAACACCTACCATTATATTTGATTATTTCAAAGCTAGCACAAAAGCCCTCTGCATCTATTTTGTTAGATGGACATTACTCTTTTGGTAAAGCAGTCTCTTTTTTGCCCATGGAAGACCTTGTGTTTATAATGGAAGAATTCAAAACAAGATTCTTCAACTATTATTACAAGGCTCGAGAACCATCACCAATTTCAACTAGTAGAGCTTACTTACCACCATATAAACTAATAATCGGAGATGCCCAGCTAGAGAATGCTCTTCCAACACCTCCTCCTCATACTAAGGTTCTTCTTCAACTGGGTCAAAAAGCTAACCTCCTCATAATGGAGCTCTTAATCAACTTAGTAAAGGAGTTGACCTTCTTAATACTGCTAGTTCCAGGCGCTTGTCTCCCTCATCGGCCTCTAAATCAACTTGCAATGTTACTTCCATCAAAGTTATGACCATACTACTAAAACATGCCATCAACTTAAGAAATAAATTTAAAGGCTAATTTGGCAATGATATTTGGTTTGCTTTATTTAAAATAATCAGGCTCGTATGAATAACATCTTCCACGTAGTTTAAAGTCGCCAAGCAAATGCTCCAACCAATAAGGTATCTTATGTACAAATGACTTCAAATCGATCAAATATCCTTCGTTGATTTTTCATGATATCTTATAAACATATTAATGATGACCTTTAATAGGTTAAATATTCTTGGTAGATTTCTTATGACATCTTATATACAAATGTCCTCAAATCGAAAAAATATTCTTAGTAGCTTTCTCATGATATCTTATATGCATATTAATGATGATCTTTGATAGATCAAATATCTTTGATGAATTTCGCATGACATATTATATACAAATGACCTTAGATCTATCAAATATCCTTAATGAAATTCTCATGATAACTTATATATAGATTAATGATGAAGCTAGACAGGCCAAACATCCTTGGTGGATTTTTCACGACATCTTATATGTAAATGATCTCAAATAGGTCAAACATTCTTAGTGGATCTCTCACATACAGATTAATAATGACCTCTGATATATCAAACATCTTTGGAGAATTTATCATGGAATCTTATATACAGATGATCTCAAATATGTCAAACTTCTTTAGAGGATTTCTCATTGCATCTTACCTCAGATAGGTTAAACATTATTGATGAATTTCTTCTGTTCTCTTTCATAAGGGTTAATATCATCGAGTAACACTGTAATAAATAATTTTAAATAAGTCTAGTATTCTTAGTGGCAGACTCAGTCTACTCTTGTACCCCTTGAAGACACACTCATGAGATAGTCTTGAAGGGAAGCTAATAGTGGACACAATCTCACTAGAAGACTCCTTGAGTGCAAGTGGCTGACACAGTTTCTACTATTCACCTAAAAGACATGTATGTGAGTTAGTCTCGATGAGATGCTAGTAGTTAACACAATTCTCACAAGAAACTCTTTGAGGGCAATTGACAGACACAAACTTCACTTATACACTTGAAAAATATAATCTTGAAGCAGTCTCGATGGGAAGATAATAGTGTACAAAACACTAAAAATATCCCATATGGGCAAATGGTAGACACAGTCTTCACATATCCCTACTCATACCTCTAAGTGACACACCCAAACTCATGAGATAGCCTTGATGAGAAACTAATGGTGGTTAAAATCCTCACTAAAAAGACACCATAAAAGCAAGTAGTTAACGGTGTTTCTACTAAAAAAATCTCAGAGGATACAAGTACATAAAAAAATGTCACAATGTACAATTGTACTAACAATTTTCAGAAGGCTATAAGGTAGTTAATGATGTTTCTGCTTAAAAAATCTCAAAATAAACAAGAACATCTAAAAAATCTCTGAACAAACATACTAACAATCTTCAGAAAGCTATAAGGTACATGTACACTAAAAAATTCTCAAAAAAATATAAACCTCGAAAGGTATAGGTACACTAAAAAAATTTCAAAACTATTAAGTTTTAAAATGTATAAGTATATTTTACAAATTTTAGAAGATAGCAATCTCAAACGATACACAAGCTTTATTTATACAAAGAACATTTGCTAATTTTGATCGTCAATTTTTACTTATTCTAGAAGTTGAATATTGATAAAAAAATCTCAGAAGGCACAAACCTTAGATATGTTTAAAGTTATTATGCTCCTATTGGGGGCTATCTTAATTACAATATATTAGATTCATAACAAGGCTTGTAATGACTTTGTTTTATCTAAAATGGCGAGTTGAAATCAATATTCTTATAAGAAGGTCAAGAATTAATAAAGTATCAACATCATAAATTTTAGTCGAGCTCATACGTTAAAAAAAAGTTCGTTTCTAAGATAATATATAAAGTTATTGGATCACATGAGATCACCATAATCTACAGCATTACCAAATAATTTTTAAAATCTTCTATGACTTTAGAAGTTCACAACCGCCATAGAATTCTTGAGTTCTTATAGTTTGTTGACAAGAATGAGTTCAATAGCTCAGCATTAGAAGTTAAATAATGATATGTTTGACAGCTTTCTACCAACTTTATTTTTCAAACCGCACCACAGATCTATTTGGAGAACTATTTTATTACTGTCCCTTAGAAATTTCTATGATAGAAAACTTCTTGTTTTTCGATCTGAGCTATTAATGTGTGAGAGCTGCCAAAAAGTTGAGATTTGACATTTTGATAATAATTAAATTTGTAATAGTAACCACAGTTTTTTGAAAATAAATTTCTTGTGATGCAGCTTCACTTCTCTTTAAATAATTACAGCTTGCGCGAAACAGATCCTAAGACTCGATTCATGAACAATTCAACTAGGTTGAGACCTTGCAACAATCAAATTCCAATTCTTATGATGAATTGATTCATCAGATTCAGACTAATATTATGTACAGTACATATAAGCCAACACATGCAATACAGATTAGTCGGTATGCCAAGAGATAGAATTCTAGCTGATGTGAAAAATGAAGCTCACAGAGAAAATTACACTTCTATCTCATACATTACATCTTGTTAGAAAGATATATAAAACTCGTTAAAAAAAAAGGTAAACGGGAGTAGAACTATATCCTGGCCAGCACAATCCCTCGGCTATTTGGCAACTTGCTCTACCACTGGGACATTGTTCCATCTTTCATCCACTCCACTGCTCCGTAATGGAGGCAAGGAGAAGACACTCACAGTAGAGCTCCCACTTCGTATCTCATTCAGCACCCGCAAGGCCGCTATGGTGCTCTTCATATAAAGGCTCTCAATGTATTCTATCTCTTCAACTGCTTGAACCCCAAAATCAGCCATCGTGGAGCCCTGATTTGATGGCTTCTGCTCCCTCTCCTCGCCTTCATCACCATCGTTATCACCTTGATCATCAGAAATGGAAGGTTCAATCTTCTTTGGGAAAAGATGATCCAGCATCGCCTCACACTTCTTCACTAATTTGTACAGAAGGTCAGTGGTGAAAAAAGGTTGCTGCAGCACCTTCTGGATGAAAGGAAGTCGGATCAAAGCTCCTGTTATTTTGTCATACTTTTTCAGTATCTTCACTAAACCTGTTAAGGGACTCACTTTTAGTTAAGGGAATCAACGGTCACTAAAGGCAAAGTAATCAAGTCAGAGTGGCAGAGGATAGATAGAAATGAGTAGCTACTGCGAGAGTTCACAATTTAAAAAATTTCCCCTAAAAAATTTAACCATCTTCATATTGTAACCATCCAAATGTATTCCAGTTTTGATTATATACAAGAATAATATAGCAACCAAACAAAATCGTGATGTGAGATTAAAACAAAGGTAAAAAGACCCTTTTCATCAGATTTACAAAAGGTGAGCCCTGTAAAAGAAGGAAGAGAATAAAAATAAACTGAGGCAACAAAAAAAAAAGCATAAATATAAATAAAATTATTGCTACGCTCTCAAAGAAATCTACATAAAAAAATCATTTTGACCCACTTTCAAAGTTGTCGTCAATCAAATTTATGAGAAAATACGGCAGTTATCTTAAACCACATCCAAAGATTTTGAAGCTTATTATGACCAGTTTTTTTGTCAGCATAGTCCAATATTTTGTTCTACCCATACCAAATCCATACTATTCTCTGAAACTGATGATAAAATTCAGCTCCACTTCCCCATCCATCCATCCATCCATCCATCCATCCATCCATCCATCTATCTATAGATCGATCGGCCTCCAGCGTCGAGCGGCTTTCTCGTCTTCGTCGTCGTCGAGGTCTGTGTGCTTCGTCACTGCTAGCTCGACCTGTTCGGGCTCGACGACTCGTTTCGTCGCCGTCCACGCCGGAGTCGTCTGTTGCAGCTTTTCGAGGCGTCTCGCGTCCGGTGACTCCTTCGGCTGTCCTTCGTTCGGCCTCTAGTTCGAGCGGCCTTGTCTTCGTCGTCCAGGTCTGCGTGCTTCGCAAGCTGAACGACCTCTTCGGCCAGGACTCTCGCGTCCCAGTTTTCTGGTGGTGTCCTCCACCGGCAGAGCGATTTCGTCGTCTGCGACCAGTTCGTTGGAGCGACAGACTCGGCTTCTTCTCTCCTCGACTGAGTTGAACTTTCTCCAGTTCGACTCCTTGCTCTCCTTCGACTTCCAGTCACACAGTGGAACCTGCTTCTGTGTTCACTGACTGTAGAGGCCGCTCAGCGACTTTTTTCTGATGGTATCTAAGGTTTTCTATGCTGGAGCTGTGGGCAGCAATTTCCACAATGAGCACCTCTTTTTTCCACAAGAATTTCGTGAGCACATTGCGATTTGGAAAAATACGAGCGATTTTATCGAGTCGATTGATGTAAAGATGGAAGCATACTCGTTATTTTCACCACATTTGAAATGAAGGTTCTCTCGATGATGTTAAATTTACTTTAGTTAGGAAATTCGATTTAGTACCTTGAAGATGGATTTAGTTAGAAAATTTTTGAGAATTTGAAATTCATTGGTGGATGGAAATTGGGAGTGTTAGATGACACGACACTTACTTCATTCGGATACGAAAGAAAGAAGACTATGCTTGACTCTTTCATTCAACGATCGAGTTTGATTGTTGGCACTACATGAAGCTTATCGAATGGACTCCGATTTTGACCATCTAATGAACCTTCTATCATTCCTATGTGGTTCAAGCTTCGAGCTTCCCTTTCATTTGTACAATTCACGTACTTTGTACAACATTAGCTGAGCTTCTCGGTGCTCCTCTCGGAGTTGATGCTCCTACTTTTGATAGTGATTCTCCGGATGGTGTCGGGGTTCGAGTGGAGAGGGATTTCACTCTCCCGAGGTGGATCGTTTTTGGATCATCGATGGTGCGAAGGGTTTTGGCGGGGAGGTCGTGGTGGAGAACGGCGCTCTCTTTTCGCAACGATTGCAAAATGTTTGGGCACATTAGAGACACGTGCTTATAGATCGCATCTTCCTTCGAGGAAAAGAGGCTGTGGCGCCTGCACTGTTGTTGGAAATTCCCGACATAGAGTTGACGCTACTGCAGCTCGGGAGATTAGGGTAGTCGATCTGTGAAAAAGTTTAAACTCGAGTCGACATGGTTGTCGGGGAGAAGTCTCGACTCGGTTATACAAATTGCTACTCCGGAGACCAGGTGGTTACCGAACAGTTTGGAAGTGCGACACTACTTCCTGTGCCGCAAGTCGTCCAGGGGGCTACTTCAGCTATTCGCTCTAATAGATACATTCAAATTTTCAGCAGAAAAAGAAGAATTCCCCTACCAATTGTCGAACCCACCGGCAAGAAACATCAGGACTCTACGGAAGAGGAAGAAGTAGAAGAAGAAGCGGAAGAAGAAGATGATGGAGAAGACTGGCAGGTATATCATTCTCAAAAGAAGAAGAAGCTCGGGGTTACACTCCTATTCGATGATACTCGGTGACTCGAGGCAACGGAGTAAGCATTAAAGAGATTACTCCGTGGATCTCCAGAAACGGAGCGAGAGTATCACATTCTCGCTCTTGACTTTTGTTTTTATAATTGTTCAATATTTTGAATCCTTTTGATAACTTTGTATCGAAGAGAAGGGCTCCGTGGGCCTTCTTCTAAAGCCTCTGTAACCGTTTCTAAATTAATATAGGCCCTAGGACTTCTTTTGCAAATATATATATATATATATATATATATATATATATATATTACTATGTATTCTACCTTACTGTTTTGATTATACAATTGAATTCTCATCCCGTGTCAAAACCTGCTTGTCATTGTGGAATCCAAGCAGGGCAACAAGCTCTATTGAGGGACTAAAAGCTTCTGATTGTCTCCAGCAAAGGTTCTTCAGCTGAGTGAAGATCAACAGTAGGAGCTTTCTACCCTCTGCAGTGCAGGTAATTTTCGTTGGTCCTTAATCCAAGCAATATGTAAGATTTAGCAACATCCAACCTACTATCTTCTCTCCCAAACACCAATGTCTACCCCTACTTGAAATTTCTGATTTGCCACTCAAAATCCAATACTTTATAACAATGCTTCAAACTCAATTCAATACTTAAGTCAAAATTCTGAGAACAGATGACAGAGGAGAGTGTAAGAGTCTTGAACTAAACAATTATTTGAGCAACAATGAAACTATCCACCAATACTCTTGCTCACATACTCCGGAACAAAACGGAGTGGCAGAAAGAAAACATAGACATCTAATTGAAACAACTCAAGCCCTCCATCACGATGCCCAACTACCTTGTATTTTCTGGGTAAATGCTTTTCTCAAAGCTACTTACCCGATAAATCGAATGCCCACCAAAGCTACAAAACAAATCTCAATGTATCAACATCTTCACGAGACATCTCCCACATATACCCAACTCAGAGTTTTTGGATGTGCGTGCTAGCCTTGGATCGAACCATAATCTCATCATAAATTAGTACCAACATCCATTCCTTGCATCTTCATAGGAAACTCTTCCGTACACAAAGGTTGCAAGTGCTACAACCTATCCACCAAAAATTTATAATCTCAAGCCATGTTACAATGAACTCACCTATCCATGGCAATCCATCCTACCAACCTCAAATCCAACTCCTCCAGTCGAATCATCAATCTCGCCGCTTCTCCTCACACCCTCCTCCTACCCATCATCCTCACTACCTTCCTGCTTTTACTCGAGCGCCTCACGCCAACCGCCCCTCCATCAATTAAGCCCCCCAATCGCCTATCTTATCACCTCTGAAAAGTGCAGCCCTTCACAAGAGCCACCATATGATTACCCGATTACCAACGGGTCATCTTAAACCTCCTCAAAAACTCAATCTCTCACACAACATCATAAGTGTACCCGATCCCACTAAATTTGCCCATTGGCGTCACACGATGGCTGAAAAGTTTCATGTGCTTCAAATAAAAGGCACCTGGACACTTATCCCTCCTCCCACAAATTCACAAATCCTTGGTTCTCGCTGGACGTACACAACAAAACGGAATTCGGATGGTACAGTAGCTCAGTACAAGGCCAGATTAGTCACACAAGGATACAATCAAGAGTTTGTAATAAACTACAGTGAAACATTTAGCTCCATCACAAAGATACCTACAATTTGTATACTTCTGACAGTCTTTCTACATCACAAGTGGGAGGTACTTCAATTTGGTATATTCAATGCTTATTTACATCACAATAATGACACGATATTCCAATTAGTGCGAACACTCAACTCTAGGTTCCAGCAAAAACATCTCGGTGCCATATCCTACAGGGAATTCAAGCTCATCGGTCACTGACATGCTTCAATTTTTCACATTTCTTATGCTTAAATTCTAGTAATTTCTTCCTTTAATTTCATAATTTTATGCTTTTAGAAGGATGAAATTGTGTTTTATAGGTTTTAAGAGGATTACCACGAAAATCAGAGCGACACAGGGAACTTTGGAATAAATCAGCCCGGCATAACCACGCTAAGTTCTGGCATGGCTACACTGTGACCAGGGGATCGTGACATCCCTTACTCTTGGCGTAGCCACGCCGTTTTTCGGGTGTGGTCACGCCCTCTCTGTTAAAAGCCTCACGCTTGGTGTCAAGGTATAGCCGCAGCTATACGCGGTGTGACCACGTCGCCCAACCCGAGAGATTAATGTAATTACGCAACAAGCGGGCGTGGTCACACCGCCGCATTTGCTTCAATTAGAAGGTTTTTATGAGCGAAATTTCGATGGTTTTGGAAAGATTTCAAACTCAAGTTTTAAGAAAGACATTAAGGAAGAATTAAAGGGAGTTTTTTGGAGAGATTTCAGTGTATGGGCTAGGCTTTGAGAGAGTTCTTCTCTTCTCCTGTTTTTATTTTTATTTTTAGAGTTGTTTCAGAGAATTATTTATGCTGCCCTTGTAAGAAGAGACTTGCAAAGTCTGTAAGTCTATTTTATTTTGATAAAGATGTTTCTTGCAGGTTTTGATTTCCATGCGATTTCATGTGCTTTTCTCTCAAAACATGAGCATCTAAATTAATTTCATGATTGTTGGATGGGTTTTCTGGCTTGATTTTCGTTGTATATTTCTCATAATACATTTTCTGTGATTTTGATTGTTTAATGTTGTTGGTTAACCTTCTAGCCTTCATTTACTTCTAACCTAGTTAGTTAGGGTGTTAAAATCAATCGTGATCTACGACTTCGGCAGAAACGTAGTGAAACGATCAGGTTAACCACAAGATCTGATTAGAATAGAAATATTTTATTACGAATCTTGCAACTAATAACGGGGATCTGAAAAATATTGGGGATGTCATAAACATAAACACAACATATATTCGTGGAATTCTAATTCTTTTTCTGAACTAAGCATAGGCTTATGAAGAAAATATCATCCCTCGTTGACAACAACCACTTAAGAGAAATTGCACAAAATGTAATGCCAGATGCCACACCTAAATCATAGAGGCACGGTCCTCAAGAATCTTGAAGAAACACCAAAGTAATTTGACCTCTTGTTTTCTACCAACTCTGATAGATTAATGATTTTTTTTTTTTCTGAATCACATTGAACTAGGTTAAAATAGCTAGTAAATTGTAGCTTCACTTTTTTGGACCTGTTTCTTAACACACTTCCTCATGGGAACGTATACACAATATTCTTGCAAACCACATATTAGATGACACGTATACTTGCGGCCATCAGTCACCCAACTCGTGGTTTCATACACAAACAAAATATCTTTCTCAAATTTTATTAACTGCTGTAATGGCTAACTGTCGTCCTGTAAGCACTACAATAGTTGTGAATAGTGAGCCATTCCACAATCCTCAAATCTACCATTAACTTACGAGCTCTCTTCTTACTATAACAAGACTGGACATTATGTTTGTTGTAAATCAACTATGTCAACATATGCATGCACCAACGGAGCATCATTTCCAGCCGTTGACTCACCAACTCAAATATCTCAAAGGTTACGCAACGCTTCAGGCAGAAGCTGCCCATGGGGAGTTTCCAAATTTGCACCTATGACAATGCTGACTAGGCAAGTGATCCCAACACCAAGAAGTCTACAACAAGTTTGTTACCTATTAGGAGAGTGCTCCTATATCATGGACGGTCAATAAATAAAATATAGTAGCTTGGTCTTCCACGGAGGCAGAACACAAACATCTAGCCTCGACCACAATTGATGTCCTCTGGTTGAGATGACACATTGCAGAATTTAGCGTGACTCAAAATACACCTACCCCGGTTCACTGTGATGAAGTATCAGCCATGTCGATTGCAACCAACCTGGTCTTCCATGCACAGACTAAACAAATCGAGATAGACAATCATTTCATCCGGTAACATATCGACAAGCAGCAAATTCAGCTACACTACATCAGCTCGTTGGATTAACCAGCGGACATTTAACCAAAGCATTGTCCAAGAACAAATTTATCTATTTTGCAACCAAGCAAATGGTTCACCCATGCGAACAT
Source organism: Papilionanthe hookeriana x Papilionanthe teres (assembly GCA_022702705.1). Classification (NCBI taxonomy): domain Eukaryota; kingdom Viridiplantae; phylum Streptophyta; class Magnoliopsida; order Asparagales; family Orchidaceae; genus Papilionanthe; species Papilionanthe hookeriana x Papilionanthe teres. The sequence continues at coordinate 61,882,245 of CM040424.1, forward strand.
CAGCTTGCCGGGGAGTTATAACCGTTTCAGACAGCAAATTCAGCTCCACTTCCCTGCCGTATACCTGCAGCTGGCGTAGTGGAACCATGGCTGATTTACTTTCTGTTCCTTCTGCCTATTTCCTTACTCATTACCTTTTGTCTATACATATTACTATGTATTCTACCTTACTGTTTTGATGAATACAATTGAATTCTCATTCCTGTTAAAACCTGCTTGTCTTTTAAACCGACTACCAAATCTGAATTGATTTTTGGTCAAATCAGGTGTGCATTACAATGATAAGTTTTCTTTATGAGCTAGCCTTCAAATCATATGAGCTTTTGCTGCTAGAGATTGCAGCTACAACAGTTTAAATCGATATGCTATATGGATTTTCCTACCAGACAACAAAAATGAAACACCCACCAATTTGACAATGAAAGAAATGAAATGTTATAATAAACTAACTTTTTAAAATGAAAAAGGGTGAATTATGTTTATTATGAGACAATAGGATATCATGAATGATTAGAAAAAAAAAATTATAAAACTACACTAAATTCATATGCTAAATGGATTTACTCAGGCAATAAACAAATGAAGATATAACATTTCCTTCCCCTTTCCTTCCTCCTCCCGTTGATTGACATGTTTTCCCCGCTTCACTCGGAGTTGGTTTTGTTTTTTGTTTTTTTTTTGGGCGATGACGGTGTTGATGATAAACGCACCGGTGGTAGAGTGGAATGATATCTCGTCCTACGACACTGGGACTCGCTCAGGGCCCGAGTGAACGTAGGATGACGGTATCGATTCACCGCTATAATGCAAGCGGGGCACCCGTACCTATCTTAGGATTGCTAGTGATCCTACACCCGACGAAGTGATCAACTCGTGGACAACCCTAATTTTCAAAATCTAATAGGAACAGATACTATATTCGCAACAACAAAAAAACAAATATTTTCATTACTAACCAGAATATTGATCTAACTCTTTTGTATGCTCGAAATCCACGTACATCTTAAAAATATAAATTTCAATAACCATATTTTAAAATTTGGTTGTCACACTGTTGATTGTCAATCTTGGGTTAAGGAACGCCGCCCGAGTTAGGTTTAGTAAGACACGCTTCAGTTGAGTAGCGGATTCTATCATACACTCGGGTAATGAAGTAGCGCTTCGACTCGGTCCTCGAGCATTCTTACTACGGTTTACGAGCGCTTGCTCCGACCCGAATCTTGCGGTTTTGCCGGATTTTCGTATGATTTTGATGAAGCACTCGTGATCCTTTTTCCGGGACTTTCCCGAGGTTTTCATGATTTTATTTTGATTTTTGTTTACTATCTCCGAGCTTTTTGCCGTGAATCATTCGCTGTCATTTTTCGGGTTTTCTGGACGATGTTTCTGCCTGACTTTCACTTGTGTGACACACTCCAGCCTGTTACATTTAAGAAAATAACGGATCTCCCAGATATACAGGTTTGTTTATATTTACAGCGTGATACTTTTTGTACCTGCTACTGTTATTTTTAGCACGTTGTATCATACTCTACTGCACGCTTTACTGTTTTTCTGTGCTATATACCTTGCTATACACTGTACAACATTTAAACATACGTGCATAGGATGTTTAGGAGAACTCAATCATGAGTACACTGATTTGACATTATGACTCTCGCACCTAGAAAACTTAACCTCATCACTATGAATGAAGCTGGAAATTAACGATTATGGGCAAGACTGGTCATCTTAATCAATGAAACATGTCTTCACCAACTAAACCATTCCTCAGTGATTAAACAACAATTCATAGGATTTCGAGATTGTTCGCCTAGTGCGACATAAATCCTCAACCTCTTTTGGGCTTTTATATAGCTCTGTTGTACAATATAAGCCCCTAACCCGTTTTAGGATTCCGAGGTTGTAGTTCGTTACGACTTAAATCCTCACATCTTCTAGGCTATTCGTGTGATTGTTTCACACAAATGTAAGCTCTAATTAAATAAAATTGGCAGGATGAAACACTTAAATAATATTTTCTCTAAATCGAAGTCAAACCACAGATTTGTTTGGGAAGTCACCGAGGTTCGCCTCTGAATCTCCGACATCCCCTAGCTCTTCCTCCTTTATACTCTATAATAAAATGTTTCAAATTTGAGCTAATCCCCTTTCACACATCTTTGTCCGATTTCGTTGAAAAGTCTTATCCTTTTGACCTCCTTGAAGATAATGTTTCATGATTTTTATCGAGAGTTTTCTTAAGTGATTTCGGTCATTTAAGATGTAATTAACTATAGGGGCTTGCCCTTATAAGAAATCTTTCTAAATCCAGCTTAAAATAAATTCTATTTAATTCTTCATATTAAATAGGAGAACTTGTCGGCAAATAAAATGGTTTCGCAGACCAAACAAACTTCATATATTTCTTAGTTTATTTGATGGAGTCTCACACTCAAGTTTTGTGCTTGTCTGTCAGGATAAATGCATGACTTGAGGTGTAGCGCTCTTTCATTTAAACTATGAAAAATATGAGGTCAGTTTGATTTCATATTTTTCTAAAAAATATATACATATGTAAATTAAAGCGTCCTTCCGAAGCGGGAGGCGGGATTTCGACTCCGGCGACCGACAGCTTCTTACGGGCACTCCAAACCCAAAACAACGCCGACACAACATCAATTGCAAGCTAAGGCAAAGGTGCGTGCACTACGTGCAACACCGTACAAGTTCAAGCAGAAGCTTCACATTGAAATTAAGTGCAAGCAAGGATAGACACGGGTGATTGTAATGAAAGCTATCTCTAAAGTAAACAACAACAACACTACGTATGTATGTGTTGTTGAGATTTAATCGTGTAAGGGCCTAATTAATAATGCTACCTTAATTTTATTATTTCAAAGAATTAATATATAAATAAAGATTAAGTTACACGAGCGCATAAATATGTTAATAATCAAAGCTTACATTTTTACGGAATATATTTAATTAATATAAAGAAGATAAAAATAGTAATTATAATGATTGAATTATTTTAAGATATTGATTTTGCAGTAAATAACAACTTGCTTTTTGCTTAGAGGAAAACATGAGTAAAAAATTATAAATAATAATTTGTTTAGAAGTGAACTAAAATAAAATTAAGTATTAAAAAGGGATAGATGTATTATAGTATTTAGAACTTTTTTAATGCAAGTATCTTAATATTGATTATGATGTTTGATCGTCAAGGATTGATTGTAGTTGTGTTGATTTAAAGGGTAAAAACTTGAATCAATAATCAAAATTTGAAGTGGGTAATTTTATTTCTAAATTGTAGTATTGTTTCTTATTCTGAATTAATTTTTTATTCCAATTTTTTCATTTATGTTATATATTCATTTGTTATATACCGCAACTGATCACTTTATGAATTGCTACGTAATAATTCATATTGTTAAGAATGAAATGTGAACGTCAATATTACTTTATGAATTGCTGCATGATAATTTTCTCAAAAAAACAAATGATGATTATAGTATGATTTTAAATTCTTATAGAAGAGCATTCAGTAATTAGTAGATAAGCATATGATGTATCATAAGAAAATAATGCATATTATAAAGAATAACATGAAATTGTAGTGTATAAGAATTTTTTTGTGCATGATAATAAATGAAATTCACCCTCTTATTACACTAGTCGAGACATCAATGTAACCGCAAGTATAGATGTATTGTTATTCATCTCAGACAATATTGAAATTCTAATCAAACTTCGTTGTACCAATGTACCCTCTTGTTATATTGGTCGAGACATCACCCACAAGTATAGATGTTTTGTTTGTCGTCTCAGGCAATATTGAAATTAAGACCAAACTTCATTGTACCAATGGAGGATATATCAGATATGAGTAAGTGTATCCACCTCAGACAATAGTAAACTTCTATTATATCCTACTATGTCGACGTAATACGTATTAGACATGAGTGTAATAGGTTTAGAAAATACTCTTGAGACAGATGTGTTTAAATAAAGTATGAAAAATCATGAGTATGAAATGTTATGTTCATTTAAAACATAAATGAAAACATAAACAACATGTTTATACCATCATACATTATTATCACTTATAAAAATTTAAGATATGGTATGATGCATTACATAATTGAAAATAATGACTAGTATGCATGATGGTTATAAATGATTACGTACAGGGTATGGATGTATTGATGTATGTACAAATACATGCATATTTAAATACATTGGATAGAGGATTAACTCAAAAATTAAACATCAACAAAAGACTGAACTTGAGTAGAGGTTTGATAAAAATGAAGCGGTGAGTCTCACTTGTATCAAGCCAAACTAAGTTCAAAATTCTATGGAGTAGAAATCAATATGATTTGAGTAAAAACCAAGTTGGCAGATCTTTTCGTTTATAGGATTATTTTATATAATATAATTTCTTTGAAAAGTATAAGGCTAACATGAAAATGCAATAACATCATATTATCTTTGACAATTTTTTTTTGTCTTAACTCATTTAAAGAAGACGTTGTCAAAGTAAAATACAGGCTTTACTTCTAGTTTTGAAGATGATCAGTCGTTACAAATGCAAAAGGAACTGAAGTCCTAAGAAACAGTTTTTTTGTTTACTGCTATCTAGTCATTTTGCCAACCCCATGTAATGGGACAAAGGCTTCTTGTTGTTGTTGTTGTACTACTACTACTATCTAGTTGTTTGGCTGACATTGTTTTCAGCTAAAGTGCTACGCATTAAAGCACTTGTTTGTTTCCAGGTTACATAACATGGTGTTTGCCTTATTGCTATCCAAATATAGAAGTTGTAGCATACGTTTTCAATATAAAGATAAATAGAAAATAACTGCTAAATACATACACACATATGTATAATAAAAATATACCAGTGTAATTGAGAGCACTGTAGTTCTCAAGGAGGACCATCTCGCCATGGAAATCAACGATCTCCCTGCGTACCATCATCATCTCATCCTTGGATTCCAGTTCCGCGGCCATTGCAACTCGGTCCTCCAGTTCCTGCAAAATAATGACATCATTACAGCAAATATAAAGATAAACGAGAATGGTTAAGCTCATTTGCAGCACAGCTACAGTGACTTGTTAAGTTTGTCAAATATAAAAGAAGTTTTCACTAATATCATACAAAGGTGAACACAATAGAAATTAAATGTAGGATCATGATGACCTCTATGATTACAACGGTTGAAGTCTCAATAAAGAATGTTTGACGGTACTCCGAATTAAAAAAATTAAAAAAAAAAAAATAATATAAGAGACGGATATTGAGGGTCATGCGAGGGAACAAGTTGGAATGGAACTTTATTTTATCCGGATATTCCGTTTAGATATACACGAACATTATGCCAGATTCGATGATCATCTTTCCTAATTGTTCTTCGCCGGAAGGCCTGGTCACGTAAATTTCGACATTCAATGACAGTCACCCGTGGGATTTCTAGACGAACCTTTTGGCGGATGATGTACTCCTCTTCCTTCTCGACGAAGAACGAGTTGAACTTTTCGAGCTCAGCCTCCAGAAGGTTCAGGAAGTCCTCCTCCTCCCGCGTCAAGGAAGCCCCCACTGTGGAGGATAGAGGAGGATCTCCTCCGATCGTAAAGTCGGAGGGGGCTTTGGTAATGTCATTCAGTTTATCCAAGCACGGCCTCTTGCTAGGTCGTTCAGAGATGGTGTCGAGTCCGATAAGCTTGAGGCGCTTCTTCAGGTCCTTGTAGGAGAGGAACTTGTCCCTCCACTCCGGCAACGTCTCCTCGATCTGGTTGCTAAGACTCTTCCCAAACTTCATCTCTCTCTCTCTCTCTCTCTACAAAAATGAGGGTGGGATTGATTGATTAAATAAGCAAGAGGGCGGTTGCCGTGGAAATTGAAACAGGGGCGAGGATCGGGAATATGCGAGGAGGACGACGGGAATATTCGGTGGTGGAGGGAAGTGAGCGAGGGATATTTCGGGTTTTATTCCTTTCATCCTCATCTCCTCTTTCAATCGTGGTCCCCCCTGGTCCAAGAGTCCATCGAACCGCAACTCCCGGTTCGACCGCTTCCCACTAATCCCACATCGCGATGAAAGATAACGGCATGCTCGAGAATTTCCATAATTGGTTAATATATTACCTCAGGACAGTTAAAACGTTAACATTTGGTGTCAAGGTATTCAAATTAGCCATCGGTTTAAAAGCTCCTAAATTTCACTCTTATTTGTATGTCCAATAAATTATCGGTGTGAATCTTGCTAAGATAGTACGGTAGTGAAGCCCAGCAAGGACCACCTCAGCCGACCAACTCAACCAGCTGACCACCTCAGCCGACTGGCACCTTAACTAATTGGCCAACTTAGCGGATCGACTACTTCAGTCAGTCAATCAACTCAATCGGCCGACCACCTCAACCACCAGCCACATCAGACAACGGATCACCTTAATTAGTCAGCCAACACAACCAGATGGCCACCTCAGCCAATTGACCAAGTTAGCCTAGATGATCGAAACAGCCTGGGCGACCGACCCAAGAACTAGTTGAGTAGGTTCAATCCATACGAAAATGTATCATAATTAGTTACAAATACCAAAAAGCACGCAATAATATCTTGTAACGCTTCTATTAAAGTAGATGCAAGCATGAAGTTCACACATTTATTATCATCTATCTTTTATAAATAGGAGTCAAATACATGTAAAAAAATGGGCTTTTTGGGGCTCTTCTCTTTAGACACGTCTCTCCCCTTCCCTATTTTAACATCTACTTTTCTTATATAAAATGAATCGTAGAGCCCCAGAATATCTCAGTTTGCTCCTATGGGACAAGTCTGTGTGAGTTCTTTCCATCTCGTCTCCTTCCGTGTATCTCTCTCTTTCTCTCCTCTCAAGTTCCTACCACTATGATCATTGGTCGTGCTTCACAGGACAAATCTGGATTCAATACTGATAATAATTTATGTATAATTCTTCTAAAAATCAATTAAAAAGAGTTGTTATGATCAATTTTGATTATCCTTATCTGGTTTTTCTTTAATTGGGATAACATGCAAGTCTGAATTTTCTAAAACTTTTCTTAGCAAATTCGCACTCCTTTTCTTTCAATTTCTTGAGACATTCATATGCTCGGGATGGGGACAACTTGGTAAACCCATCAGGATCCTACAGGAAGACCCTTAGCCCCTGCACTACACGTCTTGCACTTACATGTTCATTAGTCAATACCTTATAATTCATATTTAAAATTAAGGTTAGTATGCAATTATGAATTTTTGGTGCACAGCTATTATTCTTTGGCTTGTGCTAGTTGTTGCACACTATGCACTAGTATACTTAGGGTGAATTTTTCTTGCAGGGCGTCATATCCAAAAGAGCGGAGCTTAATAATTTAGACTAACACATTTTCTGCATGTGTTGCTTAGGTCTCCTCCCACTGTATATGTTTTTTTATATGTTGCATGATATATCCCGTGTCAATCTCAGTTTTGCAGATCGAGTCTTTTTTTTTCAATTTTCTCCTTATACTTTTAGAATCACATAAGAGAATCTATACTAGAAATAAGGTGCGAGTATGAGTATCTTAGTTTTGCAGGTCAAGTCTTTTTTTTACATTTTTTTCTTATACTTTTAGAATCACCTATGAGAATCTATACTAGAAATAAGGTGTGAGTATGAGCTCGGAGCTTGGAGTAGGGACGTGTGGAGAGGACCAGTAGTTGTATACTCGTGCCTCGTACCTTAATTCTAGATTATGTTTTTGTTATATAGTATTAGGATCGAGCATTTATATGTAGTTTTCGACCACACTTTATCTTTTATTATAGCTGATCCGACGATATTGTTGGCCTCATATTCTTTTATATTAAGCATTTACTTTTCAATACATTGCATGTATTCACTCCTTTCTTATGCATATGGTTTGTCTGGATACAATCATGAATAGACTCGTTATATATATATATATATATATATATATATATATATATATATATATATATATATATATATATATATATATATATATATATATGCTAAAAAGTTCAATCTTAAAAGATTTATTCATAATAAATTTTAGAATTAAAATGTTCAAGATTTTAAAATTTGTTATTTTATTTCCTGCATGTCCTTCGGGTTGGTTTTATAATGATCACAAATGTAGGAGTTTTTCCTTCGAGTATGTTAATAGAGCATCTACACTTAGGATGCCTTAGCTTGCTGCATTACCAGAGGAAAGTACTCATGCTTTCCAATGTGACCCACCAAACATTTGCTTTATGCGATTACGTGGTTGTCTAGTGCGATATAGGATGACATAAGCTTTACCGATCCATACGTTATTATAATTTTTTTGGTGTTAATTAGCTCTAAAGCTAAGTTGTATGTTTCCTCTTCCTTCTTATAGGTTTCCTGTCGATACTCTTGAAAGGTATAATCTCTATTCTCCATTTGATCTAGGTTAGAGTCATAGGAGCTTAGATGTTTATTTTCCTTGGCTTCGGATCTACTGGAGCTCTTTAGACGATGCAACAAATGGAAGTGATCCCCCAACTGTGTTGGATCGACTACCTTCACAACTTAGTAGATCTGGAGTCTCAATAATCTAGAAAGATTAGTTCATGAAGCCCCAATCAGGCTATTTGATGCAGCCTTAAGTCCAGGTTTACTAACTCTCTGAGGCCTAACAAAAACATACGTATCACTTTTGTAATAAGAGAGTTTTGAGTCCAGGTTTTCAAATCCACGAAGAGTGAGGTGTTTAAGTTTTAGGAAAAGTTCTAGCATACTAAAAGCGTTATTTGCTTGGAATTAAAGTTAGTTTTTAAGTTGTGTTAACTAGTCTTACTGAATTATAATTACTCTTAATGGTTTACTCCTAAAGAATTTCTACTAAATATATTTGAATTGGTGATAATCAAGTTTAAAAACTACCCTCCCTTGCAATGATATAAGTGGTGTGTTAGAAATAAATATTTTAAATTGTAAATGTAGCTAGTGACAAATAGGAGCAACTATCTTCTTTACCCTCTCCCGAGTGCATAAAAATATTTGGTTAAACCAGTTTTAATTTCTTAATCCTCAATTTGAGTTTATCAAATATTACTTCTATATTTATTTGCATCTCCCAATAGTTTACTTTTGCTTAATACCCTATATTTCAATGTGAATACTCTAATCGTTCTTCCATAGCTCTCCCGAGTCATTATGGATCACAACACATGTTAACTAATCACTTAGCTAGAGTGGAAAGTAAATGAAAACTTAAATAATATTCATCACATTAAAGATTGAAAACCAATTTTAAAAGCATTCTACTATTCCTACACAACCTACTTAATCATCATAAGAGAAAGGTGAAAAGACAACTCACAAAGCATGGAGGAAACACCACAAAACATCTTTTAAATAAAGCAAATCCACTAGAATTGTGTTTATAAAAATTACAATACAAAAGAACAATAATTAGCTTTTTTCCCTTTACAAAGTGCTGACATTGCCTCTCATGGTTCCTTGCTGCTTTGTTGAATATCCTCCTCACAATACAACTCTAAACCCTCACCATATTCTCAATGAAAAGCAATTCTAACTTTCCTCCTACAAAGAAATTACAAGCTTTCAACCTCAGAACTTCCAAGGACTTCCTCAGGACTTCAAAAGAATTCAACCCTCTTTAATGAATCTTCTATATTCCCTGCATAACTCCCCAAGTCGTGTAGGAGTAATTGCTGAAAAACTGCCCAGCAGTTGCTGGTGCTTATGTGCTAGCTTCTCTGTTTGTTGGGTCATGCCTTGGTGCTTAAGCACCCAAGAAGATGGTGCCAAGATGCTTGTAGGAGCGCCTAGGCGCCAATGACTGACGCCAGTGCCTCAAGTCTCTTTTTGCTCATTTTCACCTCCGCTTCGCTCGACTTCTTCCTCACTTTGTTCCACTTCTACTAATATTGTACATACAAGAAAAACATAAAAATATCTTTATTTAAAGTGAAATTTCATCCATAAAAATGTGTAATTCATAAAGGAAATTGAGCATGCTTTTCTACACATCACTATCTCCACATGTTTAGTTTTGTATTCAACCTACTTGTAGATTTACCATCTTTTGGACACAATTTTCTCTTTTTTCAAGTCTTTGTGGATGAGTATTATATGTCCTTTGAACTTTGTGGCATTTACCTCTCAAGTTACAATGATTCACTCTTTATCTGGTGGCCCAGTTTTGCCCTGACGACTAGAGGAGTTCCTCTAATGGGACCATCAAAAACCTCCTTGGCTGACTATATTTTAAAGACCAATCTAAAGCAAGCACAACACATTTTATTACAAGTCTTCCTAGGTTTTTTCCCATGATATAGTTGACCACGAGGATACATGTTGTGGGAGTTCTCTTGGATCCAACATAAAATTAATTTGATTTTATATTCAAATTTAACTATGACGGTCTTTTGATATATTCTTTCTTGTATATTTTCTTGGATTAAGCATTGTCTAATTTATTTTGAACCGCTCTTCTCCGGTTTATGTTCCGATAACTTTCTTATATAAATATCTCTATAGCTACTATTTTTTCTTCTTAGTTTTTTGTCTTTTTTTCAGTCTTGCATTTCCTTCATTACTTAGTTAAGCAAGGGAGGTCTGGAAAGGGGGATTTGAAAAGTGGATAGAGGCTAAGAAGGCCATACCATTCTGGTGATACGCGAACAATGTTCAACTATAAATAGAGTTTAATACTTATGTGGCTTGCAAGTTTTCAAAGTTTTTAACATATTATCATATAAGATATATTAGAAATCATTATTATTATTCCTTCAGGCACTTGTACTCAAGTTAGAGTTTTATAACTTACTTTATATCATTTTCATTGTTTTCATAAATGGATGTGCTTTTAGAAAACTAATCTCGGCTATAGTAATTATAAATTAATTTAATAGTACAAACTTGTTGATAATGTCTTGGAGCACGTGAATTAATATATTTTCTTTGCAACATTGCCAAGTTTCTCCTTGTTATGTATCCAACCGACTAATATTTTTTTAGTGTACAAGATATTTTTCTGAGATTGTAGTGTTTTTCAGGACCACAACTCTAGTATTGAAGTTTTGGATTAACTATTGGGGTGACTTTATAGGCTCTTCTCCTTGGTTTCATGAGATTCACAAATGATTTTCCATTATGAACTTGCCTTACTCAAATTTCTAGTTTGTTTTGAGGTTATTTTCTATTTTTAGGTGTGTGATCTGTCGTCTAATATTTGATTTGTTGATAGTTCATAGCTTAGTGTTAAAGATATGTGGTGCACAAGTTGCCCTCTTAATTTTGGCTTGATGATTAATCATCTCTATGATTGGATGTAAGATTTCTAATATTTCTCAAAAAAACTCAATTATTATATTTTGAATGTTAAATTGCTTTTGAAGTTTACCATTATGCATAGCCCATAGATTGTTAAGGTAACATCGAAGTCTGGCTTAAACAAGATAAGTTACATTCACCCCATCGTTTATTTTATTGATCACAAAATTTTTAAATGTTAGAGTAAGTAATATGAAATTATCATATTAGAAAAAATGAAAAAAAAAGTTATGTTGAGAAAGAAAATAAAAATAATAAGTTTGATGGATAATATATTTAATCAAATAATATATATATATATATACATATATATATATATATATATATATATATATATATATATATATATATATATATATCAAATCCAAATTTATCCTGTAAGGCAGCCTATGGATCAGAGCAAGAGTCTTTTAGGATGTTGAATTCAAATTTGTCCTCTGAGACATGCCCAAAGATCAGAGCGATGGGGACTTTGAGGGAAAAAAAAGAGAGAAAGTAGAGTAAAGAAATAAAAAAGCATGCATAGACTTGCCCTGTATGGCTGTATTGGGTTGTTCTGGGGACTCTTTGACCCCTTTTATATATTAAAAAATAGTTGTTACATTTGGAGAAGGGGAGAGAGTTCGCCCTACATGAGAGAAAAAATATTAGGTGTGGACTCTTGATGCATGCGGAGGCCAATGGCGGGGCGCCATGTGGCAAGTGGGCCCCGCCACCATTAACACTGGCCAATGTTAGTGTATGGTGGCGGGATCCACTTGCCACGTGGTGCCTCGTCATTGGCCTTCGCACCTACGGAGTTTACACCTAATATTTTTTCTTACATGAGAATAGTCAAGAGAGAAGAGTCACATTTCTACATGCTATGGCTCTTTATTTATAGGAGAAAGAGAGACCGAATCTAAAATTACATGTTTGCCCTTATTTTAATGGGAGAGATATATGTTATTATTATCTTTTTATTAATGCAACACTTTAATAGAGAAATTACAATTCTTTATGATTTTTTTTTATAGTCTTTACTTTAATAGGGGAGATGCATATCTTTATGATGACTTTTTATATTCATAACTGATGTTTAACACATTTTTGTCATCTATCTTTTTATATTGACCGTTAAACTGTCTCGAGATTATTGCAGACCATTTTGGGTGTATATATTAGGTTCTCCAATTTTCTTGCTCATTGAAAGCTACAACTGCGATAAAGACAAGAAAAATTTTAAGATAAAAAACATGATTGCTTCAATCACTGATGATGCTCCTTATTTAGGCACTTTCTGTGTTTTGTTCTTACCTCTTTAGTGATATCTCACTGACTCAAAATCATTTTTCTTCAAATCGACTCTTTCGTCAGTATTGAGTTGAGATATTCACTTGCCTTTATTTGGTTTCCTATGTTGACTGGCAACTTAACTCTTAGATAAACAATCGGTTGTGATATCATCCAGCAAGAGTTTTCGCCCATTTCATTTGTTGAGTCGGACCGTCAATTTCTAGCTCATCCCAGAGTTTTTTGTTTGCTTGTCTTTAAAGAGAAGTCTTTTGTTTGCTCGCCTCGGAAAGGAGACTTTTGTTTGCTCTCTTCGGAGAGATTTTTTTTTTGTTACTTGCCCCAGAGCACTTTCTATGTTTTGTTCTTACATCTTTTGCGCTATCCCACTGGCTCAAAATCATTTTTCTTCAAATCAACTCTTTCGTCGGTGTTGAGTTGAGATATTCACTTGCCTTGATTTGGTTGCCTATGTTGATTGGCAACTTGACTCCTAGAGAAAACATCGGTTGTGATATCATCCAGCTAGAGACTTCGCACATTTCATTTGTTGGGTCGGACCGTCAATTTCTCGCTTATCCCAGAGTTTTTTGTTTGCTTATCCTTAGAGGGGAGTCTTTTATTTGCTCGCCCCGGAAGGGAGATTTTTGTTTGCTCTCTCTGGAGAGATTTTTTTTTTTTTGTTACTTGCCCCAGAGGGAGTTTTTTTTCCTCGCCTTAGAGGGGATTTTTTTGTTTGCTCACCAAATAAGAGTCTCTTATTTGCTCAACCCGAAGAGAAGTCTTTTGTTTGCTCACCCTAAAGAAGAAGCTTTTATTGCGTGCCACGAAGGGAAGGCTTTTGTCTCTAGCCTTTGAGGGGATTTTTTTTTTTTTTTTTTTTTTTGTTTGCTTGTCCATGAGGGGAGACTTTTATTTGTTCATGCCTGAGATGAGTCTTTCGTTTTTAATGTTTTGTTCACTCACTTGGAACTGAGTTTCTCAAGTGTCAGTTGAATTTGTGACAACGTTAGAGAAATTTTTGTCATAGAAAAGAAAAATGGTGAAGTAACACTCTCTTTTTTACTGAATGAGGTGTCAGCTGCTCGGAATTGATCAAGCGGTGAGCACATATGGTCGGTCAGCTTATTTCTACCATTGGGAATTGATCATCTATTTTGTGATGCTCGCCTCATAACAAGGCCTCTAGGAAGACAATAAAAACTTAATTTTCGACTTCAGATCTATTGTTGCATGAACTTCATAACACGGTTCCTATTAGAAGTGCCCTTGAGGTGTATTTCTCCTCGTTGGTGTCGCTTTCCTCAACACTTATCACACCTTTTAGAATTGTGAAATCTAAATTTGTCCTATGAGACATGCCCAAGAATCAGAGCGGTGGAGAATTTGAGAAAAATATAGAAAGAGGCTGAGAAGAGAAATGAATAAAATGATGTTGGGGTAAACTGCAATGTTAAATAAAATGATATTATTTCACTTACAAAATAGTTCATTAAAAAATAATGATGCATCAAATAAAATAATTCTTAAATAAATGCTAAGAAATGAATTTTGATAAATAAAAATTAAGCTTTGTTAATACATTTGGTCGAGAGCTCAGAGTATTTTTGTCATAGAAAAGATAAATGGTGAAGCAACACTCTTTTTACTGAATGAGGTGTCAGTTGCTTGGAATTGATCAAGCGGTGAGCACGTATGGTCGGTCAGCTTATTTCTACCATTGGGAATTGATCATCTATTTTGTGATGCTCGCCTCATAACAAGGCCTCTAGGAAGACAATAAAAACTTTATTTTCGACTTCAGATCTATTGTTGCATGAACTTCATAACACGGTTCCTATTAGGAGTGCCTTTGAGGTGTATTTCTCCTCGTTGGTGTCGCTTTCCTTCTTATTGATAGCATGCTCAACGCTTATCACACTTTTTAGAATTGTTAAATCCAAATTTGTCCCATGAGACATGCCCAAGGATCAGAGCGGTGGAGAATTTGAGGGAAATATAGAAAGAGGCTGAGAAGAGAAATGAATAAAATGATGTTGGGGTAAACTGCAATGTTAAATAAAATGATATTATTTCACTTACAAAATAGTTCATTAAATAATAATGATGCATCAAATAAAATAATTCTTAAATAAATGCTAAGAAATGAATTTTGATAAATAAAAATTAAGCTTTGTTAATACATTTGGTCGAGAGCTCAGAGTATTACTTTTATTTGATGTCTATCTAAGCTGTTTAGTTAAGCTTGATAAATACCATCATTTTGAAAGTATGAATTTTATCAGTTATTTTCTATAGAATAGCCTAAAAATAAATAAATAAATAAATAACATGTTTGAATGTACCTAAACCAACTAATTGATCACATCCACACCATATTTATAACAAAATTATTTAATATACCTTCCGCACTACACAAAACAAAAAGTTCACAATGAATGCAAGAGGACTATCAACACACACAGCATCATTTTAAAATAGATAATTATGTTAATACAATTACCAAATAGTTTACTTAAAAATAATGATGCATCAAATCAAATGAATTTTAAATAAATTCTCTCTATGTAGAAATGAAAGTCGATAAATCAAGATTAGCCTTTATTCTCAATACAAAAATTTCATATAAATTATTTCATTATATTTGATTCTCGGTTAAAAAACATCACTTCCTATAATATTTTCGAAAATTAAAATTACTGAATGAATCTTTTTGAAAAATGAAATAAACTAATAATAGCCTACTTTTTTCCGTCATTTATGACTTTATGATTGTAGTAGGTGGTCAATTTTCTAAAAAAAAGTAACGTCATAATTTTTTTTTTTAGGTTTAGTGAAACAGTAACACTTCCAAGTTCCAATACACTAAAACTTAAAATTTGTTTGGATCCAGCATAAAAATATTAATTAAACTCAAGATTAAAATATAAATATTCTTTCCTTAGGACAAAATCTTACTACTTAACACAAACAAAGAACAATATTATTGTCGAATCCTAAAGTATCATATGAATCACACTCAATAAATATAGCACACAAAGATAAAAAGTGAGAGAGAAAGAAGAGGTGAACAATAAAATGAGAGCATCTAAAGCCTTTCTTCTTAAAATGAGCTCTTAATTATAAGTTTAAGAGATATCTAGAATACATAATTATATTTAAGGCACTTCTTTACACAAAAAAGTTGAGGGGCAATAAGGTTATTTGTATAATATACTTAAATACATTAATAATGAATTTGATGGTGGGCCCTGATGACTTTTGGTTTTCGACACATGTTCACTCGTTCGATGATGACAAAATGAAACATATGAGGACGATATGAAGACTTCTCAATCAAGCCTATTTATGACTTCAATTCTTTGGCTCATATGTCTTATTTGTTAGAAGATGAGCTGTCTTTCGCTTGGCTTCATTCAAAGATATTTGTTTTGAGACATTTTTAAAAAAGCTCAAAGTCGTCAGCTTGTATTATCATCGTATGATTGCCTTTTCCAAATAAATCTCCCTCTTAAATCATAGAAATGATATAGAGAGGAGAGGAATCAGAAAGACGAGTTATATAATAATAGTTATACAAACAAATTTAAAAAGAAACAATGAGGAATTATGTGAGATAATCCTTGTGTGATAGGTCAAGGATGTACGTCTAAAAGATATTAGATTGAAACATCTTGAAACACAATCCACGAAGAGTATCCCTATATAAGTCACCCATGTAACCAAAGAGTAAAGATTTTGTGCTTGTTTTGGATTCAAACTTACTTCCAAAGGAACATATCCTTTTGGTTAATTTCATATTTGGGGATGCCCAATAATATTCCTGATAAGAAGATTCTTGCTTACGTTATTTATGATATCCAATTATTTGGGAAACCAAAGGATTTTAATCATCTCAAGTGGAAGAATTATGATGCTTTCGATGCCTATAACGGGTCGTAGGGTACAGGGTGAATCACCATATCCACTATGGGTGGCGGTACCTAGGCATGCAGGACCCTCATGACAACATCAATGATTTGTCAAAGGAATAACAGGGCTCAAAGGAGGTGTCAAATAAAGAGGGGAGGAATCTCTAAGTAGGTAGAGAAATTTGAGTAAGGATACCATGGATCCATTTTCCCAAGCTATGGAGACCCTATGTCTACCTCGTCGTGAGGGTAGTCGACCAAACCAGACTAGGGACCCATTGTCAGCAATAAATAAATTGTCGTTTAAGGGAATCTCGGTAGCCCTAATGCTAGAGGAAAGAAATATCTAATTCCCTATGACTCTCTAAGAGACGGAATAGGTGAAAATTGGACTTATACTCATCAATTAAATGATGAAAATGCCACGGGAATGAAAGAGAAAGAGAGGTTTGCTACAAAAAACAAAAAGCAATAACAAAGGACTTACACACCCATTTAGGTCAGGGGAGCTTCTAATGCTCTAGTCATTCAATTGAAGGAGCAAGAGGGCTCCTCCTCGGAATATGCATAATGATGTAATTATTTGCAATTAATTTAAGCGTGGAGGCCCTATTAGGGATGATTTGAGATATAACCATGCAATGCAACCTGTTTTAAATCCGGCCAAAGGCCATGCGTAAAAAGTAAATCAAAAAGTAATGTTCATTTTAAAATTAGGATATTTTAATCCTAAATTTTCTATTTATCTTGATTTTATTCGTAAGGTTTTTTATAAGATATTTTTAGGGTGAGCCCATATTGCATTTTTGTAAGAGCCCAGACAAACCACAATCAAGAAAGAGCAAATTACAAGCACCCTGCATAAGGTAAATCAAGCCAAAAGAATATATAAAAGATCGGGTAGCGCTAGGTCGGTAATATATCCCAAAAAAGAAAGAAATATGATCGAACTTCACATATACATGTTCAGTCATACTTCTATACAAGTAGAAAATTCAGACTTAAGGTATGAGAAGTGAGCAATTGCTCTTGGTCATCGTTACATGATTTAGTGTGCCAAGCACCTTGAAACCCGTGCCCTTACCTTAATTCAGATACAGCCTCCCTAAGAACTCTAAACAAATACATGAGAAAGTCCAACAAAAAAGACTAGACCTACAAAAGACTTAATAAGAATTATATTCATGCAACACATAATGAGCCATGTCTGGCGGGAGAAGAGTTTAGTAGCACCTAAAAAAAATTTTAGCTTTTAAATTATTATTGGCTGCTCCCTTTATATTTATTTTTAGGCATGAATCCCTGCATATAAAATCTCCCGTAAATATACTAGTACACATGTTTCACATTTAGTTAGCACACAAAGCAACAATAAAAAGATGTCTGGTTAAAGAAAAAATCAAGGAACAATAGTAGGGACATCAAAAATCCTACATAAGTACCCTAGTCCTAGCCTAACAAACCATCTATCGTATGGTGTCCTATTCAAAAAATTTAAGTGTGTGTGAGGTGCATGAGTGAAGACTACCATATGAATTTGATGGGGTCGGCAACACCAGCCCCGTTCTAAAGATCCAAGGGATCTAATGTATGGTCTAGTGTTGCTAATTGAGTAGTTTTAAAATAGGTTGGTGTTGGCATCCATTTTTGATGTGACATACACGTTACATCCTCCTCGAGTGACACAAAAATATAGTTGGGTTCCACACCATCATAGTTGGGCTTCAAGTTGAGCGTTGTAAAACAGGCATTGCTTCTGGTATCCTCCGCGTTGACATTCATCCTTATGGTACCAGGTAGTATCTGACTGATACAGATGCTCCTGTGCCATAAACCATTGATGGTTGCTCCGTATGTGTTCTTTCCTTAAGCTTAAGGTCTGGACAGATGAATCTCACGATTAGAACCGTTGTGCTCTGCAACACATGTAAGGTTCACCTTCTCGGGTTCTCTTGAGATGCATTTCAGACACCCACGGAGGTCTAAGGATCACGAACTATGCTTTGATTATTTGGATGTCTCACAAGGCCTTGAACTCCTTTGTGAGCTTCTCCAAAAGCCCAATTTTTTTGGGGTCTTGCGTGATCGTGCCTAACTTAGGCGTGACACGTCTAGTTAGTGGTGTGACCAAACTGGGAGTGGCCACACTAAGACCACTTTGAAGAACGCAAAAGGGATTGTGGTCGGCATGACCACACTCAAAGGTGGCATGACCCCACTAGACAAAGAGAGAATAAATCATAGTTAAGATGTAATGTGAACATGACCACGCCCATATCTCAATAGGAACCCAAGTTCATCGACCGCGCGTGATCATGCCTACAAGTTTCTTGGTCACACCACCCAGATAAAGTGCCCAATGTAATTACACTGGGCCTCGAACGTAGCCACATCGACCCCTAATTTGTGACACTATAAATAATGACGTGACTATGCACGAGCCCCGCATGGCCATGTCGCCTGAACTTGCTCTACAAATTTGGACCTCCGATCCCTGGATTCCCCCTGGTGAGGTAGTCGAGGCCGCTGGTCATTCTCCTTTTTTTTGGTTTTTCAACCAAATAAGACATATGAGATATTTGGGCCCATTCCAAATTGGGGAAGAGGCCTTAGACCCTTGGATATTCTTTCTATAGCTAAATAACCCATGGGGAAGAGCTCATTTGAGTTGATCGGTCACATTTGAAGGAGAAGAGGAGCTTGAAAGTAAGAGAGCTTGGAGAGAGCTTTCAAGCGGCTTTTCTTGGGGGATTATTGATCTTTTTCAATGAGAAGGTGAGGGAAGCCATTCTCCTTGATCCCCTTCATCTTTTCTTCCATATCTCTGATTCTTTGATGACTCTCCGGCGAGGAGAACTTCTTCTTGACTTTAGAGAAGGAGGAGTTCAACTTTCTCATCATCCCATCTCTCCAACAAGGAGAACTTCCTCGTCACTTTCGAAGAGGCAATATCCGACAGCTTCGTCACTTTCTCTGGTGAGGAGAGCTTCCTTTTACTAGAAGAAATGCTTTGATTAACAGTCACATAAACTCCTCAAACCCTATACATTCTTCTTTCTTAGTCGACCTTAGAAGTAGAGTTTTCTAGGTGGTTATGAGTTTTGGTCACCCACAGGAGGTGGTTTTGACTGACCACTTGGTGTCATCCGGCTAAATCGATCAACCGCTATCGGAAGGTTCGATTAGTCGAACGATACCGATCTGCCCGGCTACATGTCTTTTGCTTGGCCAAATTTTTTATGTCATCGTGGGTTCGATTGTCCATGCTAGGCAAGTTAGCCGTTCGACACTAGACGGCATGGCCATATGCCTATTGATTGACCATTTATTTCATAAAGGAAGCCCCATAGGTTAAGGACTTTTGAGTTTCCCCTACGATTCCTATGAGAAAAACCTATTCTTTTCATTTATAACATGAAATTCCAACGTCTAGGGTTGTCCCAACTAGCGGGTGCCTAAGTGCCGAGACATGGAGCCTAGGCACCGGACCATTAGCGCCTAAGCTTTCGTCCATTTTTTAGAAAATAGTGAGCATGGCGCCTAGGCGCCAACAACTGATTTGAGCAGTTTCTTCAGTTCAGATAACTAGACGCGAGGATCATGTGTTGAAGAAGGGGAGCCGTGGATTCTAAGTTTTGGAGCCTATAAATAGGCTTCTATTGATAACAAATGGAAGATTGATGTTGGCTAGTTATTTAGGGGCTTTCTTTCTTTGGAGGGCCATATTTCTTCTTCTAAACGTTGATAGAGTGATGTTATTCTAGGCAGAAGTTAGGAATCAGGAGGAGTGTTGATTAGAGCATCTTTTGTCATTGTAAAGGAGAAATAGCTTAGTATTTTTGTGTACTCCCTTGTGTATATTAATTGTAACTAAGTATTAGTGGATTTATTTTTTGTTCAATGCAATTATTTCGTGATTTTAGCATGCTTCTTGGGTAAATCTTTAACTCTTTCTTCTGATGATTAAGTAGGATGATTGGAATGTGGATTGCTTGGTAATTTCTCATATTTAAAATGGTGATGATTAACCTTAAAATCTTAATTTAATTTTCATTATGACCAAGTGAATTGTTAAAACATGTTGTGAACCATAAGTCTTGGGAAAGTCTGGCATAATCAACTAGGTTAATCATATTAACCTATGGGGTATAAGGATATGCCTTATATGAAGGTGCAAATGTTAGGGAGGTATGATTCGAAGGAACAACTATGAAATTTAAGGAATTAAAGTCACTTCTATCCAAGCTTCTTTATTCATTTGGGAGATGGTAAAGAAGATTGTTGCTCCTATTTGTCACTAGTCTTTTAGTACTTGCAACTTTACATTCCATGTAATAACTTAACTAATTACAAGGGAGGGCCTCTTAAGTATTTGATATCTTTTTAATCTAAATTGTGATAAATAGGATTACTTGTGTAGGGTTTAACTTTCATTACTTTATGAAAGTTTTATAGGACTTTTAACAACATCCACTTTTCAGGCTAGGACTAAAACCAGTATGTTAGAAGTTTTCTTATTTTGAATTACCTCATTCCCTGTGGCATTGATATTCCATACTCTAAAATCCAATATTACTGATATGACACGTGCACTTGCGTGAGCCCCTTGTGTGTTGTAGCACATATGATTGGTATCAAGTTTTTGGCGTCGTTGTCGGGGAACAACGGTGATTTGACTTTGAAAAATTTTAGTTGAACTTTGAGGTCTTAGAATTGAGAATTTATAGTGTTAATTGTTTGTGTTGAACTGTTTTCATTGTTTGTTTTTTGTAAAAACTAGAAAAACCAAAAATATTTTTTAAATTTGTTAGATTGTGTATGTGACTGAACTTGTTTTGATTTGAACTTTTAGGATTATGGGTTTCTAGTTTGTATATGCGTAGTTCATGACCTATTGGACTTAAACCTTATGGTTCTGAGCTAGAGCGAACTATTAAGAAATTTAAGAAACAAAAGCAACTTTAAGAACTCATAGGAGAGATGATGAACAATCCACAAAAAACTCAGACCCATGTACCAATTCATGATCATTCAGATGCACATAAACCTTTAAGAGACCATGCTAACCCACAACAGATGAAATCCATTTGAGTATTCAACCCCTGCGTAGAAGCTAACACGTTTGAATTGAAGTCTGCTATCATTCAAATTGTGCAGAACAACTAGTTGGGGGAAACTCCGGCTAAAGATCCAAACCTACATTTAGTAAGTTTTTTTTGAACTTTGCATCACATTTTGCTATAATGGTGTTTCCAACAACGCTGTTAGGCTAAGACTTTTCCTTTTCTCCTTAAGGATAAAACCAAAATATAGTTAAACTCACTAGCATCTGGATCAATTAGGATGTGAAGTGACTTATATGAGCATCAAGTATTTCATTTTAATATTTTCTCATGTCGTGCAGTATATGTATGATCAGTCATCCCTCTAATTATTAATAGTAGAGATCTAAACTGTAAACATGTATATTCATATTAAAAAATAAAGGATTAGTCTAAATGGTAACGCAATAGCTGTATTTTTAAAGAAAATAATAATTATTGTTTTATTTTATTTTATTGCTAATCTTCATGTATTAGAGGCCTGTTATAGAAACGTCAAGCCGAGCGGGGACTATTCATCTCTCATGTGCGGCAGTGCATTAAATAGTTCGAAAGCTACTTTGTCTTTGCTTGTTGCAGTGTTGTCACTTGTTTGTGTCCCTCGCTATTTTCCTCCATCTCATATCGGTAAAGATCTGGTTTTTCTACAGTTTATCATCCATTGATTTACCTGGCATTAGTTGCTAGTGGATCTCGTCATTTACTCCAATTGATTCTGCATATAATACCTGATTTGTATATTTCATTATGAGGCCTGCGAAACCCCTTTTTTTTTTTTTTGTTCGTTGGTAATACGGAACGCAGATTTAACCGGCACCTCGTACCGCATTGTGGTCTTTGCTGATCAATTCTGTGCGAAATACATACTTTTCTGTACTCGGTATTAATTGACACTATCATCCGAAGGACTATCATTTGTACCAATATTTGATCGGAACATTGAATAGATACAGATTTCGTAGTGTGCGACCCATTTTTGATGCCTGCACAAAAGTCACTTTTCATTTCACTCTTTGTGTTTCAGCTTTCTGCTTATAATAAAAGAAGCTCTTTTTTTTTCTTTTTATGGGCACTTTCGGATGCAGGGCCAAGTAGTATTTATAACTACCTGATAGTTTAGGGGACCGCGAAATAACATCTAAGTTAGCTTAGCTGATAAATAAGATATTGCTAAGGTCGTGTAATTGAATTTTGCTCACATGAAATTTGTGCTTCAATATTCAAAAATTTCACACACACAAAAAAAAAAAAAAAGCTCTGTTTTCGTTTGTAATGGCTCTCGCCTGCCCAAAATTAAGACAAAAATGTCCTTTTTTTATTTACTTCTTTTTTTCTTATCTCTCTTTGTTCTAACTCCCAATGAAAAATGATAGAGGGCTCGCATCACATTTCGGGAAGAATTAACGATTCTGATATCCAATTCTGAGCCAGATGTATCATTTTTTTAATAGTGTCTCACCAA
Organism: Papilionanthe hookeriana x Papilionanthe teres; assembly: GCA_022702705.1. Lineage (NCBI taxonomy): Eukaryota > Viridiplantae > Streptophyta > Magnoliopsida > Asparagales > Orchidaceae > Papilionanthe > Papilionanthe hookeriana x Papilionanthe teres. The sequence goes on from CM040424.1 coordinate 61,905,332, forward strand.
CTGGGTTGTGGAAGTAATTGTACCTAACCGGCCATGCTATCGAAGCATCAATCCATCGATTAGATGTCCTCTTTAGTTGGCAGTTCATAGGCTTTAAATCTCTAGCTCTCTTGATTTGTCGCTGTAATTATTGACTAACCAACCACATGTTCTTTCAGTCCCCACCCCACCGACCCTTTTTTTTTCCTGTTTTCCTATATGTTGATCAACGCGCTTGCTATGCGTTGAGAAATGTTTCTGGTCAGCTAATTAACCCAAAATGGATTCTTAATCAGTCTTAAAACGCGCATAATTTTCATTATCGCATATCTAGAGCATCATATGGTATATGGCATAATGATGTCATGCGTCAACGTTTCATCTCTTTAAACTTATGTTTATTCTCAGTTGCCTTTCTTAATCCGTGTTGTGGGATATGTACTTCCTGATATAGAAATAAAACGCAAAGAGCACAAGCAAACACAAATCGTTTACGTGGTTCGATCCAACTGGATCTACGTCCACGGGAGGGAATCAATCAAGTAGTTCACTAAGGTAAAAGAAATGGAGAATACATAGCTTATACATAGAGATGAGTCCTCATCTTCCTTCTATAGCCTCCCCTCAAGCGACACGTCGATACTGAGCCTCGAGATGCTCTCCTCCTCTCTAACTCTCTAGCTATTCTCTCCTCCTTAGTTCTTTTTCACTCTTTAGAAAACCCACACTAAGCCTCCTCTCCTCATCGTATTTATAGTAGATTAGATTACGTTATAATATCTTATAAATAGATGAGGTGTAACTTTTAAGAATTGCATGGCTCCACATGTCCACCCTTTAGAGTCCTCCATCGCATGGTTTCCACATGTCCTTTCACATGTCCTTCTTCCACCGCATGGCCTCCACGTGTCCTTCCACATGTCCTCTTCAGGGTATTCCATAATGAGGTGGCACCTTCTAAAGTCAACAAAAGAGGCTTTAAAGTAAGGAGGAGTTTAAGAGTGCTTACTTGCCTTAATGACTAATTGGGGGTCAAAACAACAAATCTCCACCTTGACCCTCGATTATGAGATTCTAAAGTAGTGATTCCCTCCACCGGCCCCCGAGGGGCCCTCGACCGATAGAAAAGTTCACTTAAGTCCGGACGGTGTCGAACTTAGCTATGGGCGACGCCTTGGTGAGCATGTCGGCGGGGTTCTCTTCGGTTGGTATCTTCTCCACCACTATTGAGCCTTTAGTAACAATGTCCCTTACGAAATGAAGCTTTACATCTATGTGTTTGGATCTTTCATGAAATACTCGATTCTTGGTTAGGTGAATAGTGCTTTGGTTGTCACAAAACACGGTTATCACCTTTTGATGTATCCCAAGCTCTTCGACCATGCCCTTTAGCCACATAGCTTCCTTGATTGCTTCGGTCACGGCGATGTATTCGGCCTCTGTTGTTGAGAGGGCCACAGCGCGATTGGAGGTTAGACTTCCAGCCGGCTAGCGATGCGAAGACGGTGAAGATGAATCCGGTCGGTGACTTCTCGGTGTCGATGCTTCTGCGTAATCGGAATCTACGTAACCGACTACTTTTTCTTCTTTGTCTTCCTGCCTTTTGAAGAGTAGCCCCAAATCGGTGGTGCCTCTTAAGTATCTCGGGATCCATTTTAGTGCTTCCCGAGTGAGCACTGTCCCAGGCTTGCCATGAACTCGCTTACACATCGACGGCGTAGGCTAAATGCGGTCCGCTACAAACCATACCATACATGATCTTACCAACCCAGCTGGCGTAGGGGACACCCTCCATGTACCTTTTCTCCTCTTCGGTCTACGGTGCTTGAGAGTTCGATAGTACGAAGTGTTGGCCGATAGATGTTGCAGCCTCGCTTAGCCTCGTGCATGTTAAACCTTGTTAGAACCTTCGAATATATGACTTTTGAGACAAGAATAAGCTACCCTTTTTCTTGTCTGCGGTAATCTCCATACCCAGGATCTTTGTAGGTGGTCCTAGAGTCCTTCATGTCAAATTCGGAATTGAGCATACCTTTGATCTTACGGACTTCCTCCTTGCTCTGGCTGGCTACTAACATATCATCCACATAAAGGAGCGAGTACGTACCGATTTCACCGTCTTGCCACTTCATGTACACACGATTTGTCGTAGGCGCTTCGACAAAACCGATCTTTAGCATGAAATCATCGAATCGTTTGTACCATTGTCTTGGGCTTTGTTTCGGCCCATACAATGCCTTCTTTAGCAAGCAAACTTTGTCCTTCGTCTCGGGTGTGTTGTACCCATCCGGCTGGTCCATGTAGATGGTTTCTTCGAAGCTCTCCATGCGGGAACGCGAGTCTTAACATCTAGGCTGTTCTAATTCCGAGTTGAATTGAGCTGTAGTGCTAAGACTATCCTAATTGAGCGAGTGCTTCACCACGGGTGAGAAGATTTCGTTGAAGTCGATCCCTTCGACACTGTGTGAATCCCTTTGCAACGAGTACGGCTTTGTACTTGATCCTCTCGGTACACGGCGTGCCTTCCTTCTTCTTAAAGGTCCACTTGCGACCAACTACGCGTTTGTTCGTTGGTCGATCCACGAGTTCCCGGGCTTTGTTCTTCATCGGAGAGGCCATTTCCTCATCCATTGCCTCTTCCCACTTGTGTCTTTCCTTGCTCTTCGGGGCTTCCTTGTAGGTTGTTTGGTTCGCTTCTTCTATCACTTCGGCAACACTCGGAGCAAAGGAGATCATATCTCGCGTGGCCATATCTCTCCAGGCGGTCGATGGTTCTCCTTTGTCCGTCCCTTACCAATGTCGTAGTCGTCGGATCTTCTTTCCGGTTCGATCACTTGTCGGTCTTCTGCCACTTCGTCTTGATCGTTCACAATTGTCCTTCGATCGGTCGAAGTTTGTTGCGGCTCCACCTCGATTGACGAATCCTCCTTAGTGACACATCGTCCACGGTAACATAGCTTTGCGGATTCCCCATTTTGGACTCATCGAATGTCACATCCCTACCGATGATGCATTTTTGTTGATCTAGGCACCAAAGTTTGTAACCTTTGGTTCCGAGTGGGTATCCGATGAAGATGCACTTCAAAGCCCTCGCTTCCGACTTATCCTTGTCTTACGTGAGCGTATGCGATACATCCAAAAACTTTAAGATTATCATAGTTACACGGCTTTCCGTACCACATCTCCAAAGGAGTCTTCATATCAACAGTTGTCGATGGGCATCCGTTGATAAGGTAACGAGCGGTTGACACGGCTTCGCCCCGAAACTTTTGGGTAGACACGCATTTAACGGCATGCACCGCACTCTCTCTAGGAGAGTCCTGTTCATCCTCTCGGCTGAGCAGTTACGTTGAGGAGTGTTCCGGACCGTCTTGTGCCTTGTGATGCCATTCCTCCTGCACGGCTCCTCAGCCTGCTTCGAACGGTACTCCGAGCCATTGTCGGTTCTCGAAGTGCTTCGGCTTTGCTCCCATCTTATTTTCGGTGAGAGTTAACCGGTCCACGAATCGTTGAAAAGCTTCATCTTTTGTTTTTAGGATAAAGACCCATACCTTCTGGTGTAGTCATCGATGATAGACATGAAGTACCTTCCTCCTCCATGAGTACGAGTTCTAAGCTTGGGCCCCATAGATCACTCGTGTACATAATCGAGAGGTTTCTTTGATGTATGTATTCCGGTGGAGAACTTTACCACGGTGGCCTTCCCCGAGTACACATTGTTCACGAGAATTCCGGTTCTTGCGACTCGATCTCCGCATAACGGGTTACGTTTGGACGATTCTCGTAAGCCCTTTTCACTTACATGCCCGGCCTCATGTGCCATAGTACGGATCCGTCGGGCTCGATTGAGCCGCATTTGAGAAGTTCCCGATCACGGTTCTTCCAACGAGGGAGTATAGCCCATTCTTTCGACTCCTTTCATGACTATGAGAGAGCCCTTAGCTACTACGATACGAGCTATTCTCTGCCTTGAATGAGTATCCATTCGACTCAGGCGTCCCTAAAGAAATCAAATTTCTTTTAAGTTGCAGGACGTACCGACATCTTCGCGATATCCGTTCGGCTCCATCGAACATCTTTATTCGATCGTCCCGCTGCCGATCACCTTACGAGCTTTATTGTCTCCAGTAGAACGGATCCACCATTTGCCGGTTGTAGTGTCTCGAACCGGTCTTTGTGAGGACACATGTGGAAGGAGCACCACGAGTCGAGGATCCACTCCTTGCTAGATTCGGATCGCGTGATCACGGAGCTTCGAGTCGAATCATAGCCGTACGAGACTATGCTTGCTTCTCCAGAATCTTTAGGCTTCTCCTGAAAGCCTTTCTTTCTATCCGGACAGTCCTTCTTAAAATGACCTTCCTTGTGGCAATGGTAGCACTTGTAGGATCTCTTAGAAGACTGACCTCTACCATTTCTTCTGGACCTTGATCTTCCCTGATCACTTTTAAAACCTTTCATGCTCGATCTTCCTCTAACCATCAGCTGTCTCCAGCTGGTTTCCTCCTTCGTATCGTGCTTCTTCGAAGCTCTTTGGCTCGATCAATGATTGAACCTCTTCCGGAGTAATCGTACGCGCCCTTCCATAGAGCATCGCATCCTTGAACTGCTCGTAGCTCTTAGGAATAGAGTTTAGCGACGGCGGTGCCTTGTCCTCGTCATCCATCTTGACGTCGATGTTCTCGAGATCATCCATGATCTTGTTGAACTCGTCGATCCGCTTCCGAGACGGATTTGTCTTCGTGCATTTTGAAAGAGTATAAGCGGCTGCTTCGGAAAGAGCCTATTAGCTAAAGACTTGGTCGGGTAGAGTACCTCGAGTTTGGCCGAAGTGCTTGAGCCGTTGTCTCCCTCGACACCTCCCTCGGAACCTTATCGCCCAAGCTCGAGATTATCAAACTATGAGCTTTCTCCAGCATGCCGATCTTCTCTTTCTCGTCATGTCGGCCGGCGATGCCGCCGGCCCTTGCAAGGCTGCGCGACGCCTGGCCGAACCCGGCAGAGCTCTCATCTTTACTCTCCACGAGCCGAAGTCATTCTTTCCCGTGAACTTCTCGATGTCGAATTTGGTGGAACCCATTGTCCCCGCCAAACACCTCTTCTTCGTCGTTGGCCGCGAACACCTTCACGCGAACGCCTCTAGCCAAGAAGTATTGATCTTCCCGCGAGACGGCGCCAATTGTTGTGGGATATGTACTTCACGATATAGAAATAAAACGCAAAGAGCACAAGCAAACACAAATCGTTTACGTGGTTCGATCCAATCGGATCTACGTCCACGGGAGGGAATCAATCAAGTAGTTCACTAAGGTAAAAGAAATGGAGAATACATAGCTTATACATAGAGATGAGTCCTCATCTTCCTTCTATAGCCTCCCCCTCGAGCGACACCTTGATACAAGGCCTCAAGATGCTCTCCTCCTCTCTAACTCTCTAGCTTATTCTCTCCTCCTTGGTTCTTTTTCACTCTTTAGAAAACCCACACTAAAGCCTCCTCCTCTCATCTATTTATAGTAGATTAGATTACATTATAATATACTTATAAATAGATGAGGTGTAACCTTCTAAGAATTGCATGGCTTCCACATGTCCACCCTTTAGAGTCCTCCATCGCATGGTTTCCACATGTCCTTTCACATGTCCTTCTTCCACCGCATGGCCTCCACGTGTCCTTCCACATGTCCTCTTCTAGGGTATTCCATAATGAGGTGGCACCTTCTAAAGTCAACAAAAGAGGCTTTAAAGTAAGGAGGAGTTTAAGAGTGCTTACTTGCCTTAATGACTAATTGGGGGTCAAAACAACAATCCGTTTATGCATACTCCATCCTTTTTGGGTTTTGGCAGTATAAATGCTTGTTTGCTGTTGAATCCTGAATTGTTCGTGAATCATATCCAAAGAATAACGCTTAAGATAGGAGCGAATGAGAGAGTGACAGAGGGGGAAATGCTAATGAACAATGTTTTGAATTGTTAACTAGCCTTTTTTGCATAAAATGATCCATTATTTATAGGGGCGGGGATATAATATGTAAAATTATATATTTGTCATTGTTTTAATTAGTGTTTTACAGAATATTTTAGGTATTCTACATATATATGCCTTCGATTCGAAAATCTATAACTTTGTCGGCTGAAATTAGTTGGTCCTAGTTCAACAAGACCTGCTCGTTCGCCTTCGCTGAATCATTGTAGTCCGCTGGCTTTTAATTGTCTTCAGGTCGGCGAGACTTACTTGATCGGCTTAGTTTTGACAGTCAGTTATGCTAGTTTGGTTGGTGATTATTGATCCTGGATAAGAAACTCTTGTTAGCAGAACGAAATTATTTGTCGAACAAATGATGAATCGTCATATTCAGACATCTAGCTTACTCCTCGATGAGGTGATCGTTCGGGGATGCTCCGTGTGGTTATATGATTATTATTTCTCTGCCCCTAGTCAGAAATCTCAAGGGTATGGATAGTTGGGGTTCTTGTGTTATTCTCTTGAATCAGGCTATGATGAGAGGCAGGTCGATATCTCTACTTGGCTTGATAAACTTTAATCTTTGGTTTGTACAGCCTTCGCTCATTCGACCTTTAGCAAGCTTGGGAGTTGCATCTGATTAGACAGATCTTTTGATATTAAGCTAGTGAATGCTTAGTTTTCTGATGATGGATCTTAATTTTTCATTGATGGACCTTCAGTCTTTCTCTCGTGAACCTAAGATCTTCTATCTATATATTATTGGTCTTTCGTCTGTGGGCTCTCCTTAATTATGTTCTTTTATACTTTTGTCCATTGAATTTCTCCAAGATTTTTCATAATAGACAGTACTGTGCAGTTATCATTTTTTGTTTCAGCTACTGCACTCAATTGACATTGCATTTTAATGTTTTCCTTGAAACGGCGGAAGCATTTGGCTGTGAAGCATTTTCATACGGTCTTGTTATAAACAATGTTGCGAGGGTTCATTGGTTTTTTTTTTGGGAAAAGTAGTTCATTGGTTAAATGTTCTTTCCTTTGCTTCTCAAAGTTTTTTTTATTTTATTTTTTTAGCGTTACTTTTCAGTAATAACATGTAAAATTTGTGGTTTAAATTAGTGATCTAGGAGATAGAACTACTACTTTAACTGATGGGCTGGAGTCCTTTCACAGCTTTTCCTACCACAAAGCAGTTTTACTTTCATAAAATTGGATTTAAAAGAATAAAATTCTGCTTGGTCTGATTCAAATGTTGGACAAAGTTATCATATTGATGAACATCACAGATAATTTCTTAGACAATAGATAGAAATTGGATGTGCAGTTTCGGATGGAACAGCAAGTACCTGCTCCTACAATGAAGCTTTTTGAAACAATATTTTTGACAGCAACTTTGTGAATTTTCTCTATATAGTAGGAATCTTGCTCTGAATGTTTGACCCATTTTCAAGGTATTTTTCCCCCTCGTGAAAAAAAGAAATATATCACTTAGTTAGCTTAAGCAATCAAATGATCAATCCTGTTTTGGTTTTACGAAGGGACGGAATTTTGCACGCTGCAGATCTACTGTTGAGTATGAAAACTGGATTCTATAGTTTGACAGATCGGGACAGAAAAACTGCAGTAGAAGACGTGGTATTCCTGTCATATAAAAGCAGAGAAGTTGCCTCTGTTTCAAACCAGCTAATTAGTAAGACTGAGTGGAAGAGAGAAGGAAGAGTAGGAGTCTCATTCCGCCGAGTCAATAATATTCCGTAAATTATCAAATACAGTTACTTTGGAATGGAGCATAATGTTTTAGTTGGAAAGAGATGTAACATATCACATATGAGACAAGGAACAAAGTAGGAATCTAAATACATGTATATCATACATAAGTAAACATCAAAATAAATACCTTTTCGCTTTGGTAGCATTAATAGACTTGACGTGTATATATAGATATATGTTTATATATATATATATATATATATATATATATATATATATATATATATATATATATATATATATATATATATATAAAATAAAGTTGGTCGGTAGTGAACCACTAATGGAAGATTAAGACATAATAGTAGAGAAAGCAGCAGTAGATTTGTAATCCATTCATTAATGATCAAGGGGGCTACCGCAAGTAGGCGTTGCTGAACTCCTTTGGAGTAGTTCTTCAATCATCTGCAAAGCAATCCTATCCTGATCCTCTTCCTCTTCCTGTTCCTTTCCCTCCACCTCCATTATTTGCTGTTGATGTTGTCGTTGTTGCTGTTGCGGCTCTGTTGGCAACGGCGAAGGCGATGGCAGAGGCATGGTGGGGTTCTCCAGCTGTGCCTGCGGTGTGCTGATGTCGAGCTTGATAGTCATCACCCAGTTGGAGTCAGCACGCGTGCCGGCTCGCTTCTGCCAGACACCAATGTGGGAGCTCTCTGTGTCTAGGCGGAGGCAAGTGAGTGAGGGGGAGGGGGCCTTGCAGCATCGTCGGAGCTTTGCGCTGAGCACCTCAGAGAGACTACTGCTAACACTTGTGCAGTTGGCACCGGTAGGAGTTTGCCGGCTGCGGCCGCCACAGGGCGGGACGCCGTTCTCCCCCGCGAAAGTGGCTGGCACAGGGAAGTTGGTTTTGGCATTACGGCCGCTCATAAGCACGGCAGCCTCGTCGTACGCACGGGCCGCCTCTTCTGCAGTCTCGAAGGTGCCCAGCCACACCCTTCTTTTCCTGCACGCACGACATTACATACAATTTACTGCTTTTGCATCGATCAGAGCTAGAAGAACTAGTAAATTGAGAGGATAGAAGCCTGCTTACAGAAGCGGATGTCGAATCTCTGAAACCCATGAGCCCCAATGCCTTTGCCTTACTCCTCTGAACTTCTTCGACTGTACCATGGAATTTCCTACTATCAGCTGTGATCTTGAAGCTCAATTTATGAACCGGACACTAAATACTGAGAGGTAGAGATGGATCAAAGGGGGCTGCAGAAGTGCCACTGGAGGAGACAAGCACACTCATAGAGAAGCTGAATACGATGAAACAGAAGATCGAAGCTGTGAATTAAAGTGGCGGGGAGTTAGTTTAGCTTGGTGGGTAATTTTATATAGTGGTTGTGGCCGCTGGGAAAGCAATTAATCCAGCAGCTGCTGATAATTACAAAGAGCCTAAAGAGGTATAAGCCATGCAAGTTTATAAGAGAAGGCGAGGGAGGAGGGGATCCATGGGGAGAATGTGCAGGAGATGTAGCTGTAGGGGAGCAGAAGCTGTCGGCAAGAGAAGGTAGAGAGAGAGAACGGAGTTGAGAGATGATGATGATGATGATGATGATGATGATGATGAGTATGATGAAGAAGATGATGATGCATGTGCAATATGCAACAACTGTAGTACATGGTGTAATTAACCCTCTCACCTACACCTTTAGCATAATAATAGCTTCTTGTTGAGCCAAAGCCGCTGGGAGACTTGGACTTTCCACGGGAGAAGACCAATAATCCCCTCCTTTCCTCCACACTTCTTACTCACCTCACCATTTTGCTACATTTTCTTCTTTCAATTAATTACTCTTGCACATGATGCTAAGGAGCTACTAACTAGCTAACTGCATCATTGTCTAATTGCTCTTGAGCTTTTTCATTACTGCAGTGCCATCCTGGTGGTCCTCTTTTAAGCTTTGCTTCAATTTCGCTTATTATGGGATGGGTGAAATTAAAAGAGCTATTTATTTATTTATTGTGGAAGATGTGGTCACTGAATTAAAATCCCTTCGCACACTTTTAAATATTTCTATAGTTTTTTTTGCGCATTCCCGAGATGACAGCATGTATAAATAAATGAGATTTGTTATTATTATTATTATTTGAAGATAAAGATGTTATTTTTGTTGTTATTTAAATATAGGATAGAACGCACAAAATTATAGGAATAAACTATTAGAAATGTTAATAATAAGTGAATTCATAGAATTACGATGTAATTTTTCTTTAAATTTTAAATAAAAATGATATTTTCTTGACATTATATCTCAAGGTAAGAAATTACTCAAGTTATTTTATTTGTTGTAGGGGTCTGAAAAAAAGAGGACAAGGAAGGAGGCGGTAACTCCCATCGTAGAGAGGAAGTGGGAGTCTCGAAGGAAAAAAAAGGAGATGTAGAGATTCTTTGTCATCGATTTGATCAAAGGAGAAGATTGTACAACTACAGGGCTTGACAGCTGCAAGGGGTTCGACAGTTGTGGGGAGGTTTGCATCAATGATGCCCTAACACTCAAACCGTTAAATCACAAGCAATTGGAGTGGAAGTGAGGAAAATGCAGAATAGTTAAACGATTTGTGTAATTAAAGATCAAGTTTCGTGAAGGGGCATTTGGCATGGGGTTATTTTTGTGATATAGAGAGTGTAAAGTTTGTCAGTTGGGCTTGCCAGGTTTAAAAGTAAATCTAGTTCAAGTTATAGTATAGCATACCTCCTAATGCCTAAGAGATAGAGGCCTCCAATGGAAGAAAACGAGAGAAGATTGCCCCTTCTGGGTGGGGGGTCATCCTGGGGTCCGATGGCACATATTATTTCACACAAGTTAGGTTACAAGTGAAGGATTTTTCCATACTGAACTCGTCGACGTCGGGTGGCCGGCCCAAGTGGCCGGCTGACAGGTGGTCATTGGCCCAAGTAGCGGGCCGATTGTGAGCTGCATGGCCGGCCGGATGGCTAGCCGGTTGATCTCTATATGGCCGCCCGACAGAGGGTGGCTGACCTATTGGATGGTGCTTGTGACAGCTCCGGCGATAACGACTTTGACGACAACGAGTCTCATGACTCTACGAGGTCGCTTAGTATTGGGTGCATACATAAAGCTACCGAGTTTTTCACTTCTTGGAAGCGAAGATGAGATAAAAATAAAAAACTAATAAGTACATTATTTTGTAATTCTCTAGTTGGATAATTTTAATAGTCTTTCTACTAGCATATTGCGGATAAGTTTATTGAAAAAAATCATTAATTAGTGTCGAGATTTTTGGAGCGTATAATTAGCTTTAATTTAGATTTATAGATAGATTTTTTTCTTTCCAACTCAAGTCACGCTCCATGCCCATCTCTTGTGCTCTGTTCGAGATTTTCTTGGAATGTGGGAAGGGTTTTTCCCTTATCTTTTTTGGAATTTGAGAGGGGTTTTTCCTCCTCTTTCTTCTTGCTTTTTTTCTTTTTCTTTTTTATCATTTTCTCCTTTTATCTTGTCACATTCATTTACTTTATGTCCTGTAACTTTTTGATTTTTTTATTCTTCCTCTTGTCTTGTCACAATAAGTCTTCTTCATCTCCTTTTTACTTTTTTTTTTAATGGTTTCTTGTTTCTTTGTCTTTTTGCTTTTTCCAAAACATAAGACTTTTCATCTTATTGGTGGCATGTTCCATGCTCACTACACCTTTTAGGATGTTGAATTCAAAATGTCGAAAGGAGAAAGAGAGAACGAGAAAGAGAGAAGGTTGCCCTGTCCGCGCGGAATGATCCACCTAAAAATTACATGTTTTTAGTGTATATTTCATGATCATTTTATGCACATTTTTTATGATATTACATAAATGAAGATATTTTGCATGTTTTTTTTGTTTCAGGTACATGGAATGAACATTTAGAGAAAATGAGGGCAAAATAAAACAAAAGAGAAGAATTTTGTATGGCGCCATAGTGCCACCCTTGGCGCCATAACATAATCTGTTGAGCAAATCGGGCTTTATAGGGTCCCAGACTGGCGCTATAGTGCCAATAACCATTTTTTTAGAAAATTCATTGAATTTGACAGATTTTTGAAGGGGTGCTTGAAGCAACCCTTTGTTATTTTTAGATATCTATTAAAAGTGTCATATTTTGAATGAAAAGGAGGACTTTTGGAGAATTACTTGAAGGAGACTCAAGAAATTGTGTGAGAAGAAGACATAAGGTATGTTATATTTATGTTTAAATTTTAATTGTTAAGACTTGACTTTCAATACAAATCATGTTTTTTTGTTTTATCTACATGAATTCTAAGTAGTTTGACATGCCTAAAAAATACTTGATTTTTCATATACATTTATGCTTAATTTTAATGATATTGCACTTTAAAGGAAGGTATTTTGTATGTTTTTTGTTTTAGGTACAAGAAATGGACATTTGGAGAAAAAGAAGAAAAAACGGTGCAATTTCGAGCAAAAAAAAGCAAGAAAGTAAATTTTAGTTTGACACATTTTGATATGTCTTTCTATGTTTAATCTAATTTACGTTTCTTGCATATTTTTGAATGAAATTACACTTTAAAAAAGATTTTTTTATGCTTATATTGTAGGTGAAGATGTTAGAATTGCAATGCAATTGAAATGGAGTGAAACAAAACGAAAATAGAGTGAAACAGAGCGAAATGGTGGCACTGCGTAGACTGGTGCCGACGACGCCCAAATCTAGAGAAGCACGTGAAAATTTCGCCGACGGCACTCAGACTGATGCTGACAGCGCCCGAGATAGTTTGGACACGATTTTGAGCGGTTATGGTCGAGATTCAATGTATCTTGACGATATTTGGAAGGGTGCTTGAGGCATTTCTTGGAAATTCGTCCCTACACTTTAAAAGAGTCATTTGATGTCAGAAAAAATAGAAGAATGTTAGGAAAAGCGTGAAGAATGTTTAGAAATATTAGAATAGAAGTAGAAATATAGATTTCTACCTTTTTGGAGAGATTGGTGAGGGGATTTTGAGAGAATCTGTAAGGATTTGTACTAGCATTGCATGGATCAGTGGGAGACTTTGTGGGAGATTTTCATCTTTCTTTCAAGGAGAAAAAATCTAAGTATTGTGTTCTTTATTATCTTATGATTTTTTAAACACTTATTTTGTGGATTTGCTTTGATGAAATGAAGTTTTTTGTTGTGTTTTCTTCGTGTTTTGTGATGTGTTTATCTTAATCTTTCTTCTTATTTGGAAATAGTGGCATGAGAAGATTATATCGTTATTTTCCTTTTACTTTTCTTTTGCAATAAGTAGGATTCATGTTTAGGTTATTGGGATGCATGCTAGAAGAAGTTTTAATTATAAATGTGATGGTTTTACTTGCACTTCATTTACATTACAATAAGAGACTGTTGTAGTGTTAAGATTTGTTATAATTGCATTAAGATCCGAGAGGGCGGTGTAATTCTCAAGAAAATTGAACCACATTCAAATTCCATGGATAGTGAAGTTCATGAGGGTTTGGTGCAAATAAATAGGGAAATATGGTTTATTGGGCGTAGAAATGGAGATTTTAGGGTGACAGACTAAAATCCCTAATTCAGTCATAACGTTTGGAAACTAAAGCGAGAGTTAGCCTTCAGACGAAGGGAAGTGGGAGCTCTGAAGTGAGAGTCAGTATCCTCCCAGCCTAACCCACGAATTTAGGGACTAAACCTAGGATTGGCCGATGTTCTTTATAGCACTCGGAAGAAGGTAAAGAATATGATTGCTCGCTCCTATTTGGAACATACAATATTTAATGCATCTCATTCATTTACTTTATCCAATTCGCTACATAAGAATAGTAGATTTTATTATCTCAAAATTCTCTAGACTAATTCATTCAAAAAGGGTTATCTTTAGAATTAATATTTTCATTTAGAATTAGTTATTAGTTGTTTTAAACATAAGACTTAGTTTAGAAGTATTTGTTAGAAAAAACACTTAAATCGACATTCCAAAATAAAGTCTGATAGTAGTAGACTAGAATTAGCCTAAGGACCTCTTACCTCGCTTCCATATGAGATCGATAAACGGGACTCCACCAAAGCCATGTATTACTTGAACGATACGTATACTTGCGTAGAACTTTTAGTGTGTGCTTGTACATACAAACATGAAACATGCTGAAAAATAGCACAGGCTGGAGGCACATCAAGTTTTTGGCACCGTTGTAGGGGAAGCTCCGATAAGAACTTTTGGAGAATTTTAGTTAAACCTGTAAGACTTAGATTTAAAATCTATAGTATTATTATATAGTGTGTTTAGTTATTGTGTGTTTATTTTAAAGAAAATCAAAAATACCAAATATATTTTTGATACTGTTTTCGCCGTTCTTTTTCTCTTTTTTTTTATTTTAAAAGGAGTCGCCAGCTTGTCAGTCGTCGTATACTTCCCCTATTCGAATAAATCTCCCTCCTGAATCAATAAGTGATTCGAAGAGGAGAGGAACCGATTAAGAAGGGACATACGACAAAGTGAAACAAGAGAAAAGAAAAACATGGAGAGTCTACGTGCGATAAACCTCGCGAGGATAAGTCGAGCATGTCCGCCTAAACAAGATCGGGCGAAGGCACTCGAACCAATATCCGCGAAAGAAGTATCATGTAGACTACCCATAACCGGAGAGTCGAGTGTATGTGCACCGTTCGGGGTCGAGAGCACTCCCGGAGGAACGTATTCCTGCTTGGTTAATTACATCTTTGGGGATACCGAGAATACTCTCGATAAAAGGAGTTTCGCTTTATATTATCATAGACCTAGGGTATAGGCAATCAAAAGGAAGATTATTTCGTGTGGGAAAGTCTCGACACTTCAAAGCTCTCGCTAAGCCATCAGGCAGAGAGTGAGTCTCTCACATCCCAAATGGGGTTGCGGCTCATCGGCATACGGAACCCGCCGGAATAACCTAAATCATCTTGACGGGGTATCCCGACACGTCGAAAGCACATCCGGCCATAAGGGCGGAGGACAAATCGTCGTATCCCGAACGGGCGGCGGCTCATTGGCATCGGGCCGTCGAAATGATATCAACGAAGTCGAGGAGCGAAAGGGCTCGACGGGGGTAGTCGAAGGAAGGAAGGAGTAATCGCAAGGGGTAGAGGTAGCCAAGTCGAGTACCACGGACCCGTCATCCAAAGCGATGGGACCACAAGTCTACCGAACGTGAAGGTAGTCGACCGACACATCCCGAGATCCCTGGTCGGCAATCAAAGAATTGCATTATCCACGGGGACCTCGGTAGCCCTAGGTCGAAGGAAGGAAGCTCTATCCTATGACTATAAGTCGGAGCTCCAAGAGGTGGGTCTCACACTGCCGAAGTGGCAAGGATGCCTCGGGAAAGAAGAGAAATGGAGGTTCGACTACAAAGCGCAAACGCTCCAAACAAAGGACTTACACCCGTCCGGGTCGGGAGCCTTCTAACACCCAGGCGCACTAGACAACCACCTATAAAGGTATCTTCGGGCCGGTCGATTGGAGAAGCACGGGGACTCCTCCTCCGGACATGCAAATATGAATGCGAGTTATCTAGAGCGGTCCTTAAGTAATGTGGAGGCTCTATTAGTATGACTTGGGTGATAGCCATACGCAATGCAACCCATTTAAATCCGGCCGAAGGCCATGCAAGAAAGTAAAAGTGCGTATTTTAAAATCTTGAATATTTTAATCCTAAAATTCATTTATCTTGAATATTTTATTAGGATTTTTAACATATAAAGTTTACGATTTTAGGGTCCTTAAAGAGACTTAAATGATACACGTGAAATCTCGGATCACGAGAAGAAACGAGGAAAACACATGCGGGCATGTAAATATGTAATAAAAGCAAGAAAGAAAGCGACTCCATAATAAAATAAAAAGAGCCAAAATGCCACTGGACCAGCAACATAATCCAGAAAAAGAAAAATGCGTGCGGACTCGCATATACATGTCCGGGTCCTAATTCTATACATCAATATAAAAATGCGGAATTAAGATACGGGCACGAGCATCAACTCCTGGTCTTCTCCACCTTGTTCCCGCGCAAACCCCTCAGAACCTATGCCCGTATCTTATTTCTGCTACTGGACTCTCCTTGACTCTAAAAGTACAAAGGAAAATAAAAAAGACTCAATCCTGCATGAAAACAAGTGTTAGCGGGAAAGCTCACATGCAAATGACGTATAATGAGCCATGCTTTATAAATGGGGGAGCTAATAGCACCTGCAAACAAAAATGTCAGAAATCATCACATGCTCCCCCCATAGCGGTACAGTGTGTGTGTGTATAAATAAGCATGGCTCCTCACGGAAAAGCGTCCTAACACACTACCACACATATGAAGCGTACGATCACACAACAAGTACGATGCAAAAGAAAGATGCACGGCTAGGCAACAATCCGAAGAAAGAACAATAGTTAGACATCAAAAAGACTACCTAGCGACTAAGTCCTACCGCTAGACACCATCTAACGAAAGTGCACAAACCTAGTGCCTAAGTGCGGGGTAAGTCTGGGTATAGTATGACTTTGACGGGGTCGCCATACCGGCCTCATCCTAAAGATCCGAAGGATCTAAACGGCGTCACGAAGAGGGGTGACACAAGTTAGATTTAATGGATCCTTAGCGCAGTCATACTTGTGTCGATCCCGATGACTTAACTCGCATTGCTCATTGGGCTCAACCCAGCAAGCAATGCTCGTTAAAGCATCGCGACCGACACATGGTCACTCTCCTAACGAGTGAGACAAGTCATCGAAGAATGGGTAAGCAAACGATCATGCAAGAAGCCCACATTGCGATTGCTCGGCCGAAGTACTGAACAATCACAACGGGCGCCCAGAAGGCAAGCACACACATCATGCAAAATGCGAGGATGCTTACATGTCTGAAGAATGCGCCGAAGTGGTTAAGGTGGAGTATACCGTGAGCGGTGACTCGGAAAGAACGGGCATGTCGTAGTGACGGCGGCTCAAAAGGATGGGTATGCGGGGAGCGACGACCCGAAGGTGGAATAAATCTCACCGAGGAGAATCGTAAAAGTGCGGTGCGAAATGAAAATGCAAACACGAATATGGTGCGACATGCAACCGGACCAACATGCACAAACATACAAACATGCAATATAATGCGATAAGTGGTCACATGCAAAATGCAACAAGATGGAGCATGCACATGCAACACAACCCCAACACTCGACGGCATGTCGAACTCGTCCTAACGACCTCACATAGGTGCTTAGGGTCGACGCTCTTGGATCTGCGGCATCGCCGCCTCCACTTTTGGCGTGGCTATGTAGAGGGTTTCCCGCTCCGATTTCTCGTAGGGGAAACTCTCCACCGTTCGTAGGGCGGACTAGCTACAAAGCTTTTTCCGCTCTACGAACACCCCGATCTTATAGGACGGACTAGCTACAAAGCTTTTCCCGTCCTCTACAGATCGAACTCAACTAATCCCTCTAGGGAGATTAGGAGCGCCAAAACCGTGGGAAATGGGATTCCAACCCAGCGGGACTAAAGCCTAAAGCTTACGATAGAAAATCGCTCGGCTACGAATAGGATCGCCAACGCATAGGATTCCTAACCTACGGCTCACTCTGAGTAAATCAATGATCCATCACATAGGCACGTCGACACGCCGACTCACGCCGGCGCACGCACCCCGTGTGGGCGATCGAACCCACACGCCTGGACCGGACTAAACATAAGGTCGGTAAGGGACGGAGAAATCTCACCGCCGCGACGGTTGAAGACGCGTTCTCTTTATCGCCGAAGAAGAGCCCACGCTTCCGGCGAACCGCCGGGGTTCGGTCCACGTGCCGACAGGCCTCGCAATATGTACCTCGTCGAGCATGCAGGGAACGAGACAAAGACTCAATGAGGGCAAGAGACACACCTCGCAACAAAATCACGCAAACAAGGGAGATTACGTGAGGTATGCAAAGTATCAAAATAAATAATTCGAGCATAATAAAAATATGAGATGTCGCATATATCTTCGAGAAGGGGTCGCTCGACGACGGCGAAAGAGGGGTTAGCTCGTCGACAGCGCACACTAAGAGCGAAGAAAATGCGGAGGAGAGCTCAAAATTCGACGCTCTCCTCGCTGATTTTTCTCCGGCGTAAATGCGATGCCGGCAAGGCAAAAGTCGGCGGGGAAGAGGTCCGGCGAGCGAAGGAAGCCAAAAATCGGCCGGCCAAGAAGAGTGAAAAGAGCCGACGGTCCGGCTCGACGCTTGGAAGAGGAAGTAGGAGACTTCCATCGGCTGCTGGAGGAGGCGGCGCAGGTCGGAGGGGAGATCTGGACGGCCGACGGGAGGTGCGAACGTCCGGCAAAGAGGGAAGGTGGTGCGAGCTTTGGCCGAGAGGTGGCGAGGCTCGGCTTGGCCGGCGGCTGGAGAGGCGGCGCTGGCCAGAGGAGAGTCGGCGGCGTCGAACTTCGCCGGCAAGGAGGTGCTCCGGCGCCGGACGCGAGGAGGCCGAAGCTAGGGTTCGGTCGCGTGGCGGCTGGGCTGTTTCGCGACAAATGGAGAAGGAGCGTCGTCGTGGAGGAAGTGGACGCAGGTGAGCTCGCAGGCCGCATCGTCATCCATGGTTCGGTGGCAAGATCTGCGAAGGAGGAGGCGGCGGCTAGGTTTCGTGAAAAATCCCTTGCGGCTGGGAGGAATTGCAATGGAAAATAGGGAGAGAAAGAGAGAGGGGCGTTAGTTTAGGTATAATAATAATATATAATATATAATATATATATTATATAATATTATTATTATTATTATTATTATCCTCCGCGAATTTTTAGCTCGTGCATGTGCTCGCAGCGAAGTGGATGTCTCTCTTAGCTAAAATCGACGTTCCGGGTAGAGCTGTCAAAAAAGCTTGTTGTTCGCAAACGGTTCGCGTTCGGTTCGCCAAGAAATTCGTGTTCGATTCGTTCGATAAACAAACGAGACGAACACGAACAAATTTTTTTCGTTCGGTTTGTTAAACGAACCAAACACGAACAGTGATGTGTTCGTTCGTGTTCGGTTCGTTATTGTTCGAAATATAAAATAATTTAAAATAATTATATATATAAATTTTATGATATTTTAAAAATAATTATATATTATAAAAATTTATCATATTTTAAATAATTAAATTTCTATAAATTATAATATATGATAAATTATTAATAAAAATAATAATATTATAGTATTAATTATATTAATATAAATATTATAATATTATAATTAATATACTATACTATATATTAAAATAAAACCCTACACAAAACTCTAAACGCCTTATTCAGTTTACTTCATTTTGAGGAAGTACGAATTACCTGATGTGTACGGAATACCTGATCAATTTGCTTCATTTTGAGGAAGTATGTTATCAAAGCTAGGGTTGTCAGAAAAGCTCGTTGTTCGCGAACAGTTCGTGTTCGGTTCGTCAGGAAGTTCGTGTTCGATTCGTTCGATAAGCAAACGAGACGAACACGAACAATGTTTTTTCGTTCGGTTTGTTAAATGAACCAAACACGAACAGTGATGTGTTCGAATATTTTGAACACGAACACTAGCTCTGTTCGTTTGTGTTTGGTTCGTTTACACCCCTAGTTCCGGGAGCACTCGCGTGGTCCGTTTCGTCATCCGGGGTCGTTCGGGGCCGCTCGGGCCACTTTTTGAGCAAATGGGCCAAAAAAGAATAGTTCACATATTTTAAGCCCGCTCGCGATGTCGTAACAAAGTGAACATCCTCCGTAGGTAAAATCGACGTCCCGGACACACTCGCGTGATCCGTTTCATCATCCGGAGTCGTTTGAGTGATTTTTGACGATCGGGCTAAAAACGATAATTTGCACAATTTTTACCCCGCTCGCAAAGCCGTAGTAAAATAGACGTCCTTCCTAGCTAATATCGATGTTCCGGACACACTCGCGTGGTCCGTTTCATCGTTCGAGGTCATCCGAACAAGCTCGCGAGTGGATGAGCCAATTTGAGCTAATTTCTCGCACGACGCTTCGAGTAACACCTGTCGACCCTGGTATGCTCGAATGGACATCCCATGCATGTAATATATAAAAAAAAATGATGCCAACAGATACCTATCCAATTAGTTAAGTCTTTGAATTTGTATGCGTAGTTCAGGAGCTGCAGACATTGAATTATACAACTTAGATTTAGAGAGAACTTTTAGGAGGATGATGCATGAATTTAATATAGAAATGGCGGATCAACGATATAATAAATATTCAGATTTGGATTATAATGTTAGTAGCTTCGAAAGAGTAAACCCCAAGAGAGTGGTGAATTTTCAAGAAGATATGCTTAATATTTTAAGTTCTCAGGTTGCTGATATTGAGAGGAAGTTAGATCAATAAATAAAGAGTTACCCTCAAGGTCCCTCGGTTAGACAAATTCATTTAGACAATTGATTGAGCCTATCTATTTTGAAGCTTGCCATGAGATATACAATCATTATTCCGATTATTACAATCCAGGTTGGGAAAATTATTCATACTTTAACTTGAATGATAATTTTGGAGGAGAAAACCAATTTTGGAAAGATAATCAATTTAATCAGACATGTAATTGGAATAGTCAGGGTGATTTTAACAATGAACTCTTTTTTCCTCATAATTTTAACTTCAACCCACATAATGAGAAGAAGAAACTACTATTAGAGGAGGATGTTAATCAAATGCAAAGTCAGTTAGAAAGTCAAGGGGCTGAAATAAGGAATATGGAATACCAATTGGGACAATTATTAATGCAAATAACAGTTAACCCTCATAGATTTTACCTTGTGACTATGAGATAAACCCTAAGCAGATGAATGATGGGCAATATAAAGTTATTGAACTAATATTTAGAAGAGAATTCGAGGATCTGTTTCAAAAGAACTTTGAGTTGAGAGATGAGAATAAGGAGATTGAAATACCAATGGAAGAAATTTCTAAGGAATTAGAAAAAATTATTTCCTCAACTAAGATAAATATATAAAGACCACCTCTACCATTTACTCAATACCAAAGGGAAGAATTGGAAGATAACTTGAATCAGAAGAGTAACTTAATAGAATTTGATTCTAAATCTGAATTATCTAGAGATAATCCAATTTAAAATTTGGGATATCTTGAAGTATCTTATAGAGATCCATTTCTTATTAATTTTAAGGAAGATATTAATATGAAAATTGAGAAAATTAATAGAAGAATATTGGATCTGGAAAGAAATATGAGGAACAATGGTATGAATCAATCTAGAAGGAACAGCTTAAAGAAAAATTACAATTTGAGGATTTTGTTGGAATCCCTAGATCTGGAAAATATTGAGCGATTGATCGATGATTAATTAATTGGAATTTTGATTCAGGAGGAATCATTTGTCGAGCTGGCGACGTTAAACCAAGCGCTTTATGAGAGGCACCCCATAGTTATCAGTGTGCTTTGATTTAGTATGCTTGAGAGTCATGATAGTTAGTGTTGCATTATATTTGCTTTATTGTGGATTGATAAGTTTGATTTTTGTTAGTGGATGTTTGGATTGTTAGTGGTTTGATTTGATCTTTGTGTGTAATGGGGGAGGTTATTTCTTAACTTCTTATTATTGCTTGACTTGTTATTCTCTTGTAGTAGTTGGATTGACGAGTTCACTATGACTCGGGTCTCACTGGGACTTGAGTCTTACAAGAGATATCAAGAATTTTAACAGTGATAATGACATCTCAATTTTTTTACTTCCTTTCTCTCACTTTGATTTCATTTGATAAAAGTCATGAACTTATTTGATAAATAACATGTGGATGATCTTACACTACGATTTATAACTATTAGTGGTGCTTAATTAAGGGGATTAGGTGATGCCTGAGGTTGGTGCACTTGAACTAAGACATCAGGGATAACATTATCTTTGGGATTATAATTTATAAAATCATTTAAAATGCACCTAATTTATTAGTGTATTGATTCCGTTAGAAATTGGATGTATGTTAGTGAGATGTGATGAGTTAATAGAGAAATTAATCTCATTTATTATGTGTGTTTGTTTTTGTGTTACAACTTTATATAAGACTTGAACAACATTTTTATATTCCTATGCTAATACCTGTAATGCTAGTTAAACTTTTATTTAGTCAATTTGAATTTAGCATGCTTAGTTTAGATTTACATTCTGCTACATGATTTCTATCATGATTAATAATTGTAGATGTATTTGATAGACATTTGTGGCAGATATATTTTCTGAATTGTTTTTCTTTCTGCTTATATTTTTTGTACTAAATGTTATGTATATTAAAACTTAAGTTTGGGGGTAGGAAGAAAAATAAAATTTTAAAGTGCGTATACTTCCTTTTAGTTTAATATTATTGCGAGTATGTTTTTGGCTAGATTTACTTTCTCATACAGTCATTCTATCTTAATTATGCATGTATATAAATTTGATAAGATGTTGTAGTAGCTAGTAAATTCAATTAATTTTTCTTCTTGTTATATTTTATGAAATTAATTACAAAATATTTTAAAATTCAAATTTGGGGGGAAGAAATTCTTTTTTTAAAAACATAACTTTATTTGTCCTTAGTAGCCCATATTTAATTTAATATCACTTTTAAAATGATTTGTGGTATGTGTTGTTATTTATAGGTTACTATAATTTTGATTTTAGGAATGTTAGGACAATAACTTAGTTGAAATGCTATGTGAAGAAACTATTCTAGAGTTAAGATACTTTGTAGGAAACTTTAGGAAAATGATTTTGCTATTTATGGTAGAAAGGAGTTGAATATTTGAAAAACTATAATTCTTATATTTATACTTATCGAGAATTGATTCTTTTTTAAAACCATTTTCAAATTAATACTTACACTTTTAAAAAGTGAGGAAAAGTTTTGAGTTTTGAATTTTAGAAGAGGATATTGAAATTCAAAATTATTAAAGGTCTATCCATATATAAAAATCCCCACACAAAAAAAAGAAAAAAAAATGTAAGGATTAAAAAGATCCTGAAAGAAAAGAAAAAAAAAGAAAAGAAAAGAAAAAGAAAAGTCAAAAGAAGATATGTGAGGAATAGCTTGAGGAAAAGCCTAATAAAAAATTGGTTTCACCTGAATCTTTTAAATGAAAAGACTTAGAAACAATCCTAAGTTTATTCTTATTTTAAAAGGTATTGGTCAAATTAGTATAGATAAGGTGCTTAAATTCTGTTTTTATGCTTTCTATGAATCTTTAGTTTGACAAGTTTCAATAACTTTTGAAATAAATAGAAAATCATGATTCTTAAGTTGAATATGAGATATTCTTACACTCTAGTCTTAGGTTGATTTGCTGGAATTTCTCATAAGTTACACTATAATATTTATGAGATAAAATTATAGGAAACTCTATTGAAACCCACAACCACAAGTAAACAAAATTTGGTTTTTAAAGTTACAGTGTTACTTGATAATAAGTAATAGTTAAGTATAGAGGAGTTGACACGCCTAAAAATGCTTGATTTTTCATATACATTTTATGCTTAATTTTAATGATATCGCACTTTGAAGGAAGATATTTTGCATCTTTTTGATTTTAAGTACAAGAAATAGACTTTTGGAGAAAAAGAAGCAAAAACAGTACAATTTGGAGCAAAAATGAGCAAGAAAGCAAATTTTGGCTTGACACATTTCGATGTCTTTCTATGTTTGATCTACTTTACACTTCTTGCATATTTTTTAATGAAATTACACTTTAAAGAAATGTTGTTTTTATGCTTATCTTATAGGTGAAGATGTTAGGAATGCAATGCAACTGAAATGGGGCAAAAAGAAGCCAAACGGAGCGAAATGGTGGTGTTGTACAGACCGGTGCTAACGAAGCCTAAACAGGCGCCAACGGCGCCCGAGATAGTTTGGACGCGATTTTGAGCGGTTATGGGCGAGATTCAATGTATTTGGATGATTTTTGGAAGGGTGCTGGAGACATATCTTGGAAGTTTGTCCCTACGCTTTAAAAGAGTGATTTGATGTCAGAAAAAAGAGAGGAATGTTAGGAAAAATGTGGAGAATGTTTAGAGATCTTAGAATAGGAGTATAAATGTAGATTTCTACCTTTTTGGAGAGATTGGTGAGGAGATTTTGAGAGAATCTGTAAGGGTTTGTACTAACATTGCATGGATCAGCGAGAGACTTTATGGGAGAGATTTTCATCTTTAATGCAAGGGGAAAAAACCAAGAATCGTGTTCTTCATTATCTTATGATTTTGTAAACACTTATTTTGTGTATTTACTTTGATGAAATGAAGTTTTTCGTTGTTTTTTCTTCGTGCTTTGTGATGTGTTTCTCTTACTATTTCTTCTTATTTGGAAATAGTGGTATGAGAAGATTATGTCATTATTTTTCTTTTACTTTTCTTTTGCAATGAGTATGATTCATGTTTAGGATATTGGGATGCATGATAGAAGATGTTTTAATAATAACTGTGACGATTTTTACTTGCACTTCATTTACATTACAATAAGGGCACGTTGTGGTGTTAATATTTGTTGTAATTGCATTAAACCCCCGAGAGGGTGGTGTAATTCTCAACAAAGTAGAACCATATTCAAATTCCATGGATGGTGAAGTTCATGGGGATTGGGTGAAAATAAATAGGGATATATAGTTTATTGGGCGTAGAAATGAAGATTTTAGGGTGACAGACTAAAATCCCCAATTTGGTTCTAGTGTTTGGAAACTAAAGCGAGAGTTAGCCTTCAGGCGAAAAGAAGTGGGAGCTCTGGAGTGAGAGTCAGTATCATCCCAGCCTAACCATAGATTTAGGGACTAAACCTTGGAATAACCGATAGTTTTTATAGCACTCGGAAGAAGGTAAAGAATATGATTGCTTCTATTTGGCATATACAATATTTAATGCATCTCATTCATTTTCTTTATCCAATTCGCTACATAAGAATAGTAGATTTTATTATCTTAAAGTTTTCCAAACCAATTCATCCAGAAAGAGTTATCTTTTGAATTAATATTTTCATCTAGGAGTAGTTATTAGTTGTTTTAAACATAAGACTTAGTTTAGAAGTATTTGTTAGAAAAACCACTTAAATCGACATTTCAAAATAAAGTCTGATAGTAGTAGACTAGAATTAGCCTAAGGACATCTGACCTCGCTGCCTTATGGGATCGATAAACGGACTCCACTAGAGCCTTGTATTACTTGAGCGATACATATACTTGCGTAGAACCTCTAGTGTGTGCTTGTGCATACAAATATAAAACACGCTGAAAATAGCACATGTCGGAGGCGCATCATAGTTCTCTTTCTTTCTTCTTGCATTTGTGAATTAATCGTGTTAGATGAGAATGATTTAAATATATTTTTTTAAATTGTGATTGCATTTCCACCGATTCTTCATTAACTTTGCAAATTGGCCACTTCTGAAGTTAAAATCTGTTGAGAAACATAATGACCTGGGAGGGCTATGATTTCACCCAACTTATGAACACCACACCTCACTCTACAAAGAGTCATCACGATTGTCTAAGGGGGAGTGCAAATAGATAATGAGATAAGTTTTGATAGACGTAGAATTAATATTTCTAAGGTGACAGACTAGATTCTTTTATCAATTCGATCTTAAGTTTGGATCGTAAGGGTCCCTAGTGGGTCCTACAGAGAGGACACAATGATTAAAAATCTAAAAATAATGATTAATTTTGATGAATTTTTTTTGATAACTTCATCAATAAGTTGAGGTTCAAAGAGCTTTATCTCACAACTCTTGAACCCACATAAGGAAAATTTGTACTTTCTTCCATAAAGATCCTTAAGAGATGCCATGCTAATACTGATTAAAAATTATTATTACAAGAAAACTTAATAAGCGGAATGCAATCAAGTTAGTTATCACTTAAGTTCAAATGTAAGCTCTCAACAAATCATTCAATGTCTAAATGCAGTGCTATAATTGATCCTCCATCTGAGAATGAAAAACAACATTTAAGTCCAACCTAAACAAGAATTAATCTCCTTATCTTGTGAACATGTCATATTGTGTTATGGTTACCACCTCAATTCAACTTTTTTTGACACAGTTGTGCATTATATTAATCATCATGTCAAGATTTAAGATAAAATTATATTTTGGACGAGCAACCATAACTATGATAGTGTATATCTTATTTTGTAAGGATGACTTATATTTTCTTTAAGCTCATGAAAATTTAACATTTTTTTAAAGTTTGATAGATTTTTTCTTACAACCATCATATTTTTTTCTTCATTAGTTCTTGATTTGTGTTCTCTAACCTCCAAAGTTAAAATTTATTAGAATATATCTATTTATATCCATTGTTAAATCTATGAGGATCATACACATTATATAAACACAACACACTCACAGAAAAAGGAGATAAAAAAACCAAGCATTAGCTTATTGACGATGTAAAAATTGCTCGGAAAGCCCATCACCGCTTCAGCAATCAATATAAAGCATAGCAAACACTCTAATTGTTATCATATTCATTATATTACTTGTATTTAATGAATATATCTTTATTTTTTCCTTAATTTATAAAACAATTGAAATTCATTCATTTAAATTGTTTTTTTTTCTCGAATAATGTTCTTTTTAAAAATGTTTGGGGACTTTTAAGGAATATTGAAGCAAATTGTATTATGAAAGCTTAAGATCTTTAGAAAACATTAAAATTAAAGCAAACAAAACCAGGTTAAGTTAAAGGAAATAAAATATCTAAACATCTTACCAAATATAGTTAACAAACAAAATGATCTATCTTCTTTGAAAACCAGCACTTGTTCCATGGTCTAAGTGGTATCCAGGTTGTTGCCTTTGTTCGCATTGAGCAGGAGGAGATCCTCTTGTATGCTCATTACAACTCATAAATAGTAAGTCTGAGATTGGATCATGTCTTTGCAAATGTTAATGATATATCTTCCAACTAAAATTTTCACTGTTACATGGTATGTGGATATCACAACCTTGAAGATATTAAATTTTGGCCTGCCAAAGTTGACATGTAAGTGGTTGGAGCATCCACCACCAAGAAATTGACTAATGTGGTGTATTTCCTTTCTCCTTCTCCCCAAGTTATTAGTAATAAAATCATTATGCAAATTTATTTTTCCTTCAGATTATCCATATAGTGGTTCGAAATTTGGTGTAAACTGAACATTTGACATGTTCATCTTATCTAGACCCCTCTAAACTATATATTAACAAAAATACTGGTGTCTATCAGGATGCTCCCAACCTGACAATGCACGATCAACACAATAATCATAATGACATCATTAAAGAGATTTTTATCATTGGGCAGATCGACATTTTGTGAGGTAATAGTTGGATGGGTTGAAGCTACCGAGCTATTAAGGGTAGCAAAATTAACCTCTTCTATCTTTAGTCATTTTAAACTAAACCAGTGTGAAGCTTCATGTCGATCTCCTCCAAAAATAATTGGTACTATTCTAGCGATGTGCACCACCCTTGCCAAAACAGGCTCATTACCTTACCTTCAATAGGTGCTTTGCCTTATCTCCTATTATTCACGTATGGAGCCATGAACTCTTTTACCCTCCAATTTGGATCAGCTCTTCGATCAATCTCCTAAGATGTTTTGTAGTTCTTTGCATTATTCATGCAGTTTTTATGATAGTTGTAGTACTTATTCAGATCACGTAGGTGACTCCCTGCTCACATCAGTTGGGGTTTTCTAAAGAAATCTTTTGGCGTTAGCAAAGTTGGCTATGAATATTTGCTTGAATTTGCTAAAAGAAGTGATAACTCATGTAGGCAAGTTGCTAAACTAGCACATGTTTGGTTTATTTTAGCATAAAGAATAAACAATAGTTCAATGCAGCCACATGATTAATTGGATCAATTCTTCCTTTGTATGAATCTAGTGATGGAACCTTGAATTTCTGTGACGCTTCAACTCTATGATATCTCCTTTAAAAAAAGCTCTATAATTACTTCAACTTCTTCTTATATCCCCTTCTACCTCCTATTCTGAGGATTTAGATCTTTTGGCATGTATAATTTGTCATCATCTTGTTATTTTTGCCTTAAAAGTAGAACTGTTATTCACCTTGTCTTCGAGGTTTCTTATATTACCCCTTGTATTATCGTCATCATATGCTCTTTTAGTTCGTTAATTGTTGCATCACAAACTTTTTATGATGCAATCCATCTCTTTTCTTCATTCTCTCTCATGCTGAAGATCTCTTAGCTAGGTTTGAGTATGAACTCCACATTCACTATTGCTTTTAGAGTGTTGAATCCTTATAAGTAAAATTCCATATTGTTTACGAGCTCAGACAACTTAGGGGTGACCTGTGTAGGAAAGAGGGATGTAGAAGAAATGAAAAGATGGAAGTTTACTCTCAATTCTTTGGCTCTTAGTTTCTGACGGAGGTGGAAGGAAAAGTTGAAAGAAATGCTCTCTCTAGATCTCATCCCCCTTGAAAGCAAGAAAAAAAATATCTATTTATATCTCCAGATAGCCCTCTCTCCGTCTTCGTAAGATGATCGAGGAAGAGGGAGAGGGAGGGAGGAAGGGGGAGAGAGAGGGGGGGAGAGGGAGTTAGGGAGGAGAGAGAGGGGGAGAGATGGAAATGAAAATATACTAAATTACCCTTGCATAATATGAGATCTGCTCTTGATGGGCTTATGAGAGATGGTGATATGGCTGTCATGTAACTCATAAATGGACACAAGCATGTGTTAGCTTTTTAATGGTGATCTTAACTTTGATGATTGGTCAATTATGACGAATGTCAGCTCGACGAACTCAACGAATTGTTCTAGGAAGTCAACTCTGCCTCATAGGGACGTGACATCTAACATTATATTATTTTGGGCAAAGTGATTTTGATGCACATGCTAACTGGGGGGTCAGCCCTGTGAAATAATCTTACCAGGCCTGCTTGATGAGCAAAAGGAGTATGCCAAGCCTTCATGAAGTAAAGCAGGCCTCACAGGTCTTTATAATGCAATTTTCTCATAAAAAAATCATATCTTTTCCGAGAAACAAATTAAAGTTTATAATATCAAAATACTATTGATTTAAACTATAAAATATATAAAGCAATACAAAGTTGTGCTATCATTTCAATGGAGATAAATTTACATCCATTTCATTCTTGATACCAATTTTTTGACATTCTGTCTATAAAATTGCTTTGATATGGATTTATCGTAGCTGGTTAAGTGGTTAACTCTGTGTAGAGCAGGGTTATAAAAGTAGCTTGTCGTTTGCACAACTCTTATTCTGCTTGTTAAATAACTCATATTTGATTCGCCCATTAAACAAATGAGCCAAAAATAAATAAATTTATACCCGATTTATAAATGAGCCGAATACAAATAAAAATTTTCTCGACAGAATTTATTTTCTTTTGACTCCAAATAATTAAATACATAGTATTTTTTTCGTGTTTTGCTTAAATTGAAAATGGAAGAGAAGAATAGCAGAGCCAATTACTGTGTCAAGGTCAAATTTGCAAGTGAAATCGTCTTGGAAGGACGCCTTTGACTCCAATGGCCGATAAAAATAAAAAAAAAAAAAAAAAAACGAGGGCTAATTAGTGAAGAGAAAGATCTGCTAGGAAGCAATCGTGATGAGGCTTGTAGGTGAACGAGAAGTGGCGACGGGAGTCGCGTTGGCGCTTGCCGGCGAAGCTAGAAGTCGGGACGGAGGCTTGTAGGCGAGTACTTCTTCGCCTTTCTCACCTTGGCGTGTTTATTTCCCCTATATCCGACGAACAGCCGGATTTATTATTACTAAATCCAGGGGACTTTGCTCTGAAAATGAGACTTGGATGGGAAGGGGAAGGGGAAGGGGAAGGGGAAGGGGACGGAACATGGAGATTCCCTGCTCTAGCTCGGCCCTCAGATCTCTAATGGCTGCTCGCCATTTCATCTCTCTTGTTATCAATTTGTTTTTTCCTACTCCAATTGTACCAATTCCTTCTACTAAAAAACAAACCCCATTTTTTTATAGGTTTTGCCTGAGATCTGTCTTCTTTCTTCAAGAGATCCGATCTTCTCAAATCTGAAACCCCCCAATCCAAACTTCACTCAATCCACTACAATGGGCCGCCTCCGACTCCAGAATCCTGGCATAAACCCCATCGACGAGGAATCCTTCGCCGACGGTGACACCGAACAAAATCCCAAAGATCCGCCGGCTAATTCCCCCTGCTCTTCTTCCGGTCACGCTTTGGCCTGCATGATCAACTCGGAGGTTAGTGCCGTCCTCGCCGTCATGCGCCGTAACGTCCGTTGGAGCGGCCGTTACGCGTCCGCCGCAGATGACTACCTCGATCACTCCCTGATTCAATCTCTCAAATCTCTCCGTCGCCAGCTCTTCTCCTGGGATAACAGCAGATGGAGTTCCATTGATCCCATTCTGTATCTCCGCCCCTTTCTGGACGTCATCCGCTCTGACGAAACTGGTGCTCCGATCACCGGTGTCGCCCTCTCTTCCGTCCACAAAATTCTCACCCTTGAGGTTTTTGACGCCAGGACTGCCCACGTCGACGACGCTATGCATGCTGTGGTGGATGCGGTTACAAGCTGCCGGTTTGAGGTCACCGATCCGTCGTCAGAAGAGGCGGTGCTGATGAAGATTCTGCAGGTGCTTCTGGCTTGCATGAAGAGCCGGGCATCGATGGTTCTTAGCAACCAGCATGTGTGCACCATTGTTAACACCTGTTTTCGGGTTGTTCATCAGGCTGGGACTAAGGGAGAGCTTCTACAACGGATCTCCCGCAATACGATGCATGAGCTAGTCCGTTGTATCTTCTTGCGGTTGCCTGAGGTCAGCAAAAACACTGGCAAGCTTTCACCACTAGTTGAGGTACATGCTTGTTTATTCTCGTGGTGTCAGATTCAATTAACAAAGTATAAGTTATGGTTCTAAAGTAATGTAGTATATTGGTTATATATCATGATTTTCTTTATGGTTATAGTTGTAAGTTTATTCTACCGCTTTGTCTATGGTCAACTTTTAAGATTATTTACCTTGCTGGTCATCGGTGGATCAGTTATAGTATAAACGATAAGCTCGACATCACATGCCCCAAATTTATAGTTCTGATTCCATGTTTGGATATTGTTGAATCCAGTGTCTGAGAATCACACCCAATGAATAGAGCGTGAAAGGGGAGGATGAGTAAGAGAAAAGAGATGAATCATAAAAATAAGAGTGTCTATAGGTATAGAAGACACCATAGATATGCAATTACCTTTATACCCCCTCTCTATACAAAGAAAATTAGGGGTACTAAAGTCATTTATACACTATATTTAAATATTCTGATAAATAAATCGTTGACCAACAATGGTAATCTTTTGTTCGCTAGACCACACTTATTCGTTCTGCTGTGACGTGCCGACCACGGGGTCATATGAAGACTCCTTGGTCAAGATTGTCTATGACTTCCCCAAAAACTCTGGTTCACTTTCCTAATTTGCTTGGTGGTAGACCGTCCTTCATTCGGGTTGCTCTGTGTCATTCGTTCAACAATTTTTATGGCCATCTCTCATTCGACCACCATGTCGATCGGCCCGTTGACTAGATGAATGACCCAACTGAGTTTTGAGATGCTCCATCCATCGTTGACATTGATTTTTATTTTTGATAAATTAAATTAGTTTGTTAACTGATCTTAGTACACCGTTGGTCCACCTCATTTGTCACGTACCTATGATTTGCTTCAAGATTCGTGCTTCCGCAATCCTGTCATACATATCTAGTTCCCCAACTTCATTGTTTTTTGTAAGTTGTGACAAAAACAAGAAGTTAAATACTGCATTAAATGTTATTAATTTTTATAATGAACATTTAATAATTAAACTTTCTAGATTTCTGTGCAATGTCATCCTATAAATAGGTTGTCTCCAGTGGCTTTTGCCCTTGCATTTCTTCTCTATTTAGAGCCTTAGTAGTTTTTCACAGAAGGTGCTTTGATGCCGAGTGGTAAAAAAACCAATCCTGGCGAGCCATCTGTTGATATTCTGATGAAAGTCTTTGAAAGTTTTTATTGGCTTTTTGAACCATTACCATGTTGGATACCTAAGTTGGGTATTGCACTTCGTGGATGTATCTCGCCTCCAATAGTTTCTTCACTTCTTTTCAAATTGGTTCGGCTAAAGTAGCGGCTGATTACCTTAACTTCTACTTCACCGGTCGGTTGGTAGGATTGATGTTCAACAAGTGGCATGAGATATCTATGAAGACTCCTGACATTTTTGCGTTGGACCAGGCGAATATGTCTCGATTCTCCCTAAGGGTTTGGATAAGAAGATCTTTCTACTGAGAACAAATTCTTCACTGATTATGAAAAAAATTACCCATCTCTTTTTCGATGATGGGTATTTGGAGGGCGGTCTCGTTGGTCTCGAGGCACCCTCTCTTTGGCTCTATAGGTTGAGTGGTTCTTGCTTGACGTTAGTCATCGCTCGAAGGTAGCATGTCCCCGACTGCACTCAAAGTCCCCCCGAACAGGAATGTCTCTCCATCCCATGGGAATTTCACAGCTACATGGTAGGTGGAGGTTACTGCTAGGAAGTTGTTTAATAGTGGTCGACCGAAAATGGCATTATATGTGGGTGGGGAGTTGACCACTAGAAAATCTCCATGCCTCACAAATTGCCTATCCTTGTCTCCCCAAGTGGCTGTCAATGTGGTCAATCTAGGGCCTCCTTCTGAGAATCCGAAAAGAGGTCCGAACGGTGTTGCCATATGTCGTGTCTCCAGGTTGTGCTTGTCGAACACTACTTTGAACAAGATGTTCATCGAGCTCTCGTTGTCGATGAGTGTACTTCCCACCTGGTAGTCGTTAATTAAAGCTGTAATGACAATGACGTCTTTATAGGGGTTACCTTTCACCAGCAGGTCCTCGTCAGTGAACATAGAGGGGTGTGTCAACTTTTGTGGGACGAGGGCGGTGGCGTACAACTATCCTAATGATACCCTTTTTAGGATCGATCGTTGAGAAGATTCCCCGTCTTCTCCGAGTATCGCTGGTATTATTCATGCAATTCGAATAATGTTTGTCTGGATGGGTTCATTGTACGCACCATCAGCTGGGGCTTTTCCCTGTTTGTGAAGTGGTTGCTCAGACAGTTACAAATTCCTTCAGTTTTGCATCCTTGATCAAGTCCTCGACGAGGCTCTTAAGGTGCTTGTATTCTTCTATGTCGTTTTCGTGGTCTCTGTGGCAGGCGCAGAACTTGTTCGGATTTGCTGAACTTTCGACCCTCATCGGTTGGCATTTTTTTGAAGTATTCTTTATCTTGGATGGTCTCTACGAGCTTGGTCATCGAAATTCTTATGGGTACATTTTTTGAACGGCTCCTGCTGTGTTGGTTGTCGTTTGCTTTGGTGGGTTTCGAGACTTCTATCTTGATTGTTACCTTGGTGTTCCTTTTGTTTTCGTGGTGTGGCGGGTGGTTTTCATAGCGAGGATGAGTGGGAGGGAGAGGATCGTCCTTTTTTATCCAACCGTCATCTATCGACACTCTCTTCTGTGACCGAGCATCGACGACTGCTTTAAGGGCCTCTCCTCAATCTTTGAGGACATATTCATCCACGGCGATATAGTGTTTGGCCATTTCCAGTAGCTCAACCTTTGATTTTGGTTTGCTTATTGCTCCCTGAGTCAGGGCTATCTGCACGATTAGGAGCTCTTGGTTCTGAATCTACAACATTTACTGCTGGAACCTTGTGATGTATAACGAAGAATCTCTCCCTTCTATTTGATCTTAGGATAACTTAAGACTTCTTACGCGAATTTTGCGCGCTCACAAAGTGGGCCGCAAATAACCTTTTGCAATTGAGTCAAATCTGAGAATATGATGACCGGTAATGTAGACGACTTTCCTAAATAAATATATTTTAATTGTGTAGGAAGCACATTTTCTTTTTTTAGGGGGTTCTTCAATAGAAGGAATATGAGTTTTACTAATTTCTTCAATAGAATGGAATAAAAGTTTTACTAATTTTCGTTGTATCTAAATTTCAAACATTTCCTGAACAAATTTTGAATCATCAATAGGCAAGATCTCCAGGTTATCTTGGAAATCAATGCCTTTCTCGTTATCTAACTCCTGTTTATTTGATTTAATTTCACAACTTTCTTGGAAATGACTATTACACAGATATTCAATTAAGTCCATATGAAAACACTCATCTTCTTTCTTTTAGTATGATATTTCATAGATTTTAAGACCTTAACTGTAACTTCCTCATCATTACTCATGATTAATTCACATTTTTGCATATTTATCATAACACGTCCATTAATTAGGAAATGTCTTCCTAAAATAATTTAAATTTCTTTATCTTCCTTCATATCTAATACAATGAAATCAACAGGGAAAATAAATTTATCCGCTTTAATTAAAACATTTTCTATAACCCTCTTTGGATAAGTGATCGATCAATCAACTAACTGAAGTGTTACAGTAGTTGGAGAAACGTCTCGTAATCTCTAACTTGTTGAAAATAGATAAGGGCATAAGATTTATACTAGCTCCAAGATCCCATAAAACTTTTCCAAAAAATCTTTCTTAAATTCTATAGGGAATGGTAAAGCTCCCAGGATCCTTACGTTTCTGAGGAAGCTTATTCTGAATTATAGCACTGCACTCTTCACTAAGTGCAACTGTCTTATAATCTCAAAACTTTCTTTTCTTATTAAGAATATCCTTCATGAACTTTACATAACTAGATAGTTGCTCCAGGGCTTCAGCGAATGAAGTATTAATAGTTAACTTCTTAAATACTTCTAAAAATTCTGAAAATTGTTGATCTAACTTCTGCTAAGTCTTTGAAAAATAGAGGTAGTGGTTTCTTTAAGTTAATTTTAGTTATAGAGACTGGTTTTTCTAAATCGTTAGAAACATGTTCCTCAGGTTTTTCAGTTTCCACGGTCTCTTCTTCAACCTCATTCTCTTTTCAAACTAGATCTTCATATTCTCTTCCACTTCTTAATTGAACAGCTTTAACGTGCTCCCTGTTATTCTCAATAGGATTTATCTTAGTATTGTTAAGAAGAGTTCCTTAAAGTCGATGCTAAGTGAGTCATCAATTTGTTCCAGTTAGTTCTCTATATTCCTTTTTGCCGCACCTCGACTTTTTAGTTGATTCCCATTTGCAGCACAAATTCCTTCAAAAGCATCTTCTCCTTAAATTGTGGATTATTGAAGCCTGGTGAATAAGAAAGTTTATAATTGGTACTTCCATGATTATTCCAATTTCCTAAAGAATTTACTTGATTATTTCCCCACTATTGGTTTCCATCATAAGAATTATTATTCTAGTTAAAGTTAGGATATTCTTCCAACTTAAATTATAAAAGTTGGAATAAGGATGTTATGTATGTTGTTAATTAATATAACGTCTCAAATGATGAAGTGCTAGAATCAACCATCCGACCTAATGAATTTTCCTCAATTACTAGAGGAATTTGAGGTTGACTCATTCCAAATTGCTCTAGCTTTCTAAACATTGCTACTACCTGAGAAGTAAGAATTGACAATACATATGTATCATGCACACTAGCTATCTTTCTAGGATTCACCCTTTCCACTGACCAACAACAACAACAACAACAAAGCCTTAATCCCACTAAGTGGGGTCGGCTACATGAATCCTTTTTCTCCATTGCGTCCTATTAAGTGTCAAATTTTCGTTTAAACCCTTTCCACTGACCATTGAAAATTATTTGTAGTCATCTCTTCAATCAAAGAGTAAGCCCATCAAATGGCTTCGACATGTGTTGACCACCAGCGGTAGCATCAATAATAGATCTAAGAGATCCTACAAACCCATTAGAAAAAATTTGAATAATTAACCAATCTAGCAGAGCGTGATGCGAACACTTTCTAAGAAGCTCCTTAAATCTCTCTAACGCTTCGTATATCGACTCAATTTCATACTGGCAAAATTAAGTAATTTCATTTCTAAGTTTAATAAGTTTTGAAGGTTGGAAATACTTTGCTAGGAATTTTTAGGCTAAATCACCCCGTTCTGATATTTCTTAGTGCTAACGTGTTCAACCACATTTTAGGTTTATCCCTTTAGGAAAAAGGAAAAAAAAAACCTAAGTCTAAAATCGTTGTTAGACATGTCGTTATAATGAAATGTAGCACAAAGTTCTAAAAAACTTGCTAAGTGTAAGTTTGAATCCTCAGATGAAGTTTTCAAAACTGGTTGTTCTGCACCATTTGGATAATAACAAATTTCAATTTAATGTGTTAGCTTCTATGGCAGGGGTTTGAATACTTAAATGAATTTTATCTGCCGTAGGATTAGTGTACTCCCTTAACGGTCTATGCGCGTCATGATATTGATTATCATGTATTTGATTATCTAAATTGTTCTGTTGAGTATTTGTCATTTCCTCTACAAGTTGGAGACGATTTTTCTGTTTTCTAATTTTCCTAATAGTTCTCTAGTTCTAAATCATAAGATACAAGTCCTGCAGGTCCTGCACTACGCATACACAACTAAAGACTTAACTAATAAAATCAATAACACAAGTTAAATACACGAAAATGTTTTTAAAACTTTTCTTCTTTTTAAAGATCACACAATAACTAAAACACACTATATGAAAACACTACATTTTCCAAATTTAAGTCTTATAAATTCAACTTAAATTCTCCTAAAAAGTTCTTAATTGTGTTCCCCAGCGAGGGTGCCAGAAACTTGATTTGCCTCAATTATTATTACAATAATATAAGTCCTGGTAATAGCACCAAAAAACTTGGTCTGGTCCCTAACAAATTGATTAAATTCTTAAAATCAGATTTTCTTGCACACTGAGGTTTCTCACGCAAGTATACATATTTCAATAGTTTAGGGCTCTAAAGAGTCCGGGATGTCGAACCCATATGGAACGAGGCAATGAATCTAATAAGAGAAGTTCTAGTCTACTACGCTAATGTCTTAATTTGAAATGTCGATTACTGTAATTTTTCTAATTACTCCTAAATTACAATATTAAGTCTAAAGCTAAATCTAACTAGATTAATTGGTTTGGTGAATATCAAAATATAAAAGCTACATTTCTCTTATGATTACATAAGTGAACTGTAGG
This sequence comes from Papilionanthe hookeriana x Papilionanthe teres, assembly GCA_022702705.1. NCBI lineage: Eukaryota > Viridiplantae > Streptophyta > Magnoliopsida > Asparagales > Orchidaceae > Papilionanthe > Papilionanthe hookeriana x Papilionanthe teres. The sequence continues at coordinate 61,942,067 of CM040424.1, forward strand.
ATAGAATACTACGAATTGCTATTGTGCCTAGTGACAAATAGGAGCATATATCTTGTTTACCCTTTCCTGAGAGTGTAAAAAAATTTGGTTAAACTTGGTAAGTGTTTCAACATGTTACCCTAGAAACCCCCAAGTTATCCCCATCAAAACCTATCGTCCTATTTATTTCAATTGCACTATGAACTACTTTTTCTTCACCCACTAGTTCAATGTGGTTCTTGCTAGTTGACAAAGCCATAGCCCTCCCGGGTCTTTATGGGTTCACAACAGGTTTTAACACACTAATTTGCCAATTTGATGAGTAAATTAAGTTGAAGTAAAAACCATCACATTAAGATTAAAATCCAATTCTAAAGCATTCAACACATCCTACAAATCCTTTCTATGAATCACAAGAGAAAATTAAGAGAAATCTACTCACAAAGCATGAAGATTACCATGGAAAACATCATCATTTAACCAACCAAATACATTAAATGTGTTTACAACAAATCCAATATAATTGGAAACATGATACTTAACTTTTCTCCTCTGAAAAGAGTTGAAAAGTTCCTCCAACGATGACTCCAAGTCCTTCCCGCAATGCTACAACGCTTCCCTTATAGATTTTTCTCTAAACCCCTCACCAATCTCTCAAGAAAAGTGGAAATTTTATAAACCTTGGATCTCCCTAGGCTTCCTTAGTGTTTCTCCACTCCTCCTTCAGAATGCTTTCCCCTCCCTAAAAACTCCTCTTCAACTGCTTAAGACTATCGCATAACTCCTAAAGTCGTGGTAGAGCAACTACGAAAATGATCGTGCCTTGTCGCCCAGAAGTTGGCACTTAGGCGCTCTCGGGTTAATTGAGCTGGTTTTGATGCCTAGGCGCCAAGAAGCTGGCGCCAAGGTGCCCAGAATTTGACGTTAGGCTTGCTGGTTCCAATACGCTCCTTTTAACTCATTTTTGCTTCTTTCTAACTCCGCCTTGGTCCATATATCCTACCTGTTATAACTGCAAGAAAAACACAAGAATACCATTTTTTAAAATCCAGTTTTATCCAAAAACAATGACAAAAGACAAAGTAAATTAAGCAAGTTGAAAGACATACCAATGACCGACTCAAAAACGGCTACATGATCGGCTTGGTCCGTGAGATCCTTATACGAGTCAAGGTTAGGGGTTTTGAACTTTTTAAACCCCTCAGAAATCTATCGAGAGAAGGCATTTTTAGCATAGAGGAGGACTGTGGTTCGCATAGTGCGGTGTCTTTCTATTGGGGTCGATCCGTCGCTATCCTGGTAATTCGTCATCTTTTTCTTCCATTGGCTGGGACTTTTGACTTTTGACCGTTGGGTCACGGTCCATCTGCTAGTCCATCCCAACGACCAGGCTCCTGGCGACTATTTTCTTGAGGGTTTGCTTTCTTTGGCTAGTGCTTCTTGGAAAGCGCCCACCATTTGTTCCTTCATTTATAGCATCAACTGTTTCTTCATTTCCATTACTTGATGTTGCACATTCTTCCTTGTGCTATCCACATCTAATGCTTGGCTCCGTGCCTCCTGAACTGCTACTTTGTCGTTGTGATGTGCTTCTCTTCTTATTAATAGTATGATTCCACGCTCACTGCATTTTTTAGGATGTTGAATCCATAAATGTTTGGGAATCACACCCAAGGAATAGAGCGTGCAAGGAAGGGAAAGATGAGTAAGTGAAAGGAGACGAACAATAAAAATAAGAGTTTCTAGAGTTTTTCTCATGAAATGTTCTCCTATTTATAGGCGTTGAAGGCACCCTGAATATACAATTACCTTTATGCCCCATCTCTATACAAAGAAATTTAGGGGTGCTAAAGCATTTATACAATATATTTAATTATGTTGATAAATAAATCGTTGGTTGACAACAGTAATCATTTGCTCGTTGGACCACGTTTATTTGTTCGGCAGCGACAAGCTGAACCACGTGGGGGTCATATGAAAACTCCTCGGTCAAGCTTGTCTATGACTTCCCCTCAAACTCTAGTTTGCTTTCCTTGTTCGCTTTGTGGTAGGTCGTCTTTCGTTCGGCTTGCTCTGTGGGTATCTTTCATTCGGCTACTTTTATGGCCATCCCTCATTCGACCACCATGTCGATCGATCCATTGACTAGATGAACTACCCAACGGAGTTCTGAGGTGTTCCCTCCGGCTTTGGCATTGATTTTCCTTTTGATAAATTAAATTAGTTTGTTGACTGATCTTATTACACTTTGATTGCTGGTCCACCTCATTTGTTGTGTACTTATGTTTTACTCCGACATTCGTGTTGCTGCAATCCTGTCATACATATATAGCATGGGGATTTTCTATCTCAAATTGCCTTAGCTAAGTTTTTTGGTACTACGCCAAGTCTCCAAGAATGTAATTGTTTAGAATCTACAAGATAGTATTTCATATTTGAAAATAAAATGGAAGCATAAATTTGTAATCTTATCATTCAATTTTTTGGATTGTTATTTTCTTATTTTTGGTATTTTCCCATTTGGTGATTGAATTAGGACTTGACTATTCCCTAACAAGGAAAAGGTGTGACTTTCTTGCACTTGCACTGAGTGAGGAATAGGGATTGTGTTCCATACGAAAGAGAAATAACCCTAATCCTCTTCCTTAAATTTTGACGATTGCATTGATCTGCTTAATTCACATTTTATGCAAGTGGATAGTATTGCACCGTCTGCCATATCAAGTAATTATTTGGGTTGTGATTGATAAGAAAATTGAGCTCCTTGTATTTGTGCAGGTGGATGGTGTTGAGAAGAATCAGGCCTTTGGAATGAGTCAAATGGAGAATGGTAATTGGAATTATGGGTCCTTGGCAATCCCAGCAGATGATACGACTGTGAGGTTGGAAATGCCAAACGGTATGAGGCTAATGGTCGAGCCATATGGTATACCTTGTATGGTGGAGATATTCCACTTCCTGTGCTCTCTATTGAATATTGTTGAACAAATTGGGATGAGTCCCAGGACAAGCCCAATGGCCCTAGATGAAGATGTGCCACTTTTTGCTCTTGGAATGATCAACTCAGCTATTGAACTGGGGGGATCTTCAATAAGAAAGCATCCTAAGCTACTTGCTTTGATACAGGATGAGCTTTTCAGGAATCTAATGCAGTTTGGCCTGTCAATGAGTCCATTAATCCTGTCCACCGTGTGCAGTATTGTTCTGAATCTTTATTGTCACTTGCGCATAGAGCTTAAACTTCAAATTGAAGCATTCTTCTCCTGTGTTATCTTGAGGCTAGCACAGGGGAAGTATGGGGCTAATTTCCACCAGCAAGAAGTGGCTATGGAAGCCCTTGTCGACTTCTGCAGGCAGAAGACATTCATGGCAGAAATGTATGCCAACCTGGACTGTGACATAACTTGCAGCAATGTCTTTGAAGACCTTGCCAATCTTCTCTCAAGGAGTGCCTTCCCTGTCAATTGTCCATTATCTACAATGCATATTCTTTCTTTGGAAGGCCTTATTGCTGTAATTCAGCGAATGGCTGATAGAATTAACAACGCACCACCTAGGTCACAGCAAGCTCTTTTGGAACTAGATGAGTATACTCCATTCTGGACAGTGAAGTGCGAAAACTATTCTGATCCTGAGCAATGGCTTAAATTTGTTCGCTGCAAAAAGTACATCAAGAGAAGGTTAATGATTGGGGCCGATCACTTCAATAGGGATCCAAAGAAGGGTCTTGAGTTTCTGCAGGGAAACCATCTTTTGCCTGAGAAGCTGGACCCTCAGAGTGTGGCATGCTTTTTCAGATACACTGCTGGCTTGGACAAAAACCTTGTTGGGGATTTCTTGGGCAACCACGATGATTTTTGCGTACAGGTTCTTCATGAATTTGCTGGCACCTTCGATTTCCAGGATATGAATCTAGATACTGCTTTAAGACTCTTTCTGGAGACATTCCGCTTACCTGGTGAGTCACAGAAGATACAAAGGGTGCTTGAGGCTTTCTCTGAGAGGTACTATGAGCAGTCACCCCATATTCTTGCTAATAAGGATGCAGCCCTCCTTTTGTCCTACTCGCTCATCATGCTCAATACGGATCAGCACAATGTACAAGTAAAGAAGAAGATGACAGAAGAGGACTTCATTCGGAACAATCGTCACATTAATGGTGGGAATGACCTTCCCAGGGAATACTTGTCAGAGCTGTACCATTCTATATGTAAGAATGAAATAAGGACCACTCCTGATCCAGGTATTGGTTTTCCAGAGATGTCCCCGAGCCGCTGGATTGATCTACTGAGGAAGTCAAAAAAGACTACTCCTTATATTGTCTGTGATTCCCTGCCATACCTTGATCATGATATGTTTGCCATCATGTCAGGCCCAACAATAGCTGCTATCTCCGTTGTGTTTGATTATGCGGAGCATGAAGATGTTTTTCTGGCCTGTGTGGATGGCTTCCTTGCTGTGGCTAAAATATCAGCATACCATCATCTTGAAGATGTTTTAGATGATCTTGTTGTATCACTATGCAAATTCACAACCCTTCTGAACGCATCTATTGCCGAGGAACCAGTTACTGCATTTGGGGATGACACCAAAGCTAGGCTGGCAACTGAGACAGTTTTCATCATTGCAAACACGTATGGTGATCATATACGCACTGGTTGGAGAAATATCCTTGACTGCATCTTAAGACTGCACAAGCTTGGCCTTCTTCCTGCACGTGTAGCTAGTGATGCAGCTGATGATACAGAACTGGTGGCAGAGACTACTCATGGGAAACCTGCTCTGAACTCTCTCTCTACAACCTACATTCCTTCAATGGGTACCCCTCGCAGGTCATCTGGGCTGATGGGGAGGTTTAGTCAGTTACTATCTCTCGACACAGAGGAACCAAGAACACAACCAACCGAACAGCAATTAGCTGCTCATCAGAGAACGCTCCAGACAATTCAGAAGTGTCACATAGATAGCATATTCACAGAGAGCAAGTTCCTTCATGCTGATTCACTGTTGCAGCTTGCCAGGGCCCTTATCTGGGCAGCTGGTAGGCCTCAGAAGGTTACCAGTTCCCCTGATGATGAGGATACAGCTGTTTTCTGCCTGGAGCTGCTCATTGCCATCACTTTGAATAATCGAGATAGAATTTTTCATCTCTGGCAGACTGTGTATGAACACATAGCCAACATAGTTCAGTCTACTGTGATGCCTAGCGCTCTTGTGGAGAAAGCAGTATTTGGAATCCTCAGAATCTGTCAGCGGCTACTCCCATATAAAGAGAACCTGGCTGATGAGCTTTTAAGATCACTACAGTTAGTTCTAAAGCTTGATGCTCGTGTGGCTGATGCTTACTGTGAGAACATTACACAGGAAGTCTCACGTTTGGTGAAAGCAAATGCTACTCACATAAAATCCCAGATGGGTTGGAAGACGATCACATCCTTACTATCCATCACCGCTCGTCACACTGAAGCTTCGGAGGTTGGTTTTGAAGCACTGATGTTTATTATGTCTGAAGGTTCTCACCTCTCACCAGCCAATTATCTTCTTTGCATTGAAGCATCACGACAGTTTGCCGAATCTCGTGTTGGGCTTGCCGATCGATCTACACATGCGATAGATCTCATGGCCGAGTCCACCACCTGTCTTGTTCGCTGGTCTCAAGAGATTAAAGATGCAGGAGTTGAAGCTGAAAATTTATCTGAAGGAATTCGGGACATGTGGCTCAAGCTTGTTCAAGCGCTGAAAAGGCTGACACTTGATCAGAGAGAGGAAGTAAGAAATCATGCCATGTCATCATTGCAGAAATGTTTGTCTGGAGTTGATGGGATATGCTTGTTGCCCGCATCGTGGTTGCATTCTTTTGAGAATGTTATATTCATGATGCTTGATGACTTGCTTGAAATCGCTCAGAGCCAATCACAGAAGGATTACCGAAATATGGAGGGAACACTCATGCATGCCATGAAGTTACTCTCCAGGATATTCTTGCAGCTATTACAGGAGCTTTCTGGGCTGAGCAGCTTCTGCAAGCTATGGCTGGGGGTTCTTAGTCGCATGGAGAAATATATAAAGGTAAAGGTTAGAGGCAAAAGAAGTGAGAAACTCCAAGAATTGGTCCCTGAATTGCTGAAGAACATGTTGCTGGTGATGAAATCAAAGGGGATTCTTGCAAAAAGGAGCACAATAGGTGGTGACAGTTTGTGGGAATTGACATGGCTCCATCTGAATAACTTTGCTCCATCTCTGCAATCAGAAATTTTTGCGGGTGAATTGGAGCAGGATTCTGGCAACCATGCACAATCTGATGGAAGCCATTCTGCAGTAGAGGAAGGTGGTCAGGTTGAAGGTTAGCAGGTTTTTCTTTGGCTGTTCTTTCATTTGCAAATCTTAATCATCACCTGCTATGATGCTGGCATTATTTTTTGGTTGTCTGCAGCCTTGTTAGTTTAGATGGTAGGCTGGCTGCATGTTGTTCTATACTTTTTAATGGGTATTCTTCCTTTAAGTTTAGCTATACAGTACTAAAATGACAATTTACCCTCAGGTTTTTAGGGTAAATTTGTTTTTGTTTTTTTTAAGGATGTAATATATAATGCGTTTTATGCACGTGAGAGACTCACATATTGACGATGATTTGTTGCTTTTGCTGGTTTGCGCTCAAATTGCTGATGCGGTGGAACCAGCGGGAGCTATGATACTTAAAATGCATATCTGATGGTTAGTCACATAATTTTTTTCATGAAAATTGTTCTGTTAATAGAGCTATCATTTGGAAAAAAATTGATATATTATCATGTTGTTTTATGAAGATTTTCCTGTTAATTGACAAATTTTTGTGGTGTCCATTCTTCCTAATTTTTCTCTAACATTAGCGGGAGTTGCCAAGCTCTGAATGATGATATCAGGCCTCTTAAAGCTTTTACTTGCTCTCACAATTTGTCTTAAACTGAAATCATCCTCACCCGACTAGGGAGCCTTCCCACCATCTACCCATTGCTTTTGCCTGCAGTACTATTACATGTTCCAAATTAACAATTTTGATAAAGAGCAATGCAAATCGTTACTATTATTTTTTTCTTCTCAAAACCAGGTATCAGAAGCCATGAATGGAACTTGCTGCTCCCAATATATTCATGATTTGTATAATATTGTATTTAAAATTTCATTTTATTACAACCCCTATGCTTATAAAATGAGAGAAAATGAAGTGTTTACAAAAAAATTCAATAAAGTTTGTATAATTTATATGGTTATTAGACAATGGAAAGGCAAGATTTTCATGTTATATTGAACTATATAGCGCCTCTTCTTTATTTATTTATATTTTAAATCTGGAAGGGCCGAGTGCTATGGCTATAGTCCATCAAGTTCGTCCAGTGGTGGCCAAGTAAACACAACGAGCCATTGGATGATGGCTAAGAGCCCTTGCGCTTGTATTGGCTTGCGTAGGCTGTGAATTTGACTGTCCATGTCTATGTTCTTGCTCTGAGTGCTTGTAAATTCCTGTAATGTTTGGTTGTTTCTATCTTTAATGTGTATTTGTTTATATAAATTATAGAAAGGTTTGAGGCCTATTGCAGAATTTAGACCAGTCTAGCGGGTGAATTCTAATGAATTTCAGTATCAATATAATGGGCGAACCTCTTCACCTGTAAGTGAGAGCGCCACTGATCCTTAGGCTTTGTTTTGCGCAGCTGCAGCTTCTCAGTTTTTTAATTGAATCGCAGCTGTCCTACAAGCTGCTTTGCGGAGAAGGTGTTGCGGTAAATCTGGTTGTCTGTCTGTTACAGAATATGTGAAAACAATCATGGTGAAAATACATATGTAGTAATTGCTTCTAAAAAATCGAATTATCTGCTTCATGTTCAATAAATTTGTTTGTAACAGAATTGTGACACTCATTTATATAATATATCTGAAACAGAAATTAAAATTAATGATGAAATTATTTTGAAATTTAAAAATATATTCAAAATAATGATGAATTTACATACATAACACTTGAATCTTTCTGGCTAAAACGGGATTTATCTAAATATCTGGATTTAAATCCCTTAAAATTTAATTTGGCAGAATTTAACTAGCTTAGATTCTACCAAAATTATTTTGAAAGAAACTTAATAATTAGAACAATCACAGAAATGTATAGGCTCCATTTATCACCATAATTTCTCTTGTTTTCCAGCAAATGCAGCTATATATTCTCATTCTCCTTAAAGCAGCAAAACAATTCTTGATAAGGTGCATTTACATACATACACACAATTCTTACACATTTACAGATTTAACACCTACAATTTCATAGTTACTGACATAACACTGAAATTTTTAGCATCACATCAAAAAACCACTGTTACAAAGTGAAGAAAGCATAATTCACAGCTTCCAACATATTTTTAACAGTTTCAAGCTACCAAATGCAATGTATTAGGCAAAGAAGAGATTGTAGTGACTCTTATTTGTTCATTTAACTTCTCTCCTACAAATCATTTCACTTCTAACTCGTGGGGATTTTGGGGGCGTTGATAGGTGGGAGGAATTTCATGATGAAAGTAACAAGAAAATCCCATAGTGAAATAGTTTATCATGTCTTGAAAGCCTCATAAGTTGCAGCTATGCAGATTTTCATGGAGCTTAGCACTGATCAATAGGTTATGTCTGATTCTGCACAGCCATACGTTCAGAAACATCAGCTAATGACTTGAGGTTACACCTAATCAAAGCCTCTACAAAGAAGCATGTCTCCTCCTTGGTGTTCCCTTCAGCCACATCCACTAGAAAAGATTCAATCACCAGAGTTCCCGGCCTTCCATCAAATCTTCATTCGTTTAGAAAAATAATGACCCAAGAAAGTATATGAACAAATTATTTATTTTATTGATGAACACTCTCTTGAAACTGCAGTATAAACAGAAAAATAATAAGTACCAGAAAATTGAAAAAAGAAAAAAAAATTTAAAAATAGAAATTAAAACAGTACAATCACACTCGTGCCTGTTTGTCACCGTTTCAGGAAGTGATCACTCGTCAAATACAAGCTTTAATGCTCTATTACAGCCATAATCAAAATCAATAGTCTTGACAAACTTTTGATCATCAAAAGAAAGCATAATAAATATCACAAGCGGTATTAACTGCTCATTTCTGTCAAAAAATATATTGCAACGAGAAACCGACATATAATCATGAACAACGAAATTCAAAATACAATCAGCAGAACCGACGCTCAGATCGATTCGACAACGGTATCAAGGCGAACTGTGAACTGATTTTAATCGCGAAAAAAGGGATATAAGAATGCCTGTTTTTGGGTATCATTGAAAAGAAGGGAGGTGGAGAAAATGCTCTAGGGTCTTCAGTTGTTGGAGAAAACTTGCCAAGCATCAAGCGGCGAGAAGACGCTGCATCTCCAACCAGGTGAGGGGGCTTCAAACGCATTGTGCCTAAGAAGAAGATGCAGGAATTCGTTCACCACCGTCATTAGCAGATATGCCCACCTCGATAGAACGAGAAAGAACCCTTTCCTAGGAACTGCGACGCCTCTCAACTCAGAATTCCATCCGATGAATCCATGGCTGCCTCTCTAATAGAACGAAGGCGGGATCGAATGGAGGGGTACAGTAGTAAGAAATCGAAGGGGGAATGCGTGCCGCAAGGTCTCACCCGCGGCTGGCTTTTCCCTCATATTCGTGGCCACCGCGAGTGCAACGCCACGCCAAACGACTCTACACTGCATCCGCTTGCCGTACCGCGGCCCCTAACAAGAAAGAGGATCTTTCTAGGAACTGCAGCCCCTAACGGACTCTTAGTTATAAAATATGTAGGTATTGTTTCAGCCTTCATGACTAAAGCTGTGAAGATAGAAAAGTTATTAGGCACGCCGGCCTCGGCCCCGGCGCACCTAATATTTTTTCGTGAAGATCGACTCCGAAGAGAATATATATTTCTATTTTCTCTCAGTTAAAAAGAGAGAAAAATGAGAAAGAGGCGTCCATGAGGGCATGTATAAGCAAATACAGAAATCAGAACATAATTTCTAACTGCACAAGCGATTAAGTTTTTTATTTAAAATAAAAATCTTATATGATCTACTGAACATTTGCTTGTAGGTTAATAATTAAACAGTAATAATTAGTCAAAATAATTAAAAGAAAAACCAAATTCTTACCCACAATGTATGATTGGCTAGTACTGTATACCAATAAAATTGAAAGAAGAGTATGCTGTCCCTAAAATTGGTTTCAATAAGAGAATATATATATATATATATAAGAGAATATATATGATGCTTCTGAGTCAGTACTTCCTCTTCAACATATTCAATCACCATTATTTCATGCTATGAAGTTATGGGAAATGACAACTGCAGGCGCTTACAAAGGAAATCATTGCACAAGTGTTAGGCCCTGGAAAACTTCACTTACAGATTACAAATGCCCTCTCAACATTGTTTCTAAGCTAACCATGATAATGATTATACATATACTGTCTATTATTTTTTGTGCTGCGGCCTATTATGTATGCCATTCAGTAAGATGAACAGTGCCACCAAACATTGCGAGTGAATAGCTTTTGTAACCATCTGCTAGGTTAAACTTTGATGGCATTGACTGGAGCAACATATAGCACAATAATCCACAAAATCTTCACACGCATGAGAACTAATAAATGTTAAATTTGTGACTTCAGCCGTGTCAAATTTCACTTGTAGAACAGTTGAGAAACAGATAAAGTTCCATGTCAGGAACAGAAATGAATTCTCAGTAATTCATCAAAACTAGCGGATAAAACAGAATCACAAACTAGAAAATTGATTCGTGTAGAAATCACAGGATAACAACAACATCATCTTTATTCATGTGAATTTTACAGGAAGAAAGCATCTTACAGTCCGATAGCAAATGCCTGTGAAAAAAGGGTTTGGCTAAAAAAACAGCCCAAAGAGAGCAGTTATTAGGTCGAGCTAATAGAATCAGCCGCCATTACCAATACCCTCACAAAACTCAGGCTTCAAAAGGGAACTGCACACATGCAACCAAACACACACAACTAATCAAGCGAATGAAACAAACAGCACTAAGAATAACTGCGTTGCACCTATAGCTGGAATAATACAAAAAAACTAACCCAGAAGATGATCGATGACCAACCAGCATGGTCAAATATGAGGACGTGGCTAAAACACCAGAGCAGCCAAGAGGTTACAACTCATGCACTGCATAACCAGGATCCTATATGAAAAACCCCACTAGAAACAATACATGAGTATAAAAATATGCCAGACATGGAAGTAATGACAAACTACTATGAAAAAGGACCTGGAATAATCAGCTGCAATCTCAGGAACCAAAGAAGAGCAAGGGAAAACACACCAATTGATGTAAACCAAATCCCCCCAAGAAACAGAACTCTCCCTTCGAGGAAAGATTCTGCGAAAATAAGGGAATTGCAACACTCCCCGGAAAGCTCTCCTTATCCTGGTAGAAAAGTACGTTGAAGATAGGAAAGTTCGTTGCTAACTGCAACGAACCAAAAAAATAAAAAAAAACACCCGTAGAAGATGACCCACAAAGACTACTGAACCATGTTCTCTCTCTCCTTTTTTTTCGTGTTTGAATTAGAAAGACACCAATCCTCAATCAGAACTAGGAAAGAATGTCACACCACCAAAGCTTCTCCTCCAGAGATCTAACAACACTAGAGTTGATTAGCTTGCACTGTTGAAGATTCAACCACTCCAAGGATTCTTTCATTTTTGCCAAGAATGAGAGGCCCTTCTTTGTAATCCCAGTGCAACCAGCAAGTGAAAGTGTCTGCAGGTTTAGCTGCGCAGCAGAAGCAATTGCTGCAACCCCAAAGTCACTGATGCTGCACCAAGAAATATCAAGATCCTTCAGGACTGAGCAGTTTGCTGAGATAGAAAAGAGGCTTTTGTCAGTGATCCCCTTGCACCCATTAAGATTAAGAAACTTCAGGGAAGCTCCATGCGCTTTAACCAAAGCAGAAATGCTTGCATCAGACAAACTAACACAACCTTCAAGGTTCACCTTGACAAGTTCAGATTCAGACTTCTCCAACAGATGAAGAAGCCCAACATCTGTCACACTGAGAAGACCACTCAAGTCAATTTGTTGCAAGTTGGGGCAGATCTTCCCAACCAAAGGCAAGCTGAAGCTGGTAAATCCAGGACAATCACTAATGGTCAGGGAATTTAGTGACATGCATGTAGGAAGCTCTTCCAGATGGCAAGTAACGTCTCTGATTCCCAAGCACTTTATTAATGCTAGACTCTTGAACTTTGCATAACAGTTCAGAAGGCCTTCAAAAACACCTACAAGTGTAATCCCATTACATTCCTCTAGTTGCAGTCTTTCAAGCATTTTTGCATGGACAGTAAATGATTTAAGCCCCGCATCAGAAATGTATCTGGACCTTTTGATGCTCAGAAGCTTTAGATGCGGGCAACCCTTGGCAATAGCATCTAAGCCCCGATCAGTAATTCCAGGACAGCAGGAGATCGTGCAGGAAGTTAACTTCACCATATTAAGGGCATTCCCCATAACCCAGAAGCCCCTCTCACTTACATTGTGCAGGGAAATAAGGGAGATGTTGGTGACAGCCTTTCCATAATGTCCAATGACAGCTAGTGAAACGTCGCTGATATTCACATTCTGAAGTTTTATCTTCCTTATGGATGAAGAGGCATAAGAGACCAAGCTAGAGACTCCTTTATCACCCACAAGCGGACAATCTTTGATTGAAACAGAAAACAACTTCGAACAACCATGGCCAACAGCTTGGAGACCATCATTGTCAATGCCTGAGCAGGAATCTATTGTCAGAGAAGTCAAGTTTGGACACTTCTGTGCAATAACTTTTAATCCCTTGTTAGTGATCAAGGGACATTGGTAAAGATCAAGGTTCTCCAGCAAGGGGCATCCATCAGCAATGGCTGCAAGCCCTGCATCAGTAATCAAAGGAATCTTCCAGATTGATAAAACACGTAGTAAAGGGCAACCATGTCCGATGGCAGACAACCCAACATCAGTTGCCTTGCAGGTTGAATTACCTCCTCTAATCTTCAGATTGCCAAGACCACCGCGACCAGCATTACCAACTGCAATTGCGGCGAGTCTAACATCAGTTGCTTCCTCCGCTTCCAAGCACCTGGTTAAATATCCATCACTCTCGATGCTAGAGTTTTTCTCTGGTACTGAAGGATCAGGATAGTTGAGATCGGGAAGATGTAATCTAGAGGAACTCAACGAGTTTCTTTCTTTTTGCAGCACATCCATGTCTTCTGAAGGTTGGATGTTGCTCAGTAGCATGAGCCATCGTTTGGATACACATGAAGCAATGCTCCTTTCCTTGCTTCTTGGAAGCTTTCTGAAGATCTCAAAAAGACATTCATCCGGGAGAACGTCAATGGTGCAGCTGGTCAGCTGCTTCATTAAGAGAGGAGCAGTCATCATCACTTCTCCTCTTATGATGGAAGGTTCCGTGAACCGCCTCTTTTTCCGAGAAGAATAACAGACATCCATGGTCGGTGCAAGTGATATGAAGAGGCTCGAGTCCATGAAATTTGAGCAAAGCACCCCCTTAAGCCGGATTTCATCATCACCTGAGATTACAAAAGCAGGAAGATAAATGATCCATTCTTAAATAATCATCACAATTCTACCCTGGAATGGTGGATAAATGAAAATGGATGCGAGGCAAAGTAATCAATGCCAGAAAATAGACAAATCAACAAAATGAAAATATTAACTTGTGAATAAGTAACGAGCTAAAAAAAAACTCAAAATGAACTGATCTACAAAGAAAAAGAAATCAGATCTAAAGCTGACATGCCAAAGAAAATGAAATCACATAGATCCAATACGTAGAATGGATGAAAGCAATACGAACAAAATGAATTAAATTCCCCAATTTTTTTCAGTTTTATTTCCTCAAATATGAAACATACAACCAGGCTAACAACAACAATAGATGCATCATAAAAGGAAACGCTCGCCAAAACGACGGGGTGAAAAAAAAAAACTGACGGATTGATTCGTGATTAAGGGGAAAGTAAGCAGGCACATCGATTTGATATCCTATCCTCATAGGATCTTACATTCAAAAGGAAAAAAAAAAAAAAAAAAATCTTACCAGGAAAGTTGAGGAGAGCCGCCATGGATGCGGACAAAAGAAGATCAAAATCCCCGAGGCGCGCCGAAAAGGTGCCGTCAGAAGCAAGAAAATCGCGGCCAAAAAAAGTAGAAGTAAAATGAAGTGAGCAACCGATAGCATCACCGCCTCCGCCGCGCTCACCCGATGGAAAAACCCTAAAAGGGCAAAAAAGGAGCGGCGGAGTTGAAGGGCCGATGGAAGTGAGAGGTAGATGAGACGAGAGACGATGAGATAATGAATGAATATTCGATGTCACTGTTCTGAGTGCTGCTTCTTTTTTATTATTTTAATTAATTAAGTGTTGCATTGCAATCCGGGGAGAGGGGGACAGCTATGAGAATCAGAAGGGCTGAAAGATGGAACGTACGCAGGAATCGGACGGATGGTATCATTTCTTTTTTAAAATGCAAATCGACTCTGTGCAATGTATCTTCAGCTTTCCCTCTTTTTTATTTTATAAAAAATAAAATATTATTGAAGGACAATATGGGTACTGCTGTGTAGGCTTATTCGCCTCTCATGTATTAATATTAATATAAATAAACCGTACAGTTTAGAAGGCAGCAGGGCAGTGGATTTAATGGTATGGTTTAGCCTTCGGGTTATAAGGAGTCCTCAATTAATGGGATATCCGGATATGCAATTTATTAATTTTATTTTTGACTGAGACAAATACACAACTGGCTCATTTTTTTATTTTTCTATAAATAAAATTTAAAATCACTGCAGGTGTCCATCTACTTTTAAGTCCTCATTAATAAATAATCATTTCAATCATTTTATTTAAAATAACATGCGTGTGAATGATTCGCGTTCATGAAAAAAAAGGAAAACGATTCATTTTTTTGAAATTTTTACGTAAATATCATTAAATGCATTATTATTATTATTATTATTATTATTATTATTATTACCTTATAAAGCTCAGGCTTGATTACGCCGTCCTCCACGGCCTGGTCAACCCCAGATTTTTCGACCCAGAAGAGTTAACTACTTTGATCCAGACAAGTCGAAGCTTCCAAAGAGGAAGATGACTCGGGCAGTGAAGAAGGATCAGCAACCTGCTAGGTTTCTGCTGTATGAAGACTTTTGTAAATTTTTTTTTGGATAAATGAGAAAGACTTGTAAGTTTTTGTCTAGTGTGATTCGATTGGTCTTCTGCTCAGCTTGTGAGTTAATTTGTCATGTGAGCCAGTCGGTCAAGTATTTTTGTGAATCCCGTTCAGTTGAGTTGTTACCTATGGAGAGACTCGTTTCTGAGGTGACCTTTGTGTCTTGTCGCTGATCTTGTCGTTGGCATGTGTCTTGGTCACTTTCAAAGCTAAACCTTGAACTTCATATATCACGCGGTCGTCCTTTAATTTTTTAAGGATTCGTTCAATTTTAGTCGCCGATTGGGTGCCGAACCGTACACCCAACAGTTTCACTTAGAAATCGGTTAAAATATGCCAACCGATTGGTTTGCACTAGACCTCGGTTATCGCTCACCCCCGCCCGTTCAATCAATTGGGCATTTGCCTCGACTAGGATTGTTCCTTTTGCTAAGAGCAAAGCTTATCGTCACATGCCAGGGCCACCCTTGGGGACTTATTCTCAGGATTATTTGCTCTGAACTTCTTCTCGGATCTTGTCGCTAGTGAGCAGATAACCATCTCTGGAGACAACCTTTTCGACTTTAGAGCCTCGGGATTGCAATGCGAAGGTGAAGTAGCCAATCAACCGACTGGAACTAACCACTAGGATGCACTTGTGGACATATTATTATTTTATCATTATTTAATTCATATCTTATTTTATTTTTTTGGCGTATCGGTGTCCTGCTAATTGTAGAATTAGTCATTGAATGTCTCCCGCGATGCACTTGGTCGGGTCGAGTTCCCCAAGTGTTGAGAAACAACGACCAACCATTTTGACTTCACTGCCTCACCACGTGACACTGGTGAGTCGGTATTAAAAGCATCATAAAATTTGGCACGAATTTCTTTTATCCTTCCTTTTTGGGAACCTATTCACCGAGACTTCCTACCAGTGTTAGGCTGATTGGTGTCGAGCTGTCTTGTATAGTGAGTCCATTTGCAGGCTTTTGTCGGGTGACCACTGTTGTGCTGCTGACTTCCATCCTATAAAAAGGGGAAGAAGGCAATTTCGCGGACTGAGCTCCTAGTCAAAGGAAATTTGTTAGATAGAGCTATGGAAATCTGATTGACTTCACTAGGGATCGAGGGCGGAGGCGATCTTTCGTCGACGGGAGTGACGGGACCTACATGTGCGCTATTTTATTTTTTTAATTCTTCGAGTCATTTATCGAAGGAGGGGACTTTCTTTGAGTCAAATGTTGAACGGGACTCCAGTCGGGCCAACACTCGGTTGGAAGTCCTCTCCATGAATGGGTTTATTGGATCCCGATCTAAGGAGGTGCTGAGCACGTTCTTAGGGAATGTAATACATCTGTTTGGCCATGATAGCCAGAAAGGCCCATAAGTGTTCTGATAGCAGTGCCCGCTTCCCCCACCATCTCTTGTTCCTGCTAAAGTGAGGAGGAAATCTGATATGTGGGGGTAACACATCACTCTTCTTCACCACGTCTATTTCACTTATCATTTCATGAAAGGGTTAAATAGAAAAACAATGACAAAAGTGTATAATATTGAGCTGGTTGATCTTATGTAAGTGCTTCTCGTTTTCTGTTTTTCTCTCTCGATTTTGCTAACAAATCATTTAAAAATTCTATTTTGATCGAAGTCATAAAATCAGAGAATCAACACAAAAAAAATTTACTTTTCACCTTTCTTCTAGAATCTACAGCTGTAGCTTTAAGGGCTCTTATGGTTGGCCATAACATAACTTAATTATCTTGCAACACAGTGACAACAATTTTTAATTTTTAGAGCGAACAATTGCCCACGTTGAGGTCTAAGTAATTCCACATTTGATTCATTGTCAACATTCTTCTGAGCTTTAAATTGAAAAGCTTTTGAATGCAACCAACTTTTTAATATCACTATTGTTAAGTTTTTTTTTTTTTTTTTAACAATGATTACACCTTCTCATGCCTAGACTTTTATTCAAAAAATTCAAGCGTTATAATAAATAAATAAATAAATAAATAAAATCCAAGCTTTAGATCTTAGATATATAAATGCATAAGAATTGTGAGATATGTACCAAATACATAAACGCGCTTTATACACATGAGAATCTTGTGTGCTAGCAAGCTCATACAAACAAAATATGGAGCTAAAAGTCTAATGAACCGGACAGTATCCGAACAACTTTGCTGAGGATAAATACAATAATCCAGAACAAAGCTAGTCCATGTTTTCCAAGTATTGGTGATGAGGATCGTCCACGCAGCTTATTCACGTTTTTACACTCCTCTAATGAAAGCTACGCGGCCGTTTTCAGAATACCAGATTCAGATTTACAAGCACCATCTGCTGGTTTCCATATAATATGCTCCAGCTTGCCACACAGATTCTTGTAGAACCTGTGATACTGCAAAGTATCTCCAGCAGCCTTTCTAACGTCTACCATGAAGAGTGATGGTGCAACTTCAAAAACCTGACAAATAAGCATCTCAACAAGGTAAAGTTTGAAGCCTCAAGAGAGTGTTTATTGCAAGAATTTAAAAGAATTATAAATCAGGTACCTCAAGCACAATAGCAAACTGGCCCATTTTGTTTGATGAAACACCTTCCAGTCTCATCTGACGTCAATAAGAAAGGCGATGTTAAATCAAATATAGATAAAGCTTTAGTAGTTGCTAGCATAGTAGCATACCCCCACTTTGCAAGCTGCAAGAAAAGCACTACAGCGGGAAATACTTATACATTTAGATATAGATAGAGAAGTATCAAAATAAATTGGACATTGATTGTTTCTGCTTTGTTTACTAGTGACCAAATTGTTTATTAAGTAAACAAAAACACTGGTCGACACCTAGAATTTCAGTTAAACATAAATAATATGTTTTTATCTCACTAATAGCTAGTTCATCAAGTGGTTCACATAGTTCTTTCCGATTGTCCCCTTAATTTGCATTTGACGTTTTTTATCCCGACACCATTCAAGGGGAATTTCTCCTACATCCAGCTCCCAAAGAAGCACATTGTCCTCAAGATAGAAGACTGGAAACTGCTTTTGTATCCTTTCATACAACTCCCACGTGGCTTCATAATTTGGCAAATCTTTTCACTTAGACCTTGTTTGGGGCGGCGGGGAGCCTGCGACGTGGCGGGGGGCCGCAATTCGGCAGAGTTTGGGGAGGCGGGGCACTCGTGGTGCGGCACAATTTCGCGTAAACGCAGGCCGCAGAGTCGAACCCGTGGCCCGCTTTTTCCCTTCGGCTTTTTATTCGCCTGCCCCTGTTTTGTTTCGATTCCGCTCTAATCCCCTCCTATCTCATTTGGCTGTTGCGCAAGAAAATAGATATCTTCCCCCTCCCTCCTCTCCTTCCTCTTCTCCGACGCATCTCACGCTTGCTGGTTTGCCATCTTCCTCCTTTGTTACTATAATATATGCGAATGCCTTGATTTTTGATTTTTGATTTTTGGTTTGGTTCGTCACCTTCCTCCTCTGTGCGAATGCGAATAGCACTTTTACCATAATATATGCTAATGCCTTGTATGGATTGGATGTAGGGATTCGATGTGAATGTTATACATTTTTTGTGGCTTGATTTTTTGTTTGGTTGGTCGTGTGAAAAAGAAAAAAAAAATTGTTCATGGCTTGGTTCTGTTGGTCTCTGCATGAGGATCCAATAATAAAAACATGAAAAAAAAATATTGTAGATGCGGCTTCGGCATTGTTATTGTTCTTTGCAATGGTTGGCTTGGAGTGGCTTTACCTTTGGGTTGTGCATGTGGGTTGGCATGGTGTTATGTGGCATGGCTTGGGGTGGACGTGGCTTGAGGTGGATGTGGTCGTGGCTTGTTGTTTTAGGTGTGGCTTGGGGTTGGGGTTTTGTGGCATCGTGTTGTCGGTGTGGCATGATGTTATGTGGCATGGATTGGGGTTATTGTCCGGCTTATTTTTATGTTGTGTTGTATTTTGAAAAAGTGGTTGCCTAACAGAAATTATCGGCGAATTTTAAATTTTAAATTTAATTTATATATATATATAATTTGGAAAGTAACATTTGATTTTTTTAAAATAATTTTAAGTTTAGAAATTTTAAGATATGAAATCAAACTGATCTCACATCCCAAATAGTTTATATAAACGAGCACCGCACCACAAACCGTGTATCTATCCCGAAGAATATACACACTTGATGATGGGGCTCGATTAAATAAACTAGAAGATTTGTGACATCCGTTTGGTCTGCGAACCAATTTTATAAGCCGACAAGTTTCCCTACTTAATATAAATGAATTAAGCAGGGTTTATATTACCCAGGTTCTATAGCTTCCCTATAAAGGCAAGCCTCTATAGTTAATTACATCATAAATGTCCGAAGACACTTAAGAAACTCTCGATAATGATCGGTGGTTTTGCTCTCGAGAATTTCAAAGTTTAAGGTTTGAAGGATTGAATTTTGGAATTTAAAAGGATACTTCAATTTGGAACAGTTTATTTTAGGAATCCAAGGAGGAAATGTAGGAGAAGTTGAGGATCCAAGAGGAATCTTATAACTTCCCAACTATCATATTGTTCGACTTCAATTTGAGAGTTTATTTAATGTCGTAATCCCGCCAATTTTAATTAATTAGAGACTTATATTTGTATGACATAATCATACAAAATAGTTCGAAGATGTGAGGGTTTATGTCGTACTAAACGACTACCTCGAAGTCCTAAGATCGATTAGGGCTTAATTTGCATAATATGATTATGCGAATGACTAACGAAAATTGACGATTTATGTTGCCAGACATGACTACAGCTGAAATCACATGGCATTGGTTATTTAATTCTAAGAAAGGTTTCATTGAAGTAGACACGAGCTTTGCTGACGACGATGGCCGATCTTGCCATTATGCTTCCGAAGTTCCTTGTCGTTGCAGGGGTTTAGTTTTAGAAAGTGACAATCAGGAGATGAGAGAAGTGTTCTGGTTTAGAAAAGTTTTAAGGTTAAAGTGATTTAATTTTTTGTTAGGGGAATCTTAAAGTTGGTTATAACAACACCGGTTAATATCCCACGGTTCCATCATTCTGACACCGTTATTTTCATCGGATTCACTTAGTCCAAATGAATTTGCTAAACTCAACTAAAAGAGTTCCACACTTTCATTTAGACCGTGAGAAATCCCGTTAGCAACACGTAGGTTACATCATCCGAGGTATTCCCAATCATCCAACGAGACGTTTTAATTTAGTTGTAGTTGTGGTTTTGTTGCTCTGTTTGTGATTAAATTTTGAGTTGTTTTTATCTTGTATTGATTTTAATTTAGTTTTGGGTTTCAATTTTGTGGCTATCCTAAAAGGTTTCGGTGACATTCTTGTTTATCATGCAAGAGAAGTAAAGTACAGTGCAGGTAAGTAAATTGCAATAAAGTAAAAGCGTACCTGGAGGGTCTTCCCGTCATTCCAAGTCGCACTTAAAACACATGTTAAAAGCATTCGAATATTTGCAAGAAATACCTAGGTAAATCTAAGGGAAGGTTCTAGTTGTCTACCAAAATCCTAATCCTATTGCTAGTCATTTCTATGACGTCTGTGTTCTTGTGTTTAGTTAATGATGATTTTCTTCACTAGAGAACAATTAAGTTCGATTGTTCTTCTAAAACATCTCATTATATTGAGGAAGTGCTTAGGACGAATCCTAAACATCTTTTCAATACTTCTGAGATTATTTTGAGTCCAAATGAACTTCAATGTACAAGTGAATTAATCATCCAAGAATTTAATTAGATTTTGCTTCTTGCTCAGTGAACTTGGACATTTGATTATCCGATGAGTAAAGTAACTTGTCACTTGATGCTCCATTTAAGAGATAATAATAATGAAAGCCTTCAGGGGCAAATTAGTTTGTTAATGATTTTAACAATTCTTAATTTAAAATTGGAATTGATGATTTAAAGTGATTTGATTTAGTTATAAAATTTTGATTAATAATTTTAAGTTTGGAATAGTGTTCAAATTGTTTTAATTCAATTAAATCTTTATATTTTAAATTATCTTAATATTTTAAATTTTCTTAGGTTGAAAGAGGTGTTTAAATTATTTAATTTTATTAAATTTTGATGACTTGATTTGGATTAATTATAATACTTTAGGTCAATTTTAATTAGTTTGATTTTCATATTTTTAATTATGAATTGTTTTAAGATTACTTGAGGTTTCAAATTTGTTTTAAGTTTGTTCTTAAGTAATTTCAAATTGATTTTAATGTTTTAAATTTACTTTAATTTGATTATTAAATCACTTAATGTTTTAAGCTTTAATTTGATTAAGGGTTATTTTCTTTTAATTATTAATTTATTAGTTTCAATTATCATTTTTTTTTGAGTTTGATTAAAAGTTGAATATTATTAAAGTGATTCATTTAGGGATTTTAAATTAAAGAATTGATATCTTCTTAGGTCACATCCCTAACCCTAATAATCCAAATTTTAATTTATTCTTCCAAAATTTAAATTATTTAATTAATTAAGGTTCACTTTAAATATTTTCAAGATGATTAATGGGTTTCTACTTCTTAATTAACTAAGTTTCAATCATCTAAGAGAAAGTTAAGATCAGATATTTTACCTTCCCTTTGATTAGACCTAAATATTAATTAAGGTTAAAATCCTTTAATTACCTTTATGCCCCTTCAGGCTTATTCATTTCATAACACATTAAATTAAACTCAAATGAACTCAAAATTTTTATGTCACTTCACTCATATGTCAACTAAAACATTAGAGGAGAAAATGTGATTTTTCTGAATTTAATTTAATTTATATATTTATTTTTGTGAGAATATGAGGGTTTTCAATGAAAATTCAACAACATGACCAATGTTAGGTTCCTATCCTTAGGAAAATTATGGGATGTCCCTACTGATCAGAGGACCATTTGGATCAATTTTGGTGACTTTTTGAATTATATTTTATTTATTATAATTATTTTGAGTTTTGAAATTAATTATAAAATAAAATTAAAGTTGGAAAATGGATTTTATATTTTTCTTAAGTCCCTCTGACCTCAAGAGTTCATAGAAACAAATTTTATATTTTTCTGATTTTTCTTTGATTTATTAGAATTAATTCGGTGAAAAGGTTGAAAAATCTATTTTTTTAATATTAAAAAAAAAATTGTTTTAAGCCTTTAAAATTCAATATCTTTATCTAGAGACTTGGGAAAAATATTTGGTTTGTTCCTAAGTGATTAGTAGGCAAAATATGACATTTTTGTGATTTTTGATATTTTTGTGATTTTTATTATTTTTTAATTATTAAAATATTAAAAATACGGTGAAAAATGAAAATTTTTAGAAAATTCCAATTTTAATTTTCATAGACTCCTCTGATATCAGAGAGCCCACAGAACCATTTTGGTGAATTTTTGAAGTATATTTTGAGTTTTATGAATTTTTGAAGTTTAAAAATGGCCATATAACTTAAATGATCCATTCAGTAGGTCAAATAATTTTCAATTGACTTCAAATTTTTATGTGAGGTTCTCTGTATCCTAAGTGACGATGGAGAATTGATATCAAGTAATTTTGATGTGTGGTTAGTCCTAATTAATTAAAATTGAGTTTTAAATTTTTGGGCTAATTAGGGTTACTCTTAAGGAATTAAACAAAGACATAATTTTCCTATGATCCTCTGGTCATAAGATACTTCTCTAAATTTTTCTAGAATTTTCTAAGCAACATGCTAATTACTGGAATTAAAATGGCAAAACGAACACATAAATTTGAAAAATCAATATCTTGCACGAGAGATGGCCTACGCGCTTGAAAAATTCGAGAATGTTCCCAAAACCGGAGGCTACAAAAGCCTCATGGTCTCATGCCATGGTGAATTGTGTGCATGCATTGAGAATTAAAATACGAAATCGATAAATAATTAATTAAAAATAAAATACTTAACAAAATAACCCAATTCTTTTTCCACATTGTTCTTACTCGTTCACCTGAGCGAGATGGTATTTTTATTTTATTTTTTTGATTTTTCTACACAAAGATATGAATTTTGAAGTTCACGGTATTTAATTAAATAGGAAAATAACCTAATTTCCTACTTATCCACGCGGCGCCGCGTCAGCCTCGGCAGCCTCCGGCCCCGCGCGCGCGCTCCTATTCGACGCCGCCACCGAGTCGGCCGGCCGCGCGTCCCGCGGTCTCGCTCCATCTCCTCGTCCGGCTCGATCCGGATCGTCCATTCGATACACGCACGATCCGAGCGGTTCTCGGTCATCGTCTACGGCCGGTGTGTGCGAGAGCCGTCCACACTAAAACCCTAATATCTCCCTCATTTCTTAATCAATTTTCATGAAATTTGATCCTATGTGTTCGTTTAAACGAGAGCTACAAATCCATACGGCTAACATGCATTAAAATTAACTCAAATGAAATGGAGAATCACTGGAAGCTCTCGGGAAGGGAGTCCCATACCTTGGCTGCGAGAAGTGAAGCTTCGATCAGAGGGGCTTGGCACGTTCGTTGGAGCTGAAGGAGCCTAGGGATGAAGCCTCTGGCCCTGGTGAATTGTCTAGACCAGACTTCCACCAAGCCCAATTTCAAAGCTTCACCGATAGAAGAAATGGCTGGCCTGGAGAGGGGGCTTTGGCTGGTTAACTTCTTCTCTTGGTCTGGTGAAGGTGTAGAGTCAATCAATTTGGGGATTGACTCACTGTGGTGAAGTGTCCTGTTTTTGGGCTCAAAATTGAACTCGAAATTGAGCTCGCGAGAGGGTTTTATTGCTTGGATTTCGGTGGGGATCAAGTGCTCGGGTTTAGAGAAGAGTGTGGAGTGATTTTGGCGAGTTTTGGTAAGGTTTGGTTCAACACCTCTTTTGGCCGAGAGGGTGGTGAGTTTAAATAGAGGTGGCTGAAGGGCTTCCCAGGGGCAATTGGAAGCTGGGATCAGCTGCTCAGGGGAGGAGAAGAATAGTCATGGTGTCCATTTGGATTAGGACAACTCAGCCAGTGGGTTTGAATTCTCGGCCTGGTGTTTTCCGGCGGCTGTGGTGGCTGGCCGGCCAGGCATGGGTCACCATCTGACTCAGTGGGGTCAGGGCTGGAAGTTGGTGAGTTCAATTGAGGCTTGACATGTGTAAAGGAGTTTGATTTAAGTGGTAAGGGGGAAGGGTCATTTTGGGTTCAAATGGGTCAAGTCATGGTTTTGGGCTTGGTTCACCACCCAAGGCTTGACTTTGGGCTGAGGGAGAATCATTTGGGTCAGCTGAATTGGAGTGGTGAAGTTTCCATCCAAGGTGAGGTGGCTAAGCTTAGTTTAGAGTGTAGCATGGATGAGGTTAAAAATGCTTAATGAAGGGTTAAGAAAGAGGCTCCTTCTCTTACCATTAATGGCTTGGTGAGGTGTAAAGGGGGCCCCCAAGGCTTGCATGTGGCTTATGCATAGCTCCATGACTCCATTTGGCTTAGGAGTGGCTTGGCTCACTTACATGGAGATGGATTTTGGGATTTTCGATGAATTTAGGGGAAATTGACATGAGGCTTGATTTGGATTTATTTGATTATTGATTTAGGACTTAAGGATGATTTCAATTAAAGGGGTGATGAGAAGAAATTGTCATGTGGGCTTTGGAATAAGTTTTGGGCTTTTTGAAATAATTTTGGATGGGCTTTTAAAATGGTTTAAGGAAGTGGACTTTTAGGTTTTTGAAATAAATTGATGGATGAAAATTGGTGAGGGGTTGTGTCAAATAAATGTTGGAATTTGGTTTAAGAATGTGCCATGAGTAATTTTAGAAGAGATTTGATGCCATTTCGAGTTGAAATGAGTTCAATTTGGGCTTTTTTAGTAATGGGGTCAAAATGGGCCAAATTGGGCTAACTTGGGCTAAGGTTGGGTTAATGTTGGGTTTGATGTAAAATTAATGTTGAAAAATGTTTATGGGGGTGTGACAAAGAGTTTTCAACTTTGGTTGGGCTTTGATTTTGGGATTTGGGCTCATTTGGGTTCATGATGGATTTAGGTCAAATTAAGGATTTTTTTGGTTTGGGTTAGGTTTGGGTGGAGTTTGGTTTCAAATTAGGGGCAAATCATGTTAGTGTTTTGTTTGTGGGGATGTTGGGAAGGTTTTAGAAAGGAGTTGGGGCTAATTGGAGTTGAGTTGGGTTGGTTTGGGATAAGTTTAGGTCATGGGCCAAAATTGGGCTTTAAGCTTCAAATTAAAATTGGATCCACATGTTGATGAAATTGGGTTTGGATTTGGTCTAAATTGGTATTGGAAATATTGAATTGAAGTTTAGGACTGAATTGGACCAAAATTGAGGTCAATTGGATTGGTTTGGTTGGACATTAGGTCCACTTAGGTTAAAAATAGGTCAAATTGAGGGTTTTGGTAAAAGTAGGCTAAATTGACAAAATTGGCTTGTGGTGTAATTGAACAAAAACAAATTGAGAATATTTGGGATTTTCTGGAATTTTTTTGGGAATTTTCTGAATTTTTGGAATTTTTGGGTTAAAAGGGTATTTTGGGTATTTGGAGGGTATTGAGGGGGTATTTGGAAAATTTTGGTAAATTTGACCAAGGATGATAAATTTGAGTGGTGGGAAATGTTTAGGATTGATTATGAGGAATTTTGGGTAATTTAGGCAATGTTGCAAATTTTGGGCAATTTCAAGGGCATTTGGTAGGTTTGGTGGGTTTAGAGTCCCGGAGGTCAAAAATTGAAATTTGGGGAAAATGAATATTGATTAAGTGTGAGTGAAATGAAACCATTTTGGTTGAGCCATGAAACCATATTAAGCTCACAATAGCCATGAGGGGATTCATTCTAGGCATTCAATATGTTGTTCCTAACCCTCTTAGCCAGGGGCTTAGGGGTCAAGGTTCATCCATATGAGTCACCTACACGAGTCAGGGAGTCAAATTGGTTAAAGGTAGTCTTAGGGCTTGGAATGTGTGTGGGAGTGAGGTGTGTGTAAGTCAACCCTCACCAGACCAGACCATCCAGGGTACTCCTAAGACCAAAGAGTCCTATAGGAAACGCATCCTTTAAACCTCCACATTTGATCTTAACCCTCCAAGTGTCTTAGGGGGTTTACAATCAAACATGTGGGGTTTGAAGGGAGTCAAGAAGTGTTTTAAATTTCTAAGTGGTGGGTCCCATTTCTAGTCCTCTAAGATAGTCAAGGAGAAGCCTAAGGCTGAATCCTAAGTACTAAGGAGAGAGACTAGACCTCATCAAAAATGAGGTCAACAGTTATGTGCCATGGTGGCATGGGTGTGGCATGATGTTATGTGGCATGCTTTTGAGAATAGTTTAGAACGAGACATACATTATTTTTATGTTAAAAATAATATCATCATTATTTTACTCGTAATTTTATTAGTTTTTTTAATTTCTTTAGCACTTTCGGTACTCAATGTTAAGTTTTGTATTTGAACTTTTGTTCTGTTTTGAAATGAATTTTGTTTCTGAAGTATCAAATATGTGGTCGATACAGTTCTATTTTAAACAGTTTTACTAAACAGGGGCAAAATGACCAATTTCCAGAAACCGCTGCCCCAGAGCTGCAACAAATAGACAACCAATTTTCCCGCAACAGCGCCCCTACAACAGCTTCCTGGGGCAGCACAGCTGCAGCTGGAAAGCTGAGAAGCTATAGCTGCCTCAAACAGACCCTTAATTAAAACCTCCTTTATTTCAGTCACCTCTTGCCACACTACTTGTTGACCTCGCTTTCGATCGCGCTCGCGTCAAAATTTTGCGACGATACCAAATTTCGACGCAATTTCGACGCGCTCGTCGACGAGGTTGCCAGCACGACCTCGGACTAATGAAACGGATCGCGCCGATGCGTCCGAATGTCGATTTCACTTAAAATCGACGTTAAATTTGCGACGATAGCCCGTCGAGTGCGAAAGTTAGGGTTCGGGGCGTATTTTTAAAAATAAATTAATATTAAATCCTTTAAATTATAAAATTAAGCCCTCAAATCCTACCCTTCCCCCATTCGGCTCGTTCGGCTAGCTCGTCTCCCGTGCCTTGGTCCCGCGAGAATCCTCCGCGCCTCTTCTCCCGCGCTCGACTCTTCCCCCTGCCATAGCGCGTTGGCTCCTCGAGCGCGCGTGGTTTCCTCCACTCCTTATCTTAGCCGCGATGGATTCGGGTCCGCTCTCCGTGCGCACTCGAGCACCCTCTCTGCGCCTCCTCCGGTATCTTTTACCCATCTCTTATCCTCGCGAGAGCAAGTTGCTCCTTGCGGCATTTCCCTCCATCCCGCCGCACCTTCCCAGATCCTACTCGACTCACAGGTAGGGAGCAGCACTTCTTCTCCTCCTCTGCCTATATAAACCCTGTTTGGAGGTGAATCTAGGGCTGGCCGATTATTCTTGTGGAGGTGGGGAGGTGCTGCTGGTTCAAAGCTTAGGGTTTCCTATTCCTTGGGGTGTTCTACATTAACTGGTAACCCTCTTCTTCTCCTCTCTTCCTCTCGGTACGGCCGCGGAGGTCGTGATTCTTGCCGATTAGTTCGGCCCTCCCTGTTTACTGCTTCGGCTGGGTGTTTGTATGCCGTGGAATGGTTTGTTTGATTGCTTGAGATTATAATTTCCTGCTTTTCATCTTTAAGTGGCATGCTTGTGTAGTCTTGCATATAGATTGGAGGGAATTTCTTTTTACTGCTTATAGTAAAATAAAATGGAAGTATAACTTGTATGCTAGCCTAAACGATAGTTCCTCCTCCTCTTTTCTTTCCAATGGCATGCTAGCTCGTTATTATAATTTCATTTGGGGGTGGGGTTTATTGCTCAAGCATGATAAATATTCGAAGCATGAATATGTTTTAAAGTTGGAGTTGATTATTTGCTTCAAAATAAGCAACGGATTGGTATGTTGATATCTTCCCTCTTCCTTATGTTCAAGATGAAGATCGAAATCAAAATATGTGGCTTTACATGTGAGTTTGTTTAGCATGAAACGGTGGGGGATTCACTTGGGCCTTGTAAACATGTGGGCCTCATTTACGGCTTCCTTCAGCTTTTCATTATCAAAGGCATGTTATGGAGAAATTTACTTTAAGTTTGGAAAAGTTCTATGCTTATTCTTATCCGAAATATATGGTGGCCTTCTATTTTGATGTATTAAGGGGTAGAGAATGCTTATTCCCTTGAGTCGGGTGCGGTTTTGGCTTTCCGTATTCGGCTTTGATTTTCTCGTATTCGGTTTGGCTTTCTTGGGCTCGGTTTAGACTTGTTGTGCTTTGTTTTGGTCGAATGGTGGCCTCGGTTTTGGCTTTGTCTTGCTCTCGGTTTTGGGCTTACGTGAGTCCTGTTGTTGTTCGGTTTACGCCTCTGAAGCTTTCTTGAGCCGGCCTTGTGTTGGGGGCTGCTTTGAATCGAAGTTGGCGTCTGTCCAGGTCTTGCGGTGGTTTGGGTTGATTTCTTCTATTCTCCCTAGCCTCGGCTTCATATCGGGAGCTGTTGTGATTTAAAATCGGATTTATTTTTGTTTTATCGTAGTTGGCTTTGGCTCTTTAATATCCTCGGTTTTTAGCCTCGTCTTGGACTCGTTTTGATTCAAATTGTTGGGCTGTCTTTGAGCCCTGCCATTTTCTTGGTTTTGGGTTGAGTCGAATCCTGCTGCTGCTCGGTTTTTGGCCTTTGGGACTCTCTTGTGCTGGGCTGTGTGTTAGGCTGTCTTAGCTTGTGTTTGGGGCTATTTCTTTGAGCCTTGTGGTGGTCCGGCTGCACCTTTGTTTGGATCTCGATGGAATTTATCCTTCGTGTATTTATGAGGAGGCTGGAATTGATGTGGACGGCCGGTTAAAGCTTGGCCGTGAGCTACACTTGTGGCAATTTAGAATGTGTTTGGTGGGGGTTTTATTCCTTGTTGCCTCCTTGGTCGGGACCTTGGCCGTGGGCCTCTCTTCTTGTTCTTGCCTTGGCCGAGCCTCGAGATGAGATTTGATGGATATGGTGATGTTATTTCTTGAAATTTAAATGTTAAGGCTCGATTAAGAAAAGTATGTGAGCATGAGCTATAGCAATTACTTGATGGATTAATGTTGATGTGTGTGGCCTTAGTTTCAACACTTGCTTAGGCGCCATTTTTGTGGTATGAATTGAAGTTGGATTTTGATTTAAAGTGGCAAGGTCTTGGGGGTTTTGGGGTAGCACTCCTAGTTTAGTAGTCCGGGTCTAGGACCCGAGCAGCTGGCTTCTCTTTCTTTCTCTTGCTTATGATTTTACAGTTATTTGGGAAAAGGAGTGCGTTCCTGGAGTCCGGTCCTTATCCTCTCCGAGAGTGTCGAGGTGCCTTTGAGTCCTTTTTACGAGACATGCGAGGTCGGTCGGGAGTCCGAGGTGACTTACGTGTTTTCCGATTATCGGAAATCGACTCACTTCTTCGAAATCGTGTTAAGTGAGCCGCTTTCCGTCCTCCTTTCCTCGACCTCTCGTCCCTGCTTTCACCTCGTTTCTGGCTCAAAGACACACCTGCAGCGGACGTGTAGGTGTGCATTATAACCTCCTCGAGTTATATATGGGGCCATCGAGCAAGGCTCGTAAGTGCGGTGGGGACATTGATGAGACCGCAAAACGAGAAAATTACGAGAATCATAGAATGGGGCCGCCCGACTCGGAGACTCGTAGAGAGTAGAGCGGTGAATCACGGAACCGTTCGACCGTCCTCGGGTTTCTACTACCGATGATGCCAACGTTCGTAGGCCTAGTCCTATTAGAGTAGTTAACCCGTGGATCGAAATGTTTTAAAACAAAAAAAATACATATGTTTGAAAAATACAAAACTACCTCCACTACTACACAGACTCTACTTACCTACGGTACGTTTTGTTTGCATGAAAACCAAAATGAAGTGTGTGAAAATTTATAAAGGTCCACGTTCGGCTATTCGAGTCGGATTAGGATCGCTCTCCGTAAAGTCGGTCTCAGTAGTCAGCACTCAAGTCCGGACATTAGCACAGCTCTGAGTCCGAAACACCACCGTACTTACGGGTCTTTCTTTCCAGAGGCCCATGGCTTTCTTATGGTTCGCCATGAGTTTAGCGGGTCGTTTGTGAGTTTCTTATGGTGCTTTTTGCGGTTTTCTACAGTCTTGTTTTGTTTTTGTAGTTTTCTACGGACGTTTCTTTTCTTTCTTTCCCGACTTTCTTAAGTTTTTCTTCTGTGATTCTCCTCGTTTTCTCGCAGTTTTTTTTCTTCGTTTTTACTGTTGAGTTTTCATACTTTACTTTCTTTGTATACATCATACGACTCTTGTTTAGATTTGAGTTGTTTTTCACTTACCATTTCTACTCCCGCTCTTTTGAGTATCGACAAATTTATTGCGAGAAAATAAAAAAAATAATAATAATAAACAAGCTAACAATACATCGAGGATAATGAAAGCATACTGATACTCTGTGATGATCTTTACTTTTCTTTATACTGCTTGACATGTTTTACTTTTCAGCCATACTTCATGTTATTCTAGTACATTTACTTTCGAGACATATATTTGTCAGCATGTCTTACATTTCCGTACTTTCTCTCGCTCGACGATGTTTATACCCGTTTAAGCATGTTTATCGTTTACTTTGCTACTACATGCTATATCTTGTTCATTATGTCACTTTTGTACCATACATCGCTATCGTATGTTGTTCTCGTTGAAGACGTTACATCATATACTCGTTGCATGTCTTTATCTGCTACCCCGTGCTATATACATATCCTGTTATAAACCGTACAACACTTAAACATATTCAGTATAGGATGTTTAGAAGAACTTCGACCATAGGGCCACTTGATTGAACATTTCGACTCGTCACCTTAGAAAACTCAGCCTCTTCACGAGCAAGGAGCTCGGAGCTAAGTATAGTGGGCAAGATGCGGTCGTCTTCAACAGTGGAGCTTGTCGTCGTCGAAGCAAAACCATAGGATAGCTCGGAAGTTATTGAGGCTCGCTTTCGGACCTCGACATCCCCGGCTCTTCTCCCTTCGGATTCTACATTCCAAATTTGAGCCAACTCCTTTTGCACACCTCCACATCTTATTTCGTCGAAAAGTCCTATCCTTTTGACCTCCTCGAAGATAATATTTCCCGATTTTTATCAAGAGTATTCTTAGATGATTTCGATCATTTAAGATGTAATTAACTATAGGTGTCATCTTATAGGAAGCATTTTCCGAACCCAACTTAAAATAAACCCTATTTAATTCTTCATATTAAATAGTGGAATTTATCAACAAATAAATTGGTTTCGCAGACTAAACGGACGTCATATATTTCTTAGTTTATTTGATCGAGCCTCACCCTTAAGTCTTGTGTTTGTCTTTCGTGATAAGTGCATGACTTGAGGTGTAGCGCTCTTTCATTCAAACTATGAAAAATATGAGGTCAGTTTGACTTCCTTTCTTTTCGTTGAAGGATCCTTCCGAAGCGGGCGACGGGATTCCGATTCCGGCGACCGACAGCTTCTTACGGGCACTTCACCGGCACAAAACAACGCCGACACTACTGTAACTTCTAAAGGTTCCAAAATTACCTCCATATTCTCTATCAGCGTCGAAGGCAGTGACTACGAGAGTGTATGGTCTCCGATGGCACGCCTCAATTGCGAAACATGAATGATGGGATTTATTGCCGATGCTGGCAGTAACCTCAAATGGTAAGCCACAACCCCAATGCTTTCCATGATCTCATAAGGCCCAAAATAACATGGAGAGAGTTTCTCACTCCTCTATCTCACCAATGTCTTTTGCCTGTAGGGCATCAGCTTCAAGCAAACTATGTCCCCGGGCTCGAACTGTATCTTTCTTTTACCTCCATCCGCCTTCCTCTTCATAATCTGTTGAGCTCTTAGTAAATGTCCGTTGAGCTCAAACCAATATTCTGTCCCTCTTCTTCAAGTACTGATCGATGCAGGATACTGGTGTCGCGCCATGCCTATAATGTATCAAATGAGGTAGATCCCACCAAAATACAATATCTTGAAAGGGGCGATCTGTGCTGCCATATAGTATAAAGTATTATACCAATATTCGACCCACACAATCCACCTGACCCATAACTTTGGTGTATCAAATACAAATAATGCAGGTATGTCTCCACACTCCTGTTGACCTCTTCCGTCTGTCCAACTGTCTTGGGATGATATGCGGTGTCTCTCTTAAGGACTGTTCCTTGCAACCTGAATAGCTCTTTCTAGAAATGGCTTATTCCTTGTACCTACCAAATAAAATCGATTTCGGCACCCAGTACAAACATATCACTTCCCGGATAAACACCGCTGCTACTGGGACTGCAATGTAAAGATCTTGTAAGGGAATGAAATGTGCATACTTACTCGGATGATCCACGAACACCAAGATCACCGTGAACCTTTCTGACCATGGCAACCCCTCGATAAAATCCATCGTCACTTCTTCCAAAACCTTCTCCGGTGACACTAATGGCTGTAGTAACCCTCCTTGTACTGTGGTCAAGTACTTGTCTCACTGGCACACATCGTATTTTGCCACCATTTATTCTACGTCTCTGAGCATCCCTACTCAATAAAGCTTTGCCGCTAGACGACTGTAGGTCTTCTGTACCCCTGAGTGTCCCCCGATCACAATGCTGTGAAACTCCTGTAATAATTTGGGAATACACTTCGATGCACTTGGTAACACGAATCACACCTGGTAGAGTAGCTGCTGTCCCCTCAAAAATATCCCGGATGACTGTTCGGATCCTATAGCAACCTTGCCCGTATCTTCCTCTAGCTTGCTCTCCCGCCTCAGTGCTTCCTAATCGAGGACTAAGGGTACCGATAAGGTCGTCAGTTGGTTCCTCCACCTTCCTCGACAAGGCATCTGCGACTTTATTCTCCAACCGAGACAATACTGGATCTCAAAATCATATCCCAACAACTTGGATAGCCACGCCTGATGCTCCTCAGTCACCATTATCTGCTCCAATAGATACCTCAAGCTCCTCTGATATGTTCTGACAGTAAAGTGTCGTCCCAAAAGGTAAGGCTGCCACATATGAATGAAAAAGATAATATCCATCAACTCCAGCTCGTATACCCACTCGAGCCTAGCCCTAGCGGTGAGCACCTGGCTGAAGTAAGCAATTGGTCGCTGGTCCTGCGTGAATATTGCTCAAAATCCATACCCTGATACATCCGTCTCTACCACAACTGGTCTATTGAAATCTAAAAGTGCTAATATTGGTACACTGATCATGTCTCTCTTCAGATGTTTGAAAGCCCAAGTTGCGGCCTCCCATTTGAAATTATCTTTCCTCAGTTGCTCTATCGGTAGCCATGCTAACGTACTGTACCTCTTCACAAATTTTTGGTTGTATCTAGTGAGACCTAGAAATCCTCTCAACTCCTTTAAGCTCCTAGGTAAAGGCCAGTCCATCATAGTTTCAATCTTGGATGGATTTGTTGCTACCCTTGCACTTGTCACTACATGCCCAAGGTACTCCACTTGTAGCTATGCAAAGGAACAATTTTTTTCAATTTAGCGTACAATTGGTGCTCTCTCAGCTTTTCGGAATTGTGCTCAGGCGCTCCATAAACTCCGCCTCTGTACGACTGTAGATCAGAATGTCATTGAAGAAAAGCAAAACAAATTTCCTGGGGTAATGTTGAAAAAATAAGGGATTGGAAGGTGGTCGGGGCGTTGGTGAGGCTATACAACACCACCAAAAACTCGTAATGTCCTTCATGTGTCCTGAACGCCATCCTATGCACATCCGTTGGATTCATCATGAATTGGTGGTATCCCAACTTGACATCACATAAAGCTCATCTAGCAACTCATCAATCACAGAAATACGAAATTTGTCCAATACCGTCTCCTTGTTCAACGCGCGGTAGTCCACACAGAACCTCCAGGTGCCACTTTTTTCTTCACCAGCAGGACTGGATTAAAGAAGGGGCTCACATTGGGTCTAATAATTCCAGCCTCGAAGATCTCTCGGATCAAGTTCTCTATCTCATCTTTCTGAATATGGAGATACTGATAGTACACCCTCCTTTAATGTAATAGCATGCTCTTGCTCCCTTGGTGGTGGTAACTAGCTGGGCTGCTGAAAAATATCCGTACACTACTGTAGGAGTTGTTGGATCCCTTCGGGAACTCTGCCAACTCGGGATCTCAGACCCCTTAATGCCTTGCAACTCCACCAAGTAGCTCATCCTTGCTCCCCGTATCGACTTGACAATGGTTTTGAGTGAGACTATGGTTTCACATAAACTAGTATCTCCTCTCAGCCTCACCTTCCTCCTCTCCACCCCGAAACTCCATCGTTAGGTATTTCCAGTCCACCTTCATCTCCCCAAGTGTCTGTAGCCACTTCATCCCCAGAATCACATCTGTGTTGCCAAAGTTAAAAGGAAGTCCTCCACCATCTGTAGCCATGTAGTGTCAAAACCAATCCCTTACAAATTCCTCGACTTTTCTTTGCCTTCCCTGTCCCCATCATGAGACGAAGCTCCCAATAGTCACCAACTCCATCTCTAGCTGATTCAGAACTTGATTTCCCCAACACAACAATCGACTGTTCCCCAATCTACCCCTCACCTTCATGGTGTGATTTGGAGTAAATCCCACCATCAAACTGAGGGGCACCTACACTACATCCAAATACAGATGCTCCTCCACCACCGCGTATTCCTCTGATTCGTCACCCTCCATCTCCTCCTGAACTAAAAGAATCTGAAGGGCGCGCACCATGCAACGATATCCTGAGGCATATTTTTCATCACAGTGGTAACATAATCCTTTTGCTATTTTATCCTACACTTCTACATTGCGGGTCCCCATATTTTCTCCTTTGACGTCTCTTTCTGACATCTGGATCCTCGATGTCGCGGTTGTCAAGGCACTCTTATAGAATCCTTCTGTGTTGTAGCCTTTGCTGGTCTTTCTCACATGTTTCTTATCCTCCATCATCTGGGCGAGCTCCTTGTTCCTCAATCCACATACTCTCAATGGTGGGATGGCTGCTCGTATGTCAAGCTTCAAACCATTCAATAAGTTCCCTTTTAGTCTTGCTGCAGAAATGGCCCTCAACATCCCTGATAAGTGCTCGAACTTCTCTCCGTATTCAGTAATCGTTCCCTCCTGAGTCAGAGCATAGAATTGCTCATGTAGGTCTCCTTCCTAAATGACTCGGAAACGCTCCAACATGCAATCCTTAAACTTCTCCCACAAGTGCATCAAATACTTGCATTAATCCACTTAAACCATGTTAGAGCTGCTTCGTCCAAACATAATCCCTCCGCCATGAGCTTCTCTTCCTTAGTTAACCCATTGACTGCAAAATATCGCTCCACCCGATAAACCCACTCATGTGCATCTTCCACTTTGAAGATCGATGACTTCAGTTTTCTGACCCTTACATCTCTACCCCAACATCCTATTCCTCGGGTACTTCCCCCCATGTGTTTAGAGTGAAACTCTCTTCTCTGATCATAGCCATAACCCAATCCCGATTCCCTTCTTCCTCTTTCGTGCTCTTCCGTGTTCCTTGCACCATCCCTCCACTTTTCGGCCCAACCCCCTCCATCGAAAGTCTCCACTCCCCCTCATCTCAGATTCCTAAGGGGACACTCTTGGTGATAGATGATGTCATTCTCATTGTCCTCTCGTTCGTTCTCCTTCCCTTTGACCTAGCTAAGGATTCCATGATCAACCCTGGTTAGGGTTTGCAACTGGAGCGGTCGGCATGATTTTGAACTGAATCTCCGTGAGCAGCTTTTCCACCATCTCCCGCATTTCTGCTACGCTCTTGAACTTGTCCTCCATTCGACTCTTTATAAAAGAAAAATTGTCGTCCATTGTGGCAAACCCGTCTTCCATTTTCGATCAGATTTGTCCAACTTCTCCTTCTAGCACATCAACTTTCTTTGCTGCCATCTTTTCAAGAACTTGCTTTGATACCAATTTGTTACAATCCAGAACCAAAATCAGCGAGCAAACAACGACGAACTTGCAATAGATTCTTTTTTTTTCTTATTTTTTTTGGATGCATTTACGAAAATCAAAGGAAAACAAGCAAGATACAATGATGATCTACTGTTCGAGAGGTAGATCATCTCTCCCACAACGCTAGATGTCGCTAGGCACACCATAGGAAGAAAAGAAAATAACAGCCAATAATACAAGCATAAAAGAAAAAAACCCTAGCCTTTAGGCACTAACACATACTCCTCAAGTGTTCCTTTCAAATTTCTACCTAAAAGCCACCCTTAATTCCCTTTCCTTCTATACGTGATCAACGATCTGGAGGGCCCAACCTAGGTGCTGGGCTCGCTCGGACTAGATATGGGCTAGGTCGGCTGGTCTGGCTCCTTCAAACCGGTCCAGACCTGGGCCGGTTCATGCCAACACGGGAGGAGTCCCGTGCATATCAGATGAGCAATATCATCTGTTTGCTACTACAATGGCATGCTTTGAGTGTTCTAAAAAACGTGAAAGCAACAAGTTTTACTAGCTTGTCATGCATCTAGTTTTTTACTTAAGACCAAAATATCATAATTAATACAGATGATCACTTCAAATCGTGCTTCAGAAGTGAAACAAAGTGATGCGTTAATCTAGCACATTACTTTACTGTGAACTGTAATCTCAATATTGAAGTGCGCCTAGCACCACTTTTTACTGTTGTGTATGTTCGGCTCCTGTTCAAAACTAAATCATAATTCATATTTTAAGGTTTGGTTCAATATCTACAGCAATAAATAGGCAAGAACATTTACTTTTTTCCATTGCTTATTGCTATTATTAAGTTGTCTCTTATTGATTAGCTAGCCTTGCTTGGTGTTACTTGCTTCATGCACAGTCCCCCGTTAGCTTTTATATGCTTTTGTTAGTTCTATTGTTGGTGCTAGTAGCTTATCATTCACAAGTATTTTTGAGAATGCTTCTTGATGACATACCTTCACAGTCACTTTACTACCATGGCTCTGGATCTCTAGCTGGTCATTTATATCAGAAGTATTTTCTTGATTTGTAATAATTTTTTATCATATCATTATTTAGATAATTTGTATCGTTGATTCTTTTTTTGTCTTTCGAATAACTAGAAATTATTGTTACTGAACATACTGTTAAATTTGCTAAAAAATGTTACTTAATGTAACTTGGTTAATTAAATGACAATTATATGCATATAATATCTATATATATGATATATAACCAGTGAATACTTTAGTGAACATGGTTCTTAATCTGCTTTATGTTTTATGCATTGAAGCGAAAAAGGAACCCTTGTACATTGCATTATGCTTAACTCCTAAAAAACACTACCTCCACTTTTGTTTATAGGTGATGCCTTACCGCACGCCACCCTTTAATACATTGGATAAATAAAACAAAATACCTTTGCAATCTCCAAAGCCAACTGCTTTAATAAATATTAAAAAATGTAATACTTAAGAGAGCTTGTTTGTCATAAGCAGTTATACTATCCAAAAACGTTACCTTGTAATTTCGCGAATGAACCTTAAGACTCTCAGACTCTGCCACCGCTTCAATATTTGCAATGATTGTTTTTGCAGGATGGCGTGAAACAAAACGAGTTTGCCACTTCACATAATCCTTAAAAAATATTTTTGTATAGCATTTTAGAACTGGTTAAATGCATCAGATATTAATAGAGAAAAAACATCCAATTTGATGCATGCCAACTTTTTTCTGAACATGAGTCTCCTTAAGAAGAAAAAAGCATTTGGGTTTGAATGAACATATATGGGAAGAGTACATGATGCAGATACATAGCACAAATGATGTATAATCACTAGGATACAAGCAGCAGGTCAAACATGTCAAGCCATAATATAGGACACAAATCCAATTCTCAAATAAAGTGGCAAAATAAAATAATTACATCACTATGCCACCATAATTTTTATTATTGCGCGCGCGCACACACACATAGAGAGAGATAGGTGCTTGAATTTTTTGCATTTCATTGAGAACCTTATACCTTTATCTACATAACATTTTAATAGCTCTATCAATAACAAATTATCTAATGATTACTCCACAATTTCACTACAACAGAATATACAAAGTTGGCAACGTTTATATGGATGCACCAGTGAGAATACAAAGGAAATACTACAGCTTGCAGATAATAATTTATGGATATGAATACTAGTTACCCTTCACGGATATAAATACTATTTGGACACCGCCAGTTACTCTATCATGGGATCTAACACAGAGCCTGCCAAAATTCTCTTAGATTGGCAACTACAGCATTTTCCGTCACGCGAAGCTTGTCAAATAATTTGAAAACTTATTTTAGACTTAAGGCTAAAAGGATAATTTAATCATTTGCTTGTTATTATTATTTGATATAAATAGTGCTTAATAAGATGAGGAAGGGATATGTGATTTTTATATTGAGTCTTAGGAGTTAGTGTTTGGGAGAGACTCACCTACCTCTCGATTTGTAGGCCTCGTCCTTTATATATTCGGGATTATATTGTTTTATTTTAGTGCCAATGGGATAAAATCTGTTATTTCTGCCCTAATTTCTACGAAAACATGTCTACCAATCAAATCAGTATCAAATCCATACCTGGGAGTAATGGTGGACAAGAAAGTAGAAGCATTGGAGGAGAAATTAGAGTGAGGGATGAGCCAAATCAGATAAGGAATGGCAGAACGTTTCTCGTCCATAGAGGGGCGGTTGTCATTCATGGAGGGGCAATTCAAGGCCCTGGAGGAAATGATGAAGAAGATCAAGGATTTCCATGCAAACCCACCACTGCCTGCTGTAGGATCGAACAACAACATCTGAAACCGGCTTGATTGTCAACAATCAGAAGGAATAGCACAATATTAAGTTTATGCAGGGGGTTGAATTGTTGCCTTAGGAGGATACAGAGCCGCATAATCGAGCAAAGAAGTTGAGAGTGAATCCGAGCGGCAATACCATAAAGGAATTGCACGATAACCGAATGAATGGAACTCAAGTGGCAATGACTAGAAGGAAACATGCGAAGGATTCAAAATTGGAGAAACAGATGGAACGCGAGAGATTTGGGCCGGTGACGACCAAGTCTAAGGAATTTAGTTGGAAGGGATCACACGACATCAAGAGGGATGGAGCAAATAACAAGCGGAACAGGATGGCGTTGAATTTGGTAATGATGTGCAACCATGAACATCTGCAATATTCAAATTTCTATACAGGATGGCTCCAAAATAATTACAGGAATTGAACAGTTAATTACAAGAATTGATTGATAAGGACTTTATCAGGCCAAGTATTTCACTAAGGAGTGCTCCAGT
This sequence comes from Papilionanthe hookeriana x Papilionanthe teres, assembly GCA_022702705.1. Classification (NCBI taxonomy): domain Eukaryota; kingdom Viridiplantae; phylum Streptophyta; class Magnoliopsida; order Asparagales; family Orchidaceae; genus Papilionanthe; species Papilionanthe hookeriana x Papilionanthe teres. The sequence goes on from CM040424.1 coordinate 61,981,585, forward strand.
ATTGTTTGTCAAAAAGAAGGATGACTCCAGTTGAATTTGGTATTAACGTGCAACCATGAACATCTGTAATATTCAAATCTTTATATAGGATGGCTCTAAAGGAATTGCAGAAATTGAAATGTCAATTACAGGAATTGATCGATAAGGGTTTTATCAGGCCAAGTAATTCACCGTGGAGTGCTCCACCATTATTTGTTAAGAAGAAGGAAGACCCATGCGGTTATGTATTGATTACATAGAGTCGAACAATGTGACAATCAAGAACAAATATCCTTTGCCCAGGATCGATGATTTATTTGACCAATTAGAAGGTACAATTGTATTTTCCAAAATTGATCTGAGACCAGGATATCATCAAATCAGAGTTAAGAAGACAGATATAACTAAAACAGCTTTTGGGACCTAGTATGGTCATTATGAGTTTTTAGTTATGTCATTTGGTTTAACTAATGCTTCTGTAATTGAAACTTCAAGCCATATGTGGATTAGTTTCTAATTATTTTCATTTATGATATTTTAATTTATTCAAGAACTAATAAAGATCATGCCAAACATTTGAGGATAGTTTTGAAGCTGATGAGACATAATCAGTTATATGCAAACTTTTCGAAATGTAAATTTTAGCCGCAAAGTATTGCATTGTATGGATACATTATCGGTGGTCGAGAATTTCAGTTGATCCTCAGAAGGTTAAAGCAATTGTGAAATGGTTTACTCCAAAAAATGTTACAGAGGTACGCAATTTCCTTGGTTTGGCAGGATATTTTAGGAGGTTCGTCAAAGGTTTTTCATAGATAGCTATGCTGTTATCCAAGCTGATGAGAAAAGATGTTCAGTTTGAGTGGAATGCAAAATGTGCTCACAGTTTTCAAGAATTGAAGAAACATTTAACCAAGACACCAGTGTTAACTCTTCCATTAGGCACATAAGGAATCCAGCCTTACAGTGATGTATCATTAAGAGGCTAGGGTTGTGTTTAAGGCAGAATAACAAGGTGATAACTTATGTATATCCAGGTAGCTGAAGCCACATGTAAGGAATTATCTGACACATGATTGAAGTTAGCTATTATGATATTTGCTCTCAAGATTTGGCGACATTAATTGTATGACGTAAAATGTGAAGTCTTTGCTGATCAAAGTCTGAAGTACATTTTCATCTTATATACTTCAGATGACCAATATGAAAAAGAGCACTCAAATCCAACTGGAAAGGACTTTCAACAGATTTCTATGGTCTGGACAGAGGCAACAATTACATTGGGCTTCTTGGCAGAAAATTGCTAAGCCAACAATGGCTAGTGGTTTGGGGTTTAAAGGACTTAAGCAGCTTTTACATGTCAACCTTTGTAAACTTTGGATCAAATTTAGAGCTCAAACCACCTTGTGGGCTAAATTTATGCAAGGTAAATACCATCATCCTTCCCAAACTATTAGAAAATTGTTGGACTCCAAGCTGTGGGTCAGAATGCTCCAAATCAGACACATTGCAGAAGAGTTATATATCTGGGACCTGGGGAGAGGTGCAATCTCTTTCTGGCTTGACAATTGGTGTCCAAAGGAGTGGTCGGTCCCCGATATCGTGGCACCCAACTACAATCCGAAAGTCTCCGATTGTCTGGACCGACAACCGTTAGCCACTTCCTACACTCGAAAACTATCTTACAGGAACCATCTCGCCATTCAAATTGCTCGCTATCCCCTTCGACGTAGCGCACTCGATAACATTATCCGGCAAGCTCCGCAAGAATCAAAGCCTTACTAAAGCTATTTATGCTAAGACTTTCTCATGGCCTCTTGAGTCCTGGGGAGCAACCTTACGGAACAAGTTTCTGTCACTCTCAATGTCATTCTTCTCCTGGAGGATTTTTCATAAGCTACTCCCAACTGATGATATCTTGAAACTTAAAGGGCCGAGGGATCTTCAAGATGTTGGCTATGCTCAAGAGATGAAGAATCAATTTCTCATTTGTTATTCAGATGTAATTTTTGTCAGAGTTTGTGGCAGAACCTTACCATGTTTTTGTCCTTGGGAAAAAAGGCTTTCATTGGGATCTCCCACACACCTGTTTGCAAAGTTGGCAGTCCATAAGGTATGAGCCTGTTCCTTTATTGTGGCTTGGTTCATTTGGATGGCAAGAAATCAAGCTAAATTTGAAACCAAAGCTAGTTCTATCACTCAAGTTGTAAGGTATTGTCTTTCCTTCATCCAGAAGCTGATTAAACATAAAAGGTTTCCCAACATTCTTCCCTCCCTCTCTCATGTGGAGGTGGCTCTTCCTTTGGTCAGTACTGTTGTCTGGACACCTCCTGACCCTTCTACTATCAAAATTAACACTGATGAGAGCTTTACTGATTGGGGAGCTGGTATTGGTGGCATGTTCAGAAACCATTCAAGGAAGTGCCTGCTGTTCTTTCAAGCCCTTGTGGTTGCTGCTGATGCCCTTGAAGCCAAGTTAATTGCTGTTCACTGGGTTCTTCTGATTGCTTTAAAGGCTTCCTGGGCCCACCTATGGGTGGAGGTGGACTCCACAGTGCTGATTCAACTGGTGTAACATGAGGAGCAGGCTGCTTGGCATCACAACTTCTGGATTCACAAAATTAGAAACCTAATGTATCAACTACATGTCCATTTCTCTTTCATTTATAGAGAAGGAAACAGGCCTGCCCACTGGTTAGCCAGGCAAGGTCTGTCATTCCATGATGTTTCTATTTCTTCCTCCCCCCTCCCGCCCTCTCCTTTTTGCTCATTGGGGACCTTCTTGATGTACCCCACCTCAGATTTGTAACTCATTGAAGTAATAGATTCTCCTTTTGAAAAGAAAGAGCATATATATAGAACCATGACTGTTTGTACAAAAAATATATTTCATCCATCATAGGTAAACATAAACATATTCATAAAACTCATCAATCCAAGCATAAACATATCACTTGTAATTGTATAGACCTCAACTATTCTCATGTCATACCATTGATCATCACCCAACTCAAATGCCACATTAACTAATGATAAAGGTTGGATCCCCAAATACAATAGTTATTAGTAGCCCTCTTGATGGCCAAAAACTTACCGCGAAGTAAGTTGGTCAATCACACAAGTATATATGTCAGGTAATATGTGATATAAGAGTCCGCGTATCGATCCTACGAAGATAGTGTTAAAATATTTCTAACAGACAGTTCTAATTTACTGAAACACTAAGTTTAGTTTGAAGTGACTAAATTCAAGAATCTAACAGTTCAAAAAATATAGTAACCAGAAATAGCAGGAAAAAGTGCAGAGTTTCAGATATACAAGTGTTGTACTCCTATGATGCAGATTAAGTGATTTCTTGAGGTTTTCCTATGGAACCCACACTATTGTTGACAAATAGGGATAAAAAGCTTCTCCTTATAACTATATCTAGGTCAAAAGAAGAATTACAAATATATGGAGTTTTGCTTAACCCCATGACGTTTCCCAAGATTCTTCTAATCCTATATCAAGATTGCAGAATCCTACTGGAATATATCTATCCTCTCGAAATTCCGTAGTTAACCTATTCGTTCCATTACACAACTGATAGATGTAATAGTTCACGAGGGATTTTAGTATCTTATCACATTTGATAAAAAGTAAATTACGATCAAAATATTAACACATCAACATCAGAATTATGCACAAAAGAGGTGTCAAGGGAAACACAAAATCCACGAAATGAAAACCACAAAAAAATACACCAAACTTATATCACAGAAGTATGAAACAAGATTAACTGCAATGCATGTTGAATGAAAATAAAAACTTTGTTATTGTAGGCATAAGGAGATAACACAAAAAGTATAGAAAACTCAATATAGAGCCAATTGGTCCTTGCAATACATCATGGGCCTTTCAGATCAATACAAATTTCCAAGGATCTATTTCATACATATGCACTCAAACTCACCTTACAAGATCCTCAAACACCTCAAACAAACATAAAAAAGGAAAAAAAAAACAAGAAAACATACTCTTTTGAGCAAACCCGAGGAAGAAAACTCTATGAGCTCCTAAAGATTTCCCTAAGCCTTAGAGGCACAAACCCCTATGCAAAAAGTACCACCTAACAATTAAAACATGTATTTATACTTATCTGAGGCATCAAAGGTCCAAAATAGACATCACATCTCTCTAAATTAGAGAAAAATAAAAAAATCTACATTTAGACGAAGTTGCCGAGTGCGAGTGCGGGTGCTCCCACACACGCTCGCGAGAGCGCGTGCGCGTTGCCGCATCTGTAAGCTGGTATGCTGAGTTGGCTCTGCAAGATCCAAAGGCTCTGGCAGCGCGAAACTTGCTTGGTGCGTGGAGGTGCTACTGTGGGTTAGTGCAAGCAACCACAACTAGATTTGTGGAGGGGCGCCGAACGACTGGATTTGCGAGATTCAGAGGCGTTGGTGAGCACGAAGCCACACTTGGGGTGTGTTGAGTGCGCGTGTGCTTGCTTTTGCTCAAATGCAGAGTCGCGGGTGCCAAATCCAATTTTTTATTGTTTTTGCTTTAAATTCACCTCTTTTCCTTCCCCAAGTAGCTTAAACCCTGTATTCTGCACAACACGACATAAATATCATTCTCAAGTGTAATATTATAATAAATAAGAGAATTAACATGGTATTTAATGCAGGAAAATCACGCAAATTTATCTCATATCACCCCTGCTACCAACTGTTTTCTACATTCCATTACCATATGATCCAACGGTTACTGGATTTTAATTTTTGTATGGATACAAGGAGCCAAGAATCCTATCATTTCCTATCATCCGTACTGACAAGCATTCATGCAATCAATTGTGACATTTCTTTAAAAATAATTCCTATAACAAGCATTCATCATTGGTACTTCATATATCATATGCATGAGCATAGTAAATAAATAACTGCAAGCAATGATTTTATAAACATGTTCAACAGATTCATAACATAAGAAAATCATATATCGCAAGTAACAATAAGTTGCATTCATACAATTTATGCAAATATCCATTCACAATATGTAGAATTTCTAAATGTAATAGTGTCAAATACATAATCACATGGAACTTATAGAGATTTATTCTTCTTAAGTTAGCACAATATCGAGTCACTTGAATTGACGAAACAACCTTACAACGAGTTTCCCCAAGCTCATCTCGAGCTCGCCGCCTAGTGTAAACAAGTAAATCATAATTTCATGAAATCTTGGCTCATTTCATGATTAAACCCCAAATATATTTGCGAATTCTTACCTTAAACGGGCTTCCTCACATAACCAACACTTCTTAAGACAACCTATTTTTCTTCCCTCTTCCTCATATCACCTTAATCCTCCTTTTTCTTCGCCGATTTACTCGCTAATGGTCCTTATGGAAGCCTAAACCAATTTTGTAGTCTCCGACACAAGTTTGCCTCTGCTACAGTTACCGAAAACGAAAAAGTGTGCCGATTCATTGTAAATGTCAAAATAAAAACGCAAGGACAAGAATGTCACAATTACTGTGCAAGAAGGTTTCCTACTAACGATTTTGTCCCGAAGCCTTGAATTGCCGTCTGCGGCCCTCTAATTGCACACCTTGTTCTGTTCGCATCCTACTACAAGAACCAAGCAGAGATCTCGCGATAAGGAGGAATCGAGAGAGGGGAAGAGGAGGGATTGCGACATGTAACGTGATCTCAAGGAAAACCTAGCCGTTCAATCGAATCAAGGCAACACATGCATAACTAAGTGGAGGAGAGTCGGTTGTGAATAGTGAAGGGATTAAGGAAAATAACTAAGGGTCAATTAAATTTAATTAAGCTCACAACTTATTAACTTTATACATTTTCATTCGTTTAAAATACATGCATAGAGCTATATATCAAACTGATCATTTTGAAGAATAAAATTTTATGAAATTGATTTGGTTGAAATATGAGGGATGCAAAATTTGAGATATATTTTAAAGTTGCCAAAATTTTACTTAGCTTTTCAAATTTTGGGTGTTACGAAAAATCCGAATTGCTGGTGTTGATGGCGGTCGTGGTTAAGGTTTTTACTCGCAGGAAGGGCGATCTATCAAGAAAGCCTGAAAGAGGTTGCTGGTTGCAGTAGCAGCAGAGAAAAGGCCAATGGAGGTGAATGACAAAAATATTCAAATGGAAGAGATGAACTTCAGTGCGTCGAGAGAAGATTGGAATGACAGAGCACAACCATCTCACACATACATGAGGAGACGACATATCAGCCCTATCTCTCGAGCTTATAAGAGGAGACGACTTTGATGTGTCAAAGGTGGCATCAGAGAAATCATAGGGATTCTTCATTGTCATTGGTGTTGTTGCAGGAAGATTTTGACAACAGAGGCAGAGGAATAGAGATACAGATAATCTAAGAGGGAGTTTCGATTGCTGTAGAAAGCAGAAGAGGGATGGATTTTTCTTCCCATTATCTTTTGTAGCTTCTTGCGAAGGAGGCAGCGACTGTTGCACCGATTCAGAACTGGAATCCACCTCCTCATGATCATTTTCTCCATCTTCTGAGTCCGTTTCAGAAAGAGGAGAGGTATTCAAACCCTATTTATCATCCGAGGTTCTATAATCTCTCAGCTGTGGCAGGCAAAGTTCGACATAATTGAAAAATACCTCAAAATTTTTATCTCCTGAAATTTGATTGAAATAATTTTATTAAATTTTCTATTTGAAATGGAGCAATTCAATATAAAGCACTACATGTTAATTGTGAACGGATCGAGAAATATTAAATTTAAATGTGTTTAATTTAATTATCCTTTAATCCTCTCGTTACTGTAGCAAACCGACTTAGGCTTTGTTTATTCATTGGTTTTGGTCAAATAGGGCATCTAAAGCTCCAATTTTTCCTGTCCTCCCTATTTTCTCACCCATTTCCCTTTCCCTGTTGGATTTCATGCGATAGCCTAGAGGGTTCCCACAAACTCCTACGCAAGCGAAACTGTATCACAAGGGTGAGCGGCCACCCGAGTGCCATGGAGCTTGATTTAGGACTCTAAGGTAGACTCTTAAGACGCGAATCCCTTTTTTCATGATATTCTAAGCATTTCCTTCCTTCCTCACCTTTCGGTTTTGATCGTCTCATTTTTCGTGTTTTTCTCATTTCTGATAACTGTCGGAAGCGCCGATTTTGTGCCAGGCATGTTGTAATCATTTTGCAAGCTTCCAAAAGGGTTTTAGCACGAGTTTAGTGAAGGGGAAGTTAAGTTGGAGGTGATAGGAAGATTAGTCGGTTTCAAAAGGAAAATTTATGTCGAGAAACCTATTTGAGGTATGTTTCGGGCGAATAAGCTATGTTTTGGGTTAAATCATATTATGCGCCCGAATTTTATGAATTCTTATGATGTTTACATTTTTCAGGTTGTGTATACGAGACAACAAGCTCGAGACAAACGTACAAAAACTCGTTGTAGGACTACACAATTTAATCAGGCGAAACTATCTTGTGTTAAACTATGAGAAATACTCTTATATAGATTTAGTATGATTTCTACTTTAACACTGATGCATTTAGAAATTCTGGCATATCGTAGATGAATACTTGCAACTAATTTATGAATGCGAGTTGAATTTTATCATACTACACGTGATTCTATGATATATTATTATCCAGATAATTATGCATAAGACATTGATTACTTGCAGGTATTCATTCTATTATGATTCATGCTTATGAGATATGAAATACCAGATTGTAGAAATTATACTTTATGAAATGCCTGATGAATGTTGTTATACGTATTATGCTTTAAGAAATGTCACAACGAATGTTAAGGGATAAAATATCACATGAGCAATTGCAAGTATATTATGTAGCGATGTATTCCTGACTCCTGATATTTATAAGGGGACGAAACTTTGGGAACTATTGGGATTAAACGATAACAAAACTTTAGAGAACCATAGGTATTAGAGGGGCTGTCGATAACTGCTATGTTGGGGGAAGTCCAACATTTATCGATGATTTATATGACCTTTGGAGCAGGGTGATGACCCATGATGAAAGAAAATGAAAATAGTTGAACCCTATAATTAAACAATTAAACATTACTATCTATGAAATTAATCAACATGTTTTTAATTATGCTTATTATTTTATGCTTACGATCTACATATTACATTGTAGTCTTGATTTTTGTACATGCTTTCTTATAGTAGCATGTTATGTTTTTTGTGTAGATATATACAGTTTTCTTCGAGCATGCACATTGTTACTTTTTCATGTGTGAAATCTTATTTTAGCCACTACTATTTTGCTGAGCTAGTTTTGCTCACTCTATGTTGTGTCTTCCAGGTAGAGTCAACGAGGTGTTTTTGTACAGGTTTTGCATAATAGTTTTGAGAAATTTGTACATAAGTTTTGGGTAAGTATTTTTATAGTTTTAGATTTAACAGTTCTGTATAGTTTTCATACTTTGGATGATTTAATTTTCATGATGTCAAATATGTAATTGATATGCAATGTATCACGTATGTTGCGGCGATCTAGTTAGACTAATTTATCACTCATTGAATCCTGATTATAAAAGTCAGGACTAGTGATGGTGAGAGTCGGTCTGACCATGTTGCTAGCCTCTGTCACACCACGATTGACCCTACCAGGGGTTAATTGGGGTGTGACAGAAAATGGAATCAAAGTGGTTAAGCAAGGTTATTGGATGAAAGAATAGTGAAAGCATGTTGAATTTAGAAGAAGTAAAAAATGAGATTAAATATGAATTGATTTATACAGAGCTATAAGTTGGTGAATTTGGAGTGTGTAACCCTTATGACTTAAGGTGTGACGTGTACATAATAAAATCATTACATTATAAATCATATGTGAATAATAATTGCCCCGATATAGATAAAAATGTCTGGAGAAGAATAAAAAAATAATGAAGGTTAGTCTTTCAGGCCAAATGCAGGCATGAAATTCAAGCTAACACTGTTTTGGGTAAAAATGAAAATCAAAACTAGACAAATGCAGACGCCAGAACTATTGAGTGACATGACATTGTGCAACTGATACCACAAGTTGTTGATAAAATGGCTGCTATCGAATGATCTATTACAGGGACCATATTTGAAACTGGAGCAGAAGTGGATCGACACTTAAAGATAATGTCAATCTTTCAAGCCAATTGCATTCAAGGGTGCTAATGATCCTATTATTGCTGAAGATTGACTTTTGAAGATTGGAAAAATTCTCAATTATATGAATTGTCCGAAAAACAAAAAAAGTGGTACTAGTTACATTCATGTTAGAAGTCGAAGTAGAAAGATGGTGGCAAACACATCATAAAGAAAAATTTCAACAACACCTCTTCAATAGATTCAGTGAGAAGAGTATGTTAAAGTCTTCAAAGATTGGTATATTCATTCTTCAGCCATATTAGCACTGCAAAATAAAATTTTCAATATAACTTAGGGGTCCAAGATAGTTATGTAATATGAGGTAGAATTTACTTCTCTTTCTAGATATATACCCCACTATGTCAGCACACAGGAGAAAGTGTTACAGATTTCTGAGGGATCTCAGAGATTAGTTGAGATTGACACTAGTTCAATTTGAAATCAACAATTTTTCCGTGCTTGTTGAAAGAACAAGAAAAATTGAAAATGAACTGAACTTTTCCAGTCAGTAGTAGCAACCTTAAGCAGATAAACAAAGGAAATTTTGACAAAAGAGAACACTTTCAAAACAAGAAAATAAAATCAAAATGCAAGCAGAAACAACTTTAGATAGAAAAGCCAGTTTGTGAAAAGTGTGGGAAAGAGATACTTTTTACAGTGTTTGATCGAGTCCACAAAATGTTACAAATGTGGACAACCGAGATATATTCAAATGAATTGTCCACAGGAAAAGACAAAAGACACTAGACCACAAGTAACCTAGGGCAGGGATAGCCTAGAAAATTTTTGGAAGGCAGTCAACCTAGTAGAACTTAGTTTTTCAGAAAGCCCTCAGTGCAAACAAAAGGTAAAACTTCAGAACACATAACAAAGAAACCAGTAAGAGCCAATGTTTTAGCAATTGTCTCTCAAGAAGCCAAATAATCTGAAGAAGTGGTTACATGTACGCTCCTAATTCAAGACCAGTCTGACACTATTTTATTTGATTCATGTGCATCACATTCCTTTATTTCTGATAAGTTTGTTGCCAGTTTACATGTTAATATTATTCATTTTACTCTTGCTTTGTGTGTTACTATGCCCTTGGGAAGTGGGTTTATGCCAACAGAAAATATGTATTGCATGTTTACGTATATGATAAGAAGTTATCAACGGAGTTGATTATCATAACAATTCAGACATTTGATGTTATTTTGGGATGGATTGGTTAGTAAATCATTTTGCTACAATTGAATGCTGGAAAATGGGGGTGAAACTGAAATTGCTTGTGAAAAACTATTCTATATCATATGTGATCGAAATGCACAATCTTCCCTGATTAGTATAGTGAAAGTGGGAAATGTTTGTGAAGTGGTGAACTGATATTTTTGGCAAAACTAGAAATGTTAAATAAAGATATACATGAATTGTAAAACATCTTAGTGGTTTCAAAATTTTCTAATGATTCCCTGAAGAAGTGCTAGGATTACCATCAGAACGAGAAGTTGAATTTGGTAATGATGTGCAACCATGAACATCTGCAATATTCAAATTTCTATACAGGATGGCTCCAAAATAATTACAGGAATTGAACAGTTAATTACAAGAATTGATTGATAAGGACTTTATCGAGTCAAGTATTTCACTAAGGAGTGCTCCAGTATTGTTTGTCAAAAGAAGGATGACTCCGAGTTGAATTTGGTATTAACGTGCAACCATGAACATCTGTAATATTCAAATCTTTATATAGGATGGCTCTAAAGGAATTGCAGAAATTGAAATGTCAATTACAGGAATTGATCGATAAGGGTTTTATCAGGCCAAGTAATTCACCGTGGAGTGCTCCACCATTATTTGTTAAGAAGAAGGAAGACCCATGCGGTTATGTATTGATTACATAGAGTCGAACAATGTGACAATCAAGAACAAATATCCTTTGCCCAGGATCGATGATTTATTTGACCAATTAGAAGGTACAATTGTATTTTCCAAAATTGATCTGAGACCAGGATATCATCAAATCAGAGTTAAGAAGTCAGATATAACTAAAACAGTTTTTGGGACCTAGTATGGTCATTATGAGTTTTTAGTTATGTCATTTGGTTTAACTAATGCTTCTGTAATTGAAACTTCAAGCCATATGTGGATTAGTTTCTAATTATTTTCATTTATGATATTTTAATTTATTCAAGAACTAATAAAGATCATGCCAAACATTTGAGGATAGTTTTGAAGCTGATGAGACATAATCAGTTATATGCAAACTTTTCGAAATGTAAATTTTAGCTGCAAAGTATTGCATTGTATGGATACATTATCGGTGGTCAGAGAATTTCAGTTGATCCTCAGAAGGTTAAAGCAATTGTGAAATGGTTTACTCCAAAAAATGTTACAGAGGTACGCAATTTCCTTGGTTTGGCAGGATATTTTAGGAGGTTCGTCAAAGGTTTTTCATAGATAGCTATGCTGTTATCCAAGCTGATGAGAAAAGATGTTCAGTTTGAGTGGAATGCAAAATGTGCTCACAGTTTTCAAGAATTGAAGAAACATTTAACCAAGACACCAGTGTTAACTCTTCCATTAGGCACATAAGGAATCCAGCCTTACAGTGATGTATCATTAAGAGGCTAGGGTTGTGTTTAAGGCAGAATAACAAGGTGATAACTTATGTATATCCAGGTAGCTGAAGCCACATGTAAGGAATTATCTGACACATGATTGAAGTTAGCTATTATGATATTTGCTCTCAAGATTTGGCGACATTAATTGTATGACGTAAAATGTGAAGTCTTTGCTGATCACAGTCACTTTACTACCATGGCTCTGGATCTCTAGCTGGTCATTTATATCAGAAGTATTTTCTTGATTTGTAATAATTTTTTATCATATCATTATTTAGATAATTTGTATCGTTGATTCTTTTTTTGTCTTTCGAATAACTAGAAATTATTGTTACTGAACATACTTGTTAAATTTGCTAAAAAATGTTACTTAATGTGACTTGGTTAATTAAATGACAATTATATGCATATAATATCTATATATATGATATATAACCAGTGAATACTTTAGTGAACATGGTTCTTAATCTGCTTTATGTTTTATGCATTGAAGCGAAAAAGGAACCCTTGTACATTGCATTATGCTTAACTCCTAAAAAACACTACCTCCACTTTTGTTTATAGGTGATGCCTTACCGCACGCCACCCTTTAATACATTGGATAAATAAAACAAAATACCTTTGCAATCTCCAAAGCCAACTGCTTTAATAAATATTAAAAAATGTAATACTTAAGAGAGCTTGTTTGTCATAAGCAGTTATACTATCCAAAAACGTTACCTTGTAATTTCATGAATGAACCTTAAGACTCTCAGACTCTGCCACCGCTTCAATATTTGCAATGATTGTTTTTGCAGGATGGCGTGAAACAAAACGAGTTTGCCACTTCACATAATCCTTAAAAAATATTTTTGTATAGCATTTTAGAACTGGTTAAATGCATCAGATATTAATAGAGAAAAAACATCCAATTTGATGCATGCCAACTTTTTTCTGAACATGAGTCTCCTTAAGAAGAAAAAAGCATTTGGGTTTGAATGAACATATATGGGAAGAGTACATGATGCAGATACATAGCACAAATGATGTATAATCACTAGGATACAAGCAGCAGGTCAAACATGTCAAGCCATAATATAGGACACAAATCCAATTCTCAAATAAAGTGGCAAAATAAAATAATTACATCACTATGCCACCATAATTTTTATTATTGCGCGCGCGCACACACACATAGAGAGAGATAGGTGCTTGAATTTTTTGCATTTCATTGAGAACCTTATACCTTTATCTACATAACATTTTAATAGCTCTATCAATAACAAATTATCTAATGATTACTCCACAATTTCACTACAACAGAATATACAAAGTTGGCAACGTTTATATGGATGCACCAGTGAGAATACAAAGGAAATACTACAGCTTGCAGATAATAATTTATGGATATGAATACTAGTTACCCTTCACGGATATAAATACTATTTGGACACCGCCAGTTACTCTATCATGGGATCTAACACAGAGCCTGCCAAAATTCTCTTAGATTGGCAACTACAGCATTTTCCGTCACGCGAAGCTTGTCAAATAATTTGAAAACTTATTTTAGACTTAAGGCTAAAAGGATAATTTAATCATTTGCTTGTTATTATTATTTGATATAAATAGTGCTTAATAAGATGAGGAAGGGATATGTGATTTTTATATTGAGTCTTAGGAGTTAGTGTTTGGGAGAGACTCACCTACCTCTCGATTTGTAGGCCTCGTCCTTTATATATTCGGGATTATATTGTTTTATTTTAGTGCCAATGGGATAAAATCTGTTATTTCTGCCCTAATTTCTACGAAAACATGTCTACCAATCAAATCAGTATCAAATCCATACCTGGGAGTAATGGTGGACAAGAAAGTAGAAGCATTGGAGGAGAAATTAGAGTGAGGGATGAGCCAAATCGGATAAGGAATGGCGGAACGTTTCTCGTCCATAGAGGGGCGGTTGTCATTCATGGAGGGGCAATTCAAGGCCCCGGAGGAAATGATGAAGAAGATCAAGGATTTCCATGCAAACCCACCATTGCTCGTTGTAGGATCGAACAACAACATCCGAAACCGGCTTGATTGTCAACAATCGAAGGAATAGCACAATATTAAGTTTATGCGGGGGTTGAATTGTTGCCTTAGGAGGATACGAGCCGCATAATCGAGCAAAGAAGTTGAGAGTGAATCCGAGCGGCAATACCATAAAGGAATTGCACGATAACCGAATGAATGGAACTCAAGTGGCAATGACTAGAAGGAAACATGCGAAGGATTCAAAATTGGAGAAACGAGATGGAACGCGAGAGATTTGGGCCGGTGACGACCAAGTCTAAGGAATTTAGTTGGAAGGGATCACACGACATCAAGAGGGATGGAGCAAATAACAAGCGGAACAGGATGGCGGCGTTTTATTAAGGGCTGTAGAAGATCGATTTGAAGGATTTTGGCTTGGAATAGGGAAGCACGGTAGGTGAAACCCTAGCCGAGAGCTGCATCCAACCATGCCAGTGCCTTTTGTTGTGGCAATCGCGACAACCTTACAGACGGAAGGCACTGTAGAAGCCTATGGGGACGGATGGCTGGTTATGGGGCTTACGAGCTTTTTGAGAGGTCAATATGAGCTGAGGAAGAGAACCCAACTATCACTTCATGGGTGGAATAAGCTTCAATCGAGAAAAGTGAAGAGGAGACTCACACATAAGGAAGCTAAAGATGTTGATTTTTGAAGGAGAAGATGACCATGGTTGGGTTTATCGAGTGGAGAGATACTTTGCTTTAATGGCTGACAGAGGAAGAAAAATTGATGTTTGTCTTTTCTTTGCCTTTTGTTTTCAATAGGACAATTGTGAAAATTGGGCCAACCTGATTGGTCAGAAACAAGTGATGAATTCCCCTCGCCGTCCATGCTTCACCGATTGGCCTTGCTGTTTTCAATCGAACAATCATCGAAACTGGTCCAACTTCATGTTCATCCACCAAACACCTAATCTTTTCCAAGCCTTGCTAGCGCCATATTTTCATTCCCTCATTATTCCACCACCAATTCCCCGCTAAATTATGTTCCTAAATACATTCTAGTAGCCTTAGGATGATATCATTTAGTATCAGAGCACGACAAATCGATGTTTTTAAAATATTTGTTTTACTTGTCCAAAATCTAAAATAATAAAAAAAAAATCATCTTCATACTCGAAATATTCCTACTACAATTCCAACTCAACCTTAAAGTTTCAAAATTCAACATTCCTACATCCACCAAAATTTCACTCAGATACATCACACGAAAGAAATCACAAAAGAAATGAGAGTTGCAACGCAAGTACCTACCAACACATTACATAAAAGACTTTTCTTGAGAATTCACCACTTATAATAGAAAGACAACTCAATAGAGGAGTACACAGTTGAGTTTAAGCAACTTATATTGTAGTGTGGGCTAATAGAACCCAAAGTGAACACCCTTGCTCGATATTTGGGGAGATTGAGATCATCTATTGGTCACGTGGAATATGATTGCCCAAATTACAACGCAAGTACCTACTAACACATTACATATAAGACTTGTTCTTGAGACTTCACCACGTATAATAGAAAAACAACTCAATAGGGGAGTATGCAGTTGAGTTTAAGCAACTTTTATTGTAGTGTGGGCTAATAGAGCCCAAAGTGAACACCCTTGCTCGATATTTGGGGAGACTGAGATCATCTATTGGTCACGTGGCATCTGATTGTCCAAATACGAGGGTAATCTCAAACACTGAGTTGAGAGCAATTGAAAATATAAACAATGACACGTAGGATACTGAAGAAGGCGGAACACAAAGGAATACCATATTTTGATGAAGATATGCTAGTGATTCAAGCTGAGTCCATGAGAGAGACTTTAGCAGAACCAACATTAGTTGTCCTTACTGAATTACTTGGGGAGAAAAAATTGCTCCATTCATTATTCAAAATAGGATTATATATATATACATATATATATGTATATATATATATATATATACATATGTATATATATATATATATATATATATATATATATATATATATATATATATATATATATATATATATATATATATATATATATATAGAGAGAGAGAGAGAGAGATCAATCCCTTCTTATTTATGAAACATATGTCACTTAAAGTAGGAATGGAAATAATTCTGAATAAAAAATAGAAACATAAAATAAGAAGGGAATAACTAAATCAAAGATTTCTTAAGATATCCTAAATAAATCTTCCAAGGTTTATAGGGGACCGACAACCTCATGAGAAAGGTATACATGGAAAGAACTAAAACTTCACATACTTTTGCACTCCTCAAGCTTGGTCTCAGATGTTATAGAGACCAAGCTTGGTATTAAATTCTAAGAAATTGCTGAAAGGAAGAACTTAAGTGCAAATCAACACTGCCAATCACTTTCATCGACTCCACCACCTTTGTGTGTTACGAGTTTGGTGTACTGCTCTGAATCATCTCTAGAGTAGAGCTTGAAATCTCCAATAGTACATAGGGTTCTTTCTAGTTTGCTGTGGTTATCCTTGACTACAGTTTTTGCAAATTCTGCAGGTAGGTGGAAGGCTGCTGCGAGAAAGGAAAGGCTGCAGGTAATGTTGCAGGGAAGAATGCAGGTAAGTAGACAAACTCCAAGGAAAGCTGTAGAGTGCGGCTTGTAGGGGAAAAACAAACAATTGCAGAGAAGAGGAAAAAAAGGGCCTGTAACAAGAAGAAACTCCGGCGAAGGGCTTGCAGCAGGAATATTGGATGCAGGGAGAATTCTAGAGGGTCTACTGCAGGAAAAAACTCAAGCGGAGGGCCAATTGCAGGAAAAAGCTCCAGAGGAAGGTCTATTGTAGAGAGAATTATGGAGGAAGGACTACCATAGGAAAAAAGCTCTAGTGGAGGGCCTGCTATAGGGAAAAGCTCCAGTGGAGGGCCTTTCGCAAGTAGAAGCATCTGAGGAGAGCCTATAAAAAGACAGGTGGTTGTATGAAGGATTTCGACAGCTGCTGCTGCTGTTGAGGACTTCAGAGTCTGCCAGAGGAAGAGGGTCTGTAGTGAGGAGGGCCTATAATAAGATACTACTAGAATTTACTCGCTCTGGTGCTCCTCACCCCTTCTTGAAAGTCAACAACCTGAAGTGAGCAATCACGAGCTCAATGAAATAAATACTAAAATAAAATTTTATAAATGAAAAAAAAAACAATGTAACAATGTGCATGCTTATATGAAATCCATATATAAGTCCATAACACATGACACGCGTGTCCGCGTGTGTTTGTATATATATATATATATATATATATATATATATATATATATATATATATATATATATATATATCGAAAAGACTCAATGACTAATATATTAAAAAAGAAAATATACGGATAGGTTGAATGAGGAATTTTTATTGCGTCCGGACCGCGTACGCAGCGCTGCGTCCGGACGCCAATAATAACGCGCCACGTGGACTTCTGGACCCCACCATGGCACATTTGAAAAAAAAAGCTTTTTTATCTCCATTCTGCCGACCCGACCCGACCCGAGCTAAAAAGAATGAAATTTTTACCATTTTTTTTCCCCGCCAAAGGATAAAGACATTTTTTGTCTCCATTATCTTTATGATGCGGACATTTAGGGGTTTTCTCTGACATACCTTGTCGTGGAGCTGAGGAGGCTGAAATTCGATTTCCTGGAGGACGACGACGAGTTATGAGGTGGATTCTTTATTCCTGAGAGGTTGAGATTCCTGGATTAGGGTAGAGCAAGTGAAGATGGATTTTGAAGATGATTATATAAAGTATTGTTTACGTTCTGCATTTGCAAAAATTAGTGCTTTTATTTTCTTATGAGTTCCGTTTTATTTAGGGAATTTTATTTTTGGTATTATTGGAGTTTTATTTAAGTTGTAATTCAAGTATTATTCGAGTAACAACTGAAAGCGACACTGTAAACGTTTTCTACGGTTTTAATTTAATTTAGGGGTTGCAACTTTGGTTTGATTTTAATGACATCGTGGTTTGTATTGCGGATTATATTTACGTTCGCTTCAGTAACATTTAGGTTTTATTTTCTTATTATCTCTGTTTTATCACGGTGTTATATTTTCTGACGAAAAAATACAGCTCTAAAACACTTATAATATTTCTAAAATACAACGACTGCAGAAGAAATGCGGACGTTAAACTGGTTGTATTGGAATATTCCTCTTACACGCGTAATACAACCACAAAACTATTGTAAAAAATATTTACTATAAAATGTCCGACTCGAAACCACAAAACTATTGTAGTTTTTTTCCCTGTGCAGTGTATTGGATGATTTTTTACCGTGTTTATGACACTTTATTCCAAATTACTCCAGCAGAGTTTAATGAACCAAATCGGAAATGCTCTAAGAGTGTTTTAGCGTTTATTCTATCATCGAAAATGCTTTATTACGATTATTCGAAAATCAAATATTGTCATTAATAGAGTATGAAGGCAAAAATATAACTCTGAATAAAAAGACAATAATACAAAAATATAACAAAAATAAAACTCATTGGTGGATCATTAATCTAACGGCACAAAATACAACTCCGAAAATACTTAGTAATACATCCATAATACAACCTGAGATATGTAATACATCCATCTTTACGATTTAACTTTGTTGTATTTGAATAATATCTCTGTTGCTTTTACGGTCGTATTCGATAACGTGCCGCCTAGTTGTTGGAATAAAACGCGGAATATTCCAATACAACCGACACGATAGTATTAGAGATATTCCGCTTTCTATACAATACAACAGCTCGACCTAACTTCGTTGTATTTGAACAATATCTTTGTTGTTTTAGGGTTGTATTTAGTGATGTGCTGTAGAGTGGTTTGAATAAAACGCGAATATTCCAATACAACCGGCATATATTCCAAATGAGCCCGCGGTTTCGGCTTAAGAATACAATTGTAAAACACTTGTAATTTTTTTAATACAAGCTAGCAGATAGAAGAAATGCGGACGTTAAACTGATTGTATTGGAATATAAGTTTTATTTTCTTATTATCTCTCGTTTTATTAGGGGATTATATTTTTCGTATTATTAGAGTATTATTTAGGTTGTAATTCAGTATTATTTCGGTAATACTGAAAGGGGCATTTTAAGCGTTTATTATAATTTTAATTTTATACCTTGTTGGCAAATGTTTGGTTTGATTTTAATGAAATTGAGGTTTTTATTGCGGTATTAGAGTGGTATTACTTCAGAATAACACGAGAATACAACCTTAAAACGATCGCAATATGAGAAAAATACGCTCCATGTAACCGGTTGTATTGGAATATTCCGCAATACATTCCAATCGAAACGGCGATTTCATTTGAAAGAATA
The DNA here is from genome assembly GCA_022702705.1 of Papilionanthe hookeriana x Papilionanthe teres. Classification (NCBI taxonomy): domain Eukaryota; kingdom Viridiplantae; phylum Streptophyta; class Magnoliopsida; order Asparagales; family Orchidaceae; genus Papilionanthe; species Papilionanthe hookeriana x Papilionanthe teres. The sequence continues at coordinate 62,000,671 of CM040424.1, forward strand.
CGGCGCTAAAACAATCGAAATATTTCTTAAAAACAACAAGAACATAAGAAATGCGGACGTTAAATCTGGTCGTATTGAAATATAATACGATTGTAAAACACTTGTAATATTCCTTAAATACAACGACAGCATAAGAAACGCGGACGTTAAACTCGGTTATATTTGGAATATAATACAGCGGCAAAACACTTGTAATATTTCTTAAATACGACAGTAGAAGAAATGCGGACGTTAAACTGGTTGTATTGGAATATAATAAAGCTATAAAACACTTGTAATATTTCTTAAATACAACGGCAAGAAGAAATGTAGTCGTTAAACTCGGTTGTATTGGAATATAAGATGCATCTCTAAAACACTCGTAATATTTCTTAAATACAACTGACAGTAGCAAGAAATGCGGACGTTAAACTGGTTGTATTGGAATATTCCGTTTACACGGAGAATACAACAAGAAAACTATTGTAAAATATATTTATTATAAAATCTCTTGCCCTTTTGAAATTCCGCGCCAATGCCTAGGAAATACAACGAGAAACGAAACGTCTCGTCGATTACTTTGCTCGAGGAAAACTACGCACTCATTACCGCTCCCAAATTTTTAGGGTTTCAGAGCATTGCGTTTTCTAATCGAGTAGAGAACAACATTATCCATCTCCTGAAATTTACATCGATGGAAGCAGAGAACACCCCGATGGAAGCAGAAGATATGATGAAAACGGAGGTTCGGCTGAATGAGCAGCAACAAGCCGATCAACCTACGCAGAAGACCAAAGACAAAAAAAAGAAGAAGGGGACTAGCAGCAAAATGGTCACCGACGACAGTTCGTCGAGGTAATAGTCTTAATCTACATTCGTATTTTTATTAGGAGATAGCATTCTTATACTCAAACTCCGAATAATACTCGAAGTACTAGTCGAATATCCTAATATGATCCGAAGATGACCCAAATAAAATCGGCACACTTCCAAGGCATAACCTAACCGTAAGCCAAACCGTATAACAACAATAATACTCATATAAGACACAAATACTCCTGCATTAAAACTAAGTCCATTAAAAGTACAATAGGTATACACCTTACCAAAATAAAACGGAAATATTACCTTCTGCACCTTACAGAGAACATACAACCACAATAATATTCATATAAACAATAAATATTACCAAAATAAAACTGAGTTTAGAAATAAAATTGAAATAAAACCAAAATACTACTTGAATAAAACTCAAGAAACTCTTAAAACTTTAATAATACAACTAAGACTTTTATTTATTTTTTGTTCTACAGGTTTCTTAACTCGAGAAACATGAGCATGTAGATGCTCGACCGTCCATCGTGAGGGAGCTACTTGATGTGGTCGAGCTGCAGTCTTCGAAGAGTCATCATGAGTAATCTCGATCGAATGAATATTCACCGGTTCTTTGATTTGCCTCCGTATCCCCGTGATAATATTCTCACCCTTCAAATTCTACAATGTCGAGACACGACAAAATGTTGTTCAAATTGGGTGGGAAATAACTTAGATTACTACCTGATGAAATTGCACTATTGATTGGGATGCCAAACAGAGGAGCAATGCCGAAGTGGAAGCTACGTCCATCGGCCACAATGAATGCTGTTAACATAAAGAAGAGGATATCGGCACTTGCAAGCGGGATACTTCGATCCCATCGGAGAACCTTTACATAAAATATCCGTTGTCGAACTTATTCTTTCCATCAAGTAATTTCAGTTTTCTTTCGTAACTCGATGCATACGGTGATAATTTAGAGACATTCTCGTCATACAATCGGCTCTGCGCTCTATGTGAATATCTCATGGAGCGCATCAACGCAAGCTACCATTAAAATTAGATCGCATCGATCAATCGGTTACATAAATGGGTTTCGTTTTTATTAACGGTTAGTATCTTATTTAATTATTCTAGTTACTTTATTGATTGATCGGTAATGGTAATATTACATCGATTCCACGCAACTTTGGTTTTTCGAGCACACTTCTCCAGCTGACTACCGCAGCTCCCAATGCTGTGACCTAGAATGTTGCGGTGGCCGAGGTCCCTTAAGTGGAATGCGTCACAAGCCGACTTATTCTTCGAGCGGCTAACATCGAACAAGTGAGTCATGCCCAACTTTCTTACCAAATACCAGCTGTTAAATGGTTAATAAAGCATTTTATACTTTTTTGAAATTGTATTTAAGTGCAAGACAAATTCACTGATGTAACTGCTGATGAACTTCTGTTGATTGTCAACCCGGACGAGGGCCTTCCAAACTCGGTCCAAGTTCAACAAACTGAGATTCTATCCCCCTCATCACCTTCATTTTCTATGGCGGAAGTCGTTGCAGACGATAAGCACCATTTCTTCGATTCTAGCTACCATGAATCGCAACATGGAAGTTATGAATGAATTACTCGGAGGCCGGGATAAATGGTTCCAAAGAATATCGAGGAAACTTCGATACCGTAAATGTTGGGGTGACGGGGTCATGCAAGTGCAAATGTCGGAACCGAGCCAAAAGGTTGACAGGATTGAGCAACATTTATCAATCAAAGAACCAAATTTGGTCGGAGAATTCTACCCAAATGGCTGACCCACAAGTCTCTCTATCTCGAAGACCCTACTTTGGAAGCCCCTACCGCTGAATTTCATTCTTTTCAAGTCCACACTCGATGAAGAAATAACTGCTGTATCCAAAACAACTCGTTGAAGTCCCCACCAATGCAGATGAAAATATCATGGGAGGTCACACCTCCCAAGCCGGGAGAGGGTGAGGAGGAGGACACCGTCATACCCGATGTTGCAATCGATGTAGATAATCGAGCCGATGTAAGATCGTCCATTCCTAGCTTGATGCAGAGGGTGAAGCGCCGACGGAGTCACTTGAAGAAGGTTGTGAAATCACATTTCACATCCTTTCAATTCAAAAGGAGGAAGACAGTGAAGGATAAAAAAGACCAACAAACCCCGACTGTAGAGAGCAAGGAACACGATCATTTGACAGAGAAAGAGCCCTTATCACCGGGAACAAAACCTCTTGCCCAAATATCAAAATTAATCGAGAAGATTATCGAGGATGCCGACGTTAGTTTTGTCGACAACGATGAAGAGACATCACAAAAAGAAGATGCACCGGCTTGGGCGGTCCACCTCACCCTCACATGGATCTTTGACCACTCCAACTCTACAGGAAGTTGCACCCAGCGACCCGGGTACTTCCAAATCATTAGTGGTGTATGAACCGAAATTACCCGTGCCTGCCCCAAAGGTATTTATATAAATATTACTAAATGCATTTATATATGCTCTTATTTAAACATCATACATTAAAACTGAGTTCATTTGTGCACAGAAGCAAGAGTTGAAAGACCTCGCAACTTATCCTGGGAGAGAGCTTATCAGAGATGAACAGCGCCAAGTAATTGATCAATTTTTGTCAACTTATCATACACCGTACGCACACCAACTTCTTCACGATGCTTTACAAATATCTTTTAGATACAACTGACATAAAATAGGTTTGCTTTTAATGCGTGCGTGATATTATCATCAACCAACTGGTTCTTGTTCTTAGATCGTGGAATGATGGATGACTTAACTTTTTAATGACTTTATCGGTAATGATCATGTCGACGCCCTCGCCGCCATCCTGTACCAAATGAGGAGGCTACATCCGGACCGGTTCCAGAAATACCTATACGTTTCCCCATTATTTTGGGTAATGCCCTTAGTGTAATTTGTTCGACATTTTAATGAATGACACTAAAATTTTAACTAAATACCGTTTCACGCAGTTATCATAAAATGGAGAGCGACCCTTTACAATTTCGTCACACATCACTCCCGGAGCGATGAAAGACTCGATTTTATATATCTTCCTATTGTGCATAATTCTCATTGGGTGTTATTGGTCTGCGATCTAAAACGTAAGAAATGACGATTATACGATTCTCTACCCAACGACATACACAAAGATGTTTGCACCCGAGTCGTGAGTATATGATGGACAATAATTTAATTTCCTTGACTTGCGTAGATTTAATAAGAATCGTTATATCGCACTTCGTAGATCAAACCGTTTACAACCTTAACCAGAGAATGCTTCAAGAATAGGAAACCCGCGAAGATGGGATCCGGCTCACGTTGGAGGTATTCCGAGACAGTATGAACAACATCGATCGTGGCATGTTTGTCCGCAAATATATTGAAAAACCGACCCGGGCTACCCCTACCGACCGGAGGCTGTAGAGCAGACCGGCAAGCCGAAATGCCTGCATTCCGCGCTCAATCGCATACGACCTCCGCAGTGGTTTCCTTCGTAATTAAATACAATCGAAAAGATTCGACAATGGATCGAAATCGGATTATTGCTTTGATAATTCGTTGTAGTTAAAATGATACTATTTATGTCAGTTGTTTTGCTGGAATTATATCGTAGTTTATTGTGGATTGATGATTTATAGCTTATTGGATGATTTTTTACAGTATTTATTGCAGTTTATTCCAAATTACCCTGGTAAGGTTTAACCAAATCAGGAAATGCTATACTTTACTTTGTCATCAGAAAATGCTATAATATTCTGTTGTACTTTACTTTGTCATCAGAAAATGCTATACTACAGTTTATATGAAAATCAAATATTTTCATTATTAGAGTAAGAAGTCAAAAATACAACTCCAGAAAAAAACGAGAATAATACAAAAATATAACCAAAATAAAACTGAATTGGTGGGACTGTTAATAGTGCACAAAATACAACTCAAAAAATACCAGAATACATCCAAAATACAACTGGAGATATCTAATACATCCATCTTTACAATTGACTTTGTTATATTTGAACAATATCTCTGTTGTTTTATGGTCGTATTGAGTGAAGTGCCGCCCAGTTGTTGGAATAAGAAGCAGAATATTCCAATACAACCTAGCACGGTAAGTATTAGTGCACTGTAAACAACTCAAAAAATACCACAATATAACCGCAATACAACTGGAGATATCTGATACATCTACCTTTACGATTTAACTCCGTTGTATTTAAACAATATCGTCGTTGTTTTTACGTCGTATTTAGTGAAGTGCCGCCCAGTTGTTGGAATAAAACGAGGAATATTCCAATACAACCGCAGCAGTAAGATTAGGAAATATTACGCTTTCATATTCAATACATCGGCTTTTGGTTTTATTCGATTATGTGCCGCCAAGTTGTTCGAATAAAACATGGAATATTCCAATGACAACCGTCAGCGGTAGTATTCGGAATTTTACGCTTTCATATTCAAACACACTTAATCGTTAGACTTTCGTAAATATAAACTTTTTTCAATAACAAAACAAGATCGAATAAGTTGGATCGTTTCTTCGAAACCGTGCAACTGAATACAACTCAAAAAATGCCATGATATTTCCACAATACAACTCGTAGAACTATGATACATCCATTTACGATTTAACTCGTCAGTATTTTCATTATATCAACGTCAGATTATGGTCGTATTCAGTATAGATGTCGAAGAGTTTTTGGAGTACAACGCGGAATATTCCAATACAACCAGCTGTTGTTCGTGAATAAAACAAGGAATATTCCAATACAACCGCATAACCTCCAATCATGCCCGAGCATGGTTGTATCTAAGTAATATTCCCATCATTTTTGGAGTGTATTATCTGATATTAAAATTACGCAATTAGTAATATTAAAATTTTGGTAATTATGCAATTTTTTGTAAATAATATTTACGTAAATATAAACTTTTCAAGTATATACAAGTATATAACTTTTTTCAATAACAAAACAAAAATGAATATTTTGGACTGTTTCTTCGAAACCGTTTACTGAATACAACTCAAAAAATACCATGATATTTCAACAATGCAACTAGAGATCTATAATACATCCATCTACGATTTAACTCTGTCAGTATTACGATTATATCGCCGTCGTATCGTGGTCGTATTCAGTGTAGTGCCGATGAGTGGGAGTAAAACGCTGAATATTCCTATACAACCGAAGCGCTGTTCGTGAATAAAACAAGCGAATATTCCAATACAACCGCATTAATTCCACTCATGCTCGTGCGTTGTTCGTGAATAAAACAAGCGAATATTCCGATACAACCGCATTAATTCCACTCAGATCCTATGCTCGGTTGTATTTAAGAAATATTACAATACGTTTTCCAAGTGTATTATCCGTGATTAATACAACGCAACATATTGGGGATAAAAAACACAACTTATAGAAGTAAAACAACAAGGAGACAAAAATAAGAATCGAATAAATCAACGATAACGAATGTTTCGTCATTCAATAAAATCAAAAACTATGTTCAAACAAATTATCCTATACGTTCATTGAAGCATCGTAGAACAATGTCTTTAAAGCAATCTAGTATATTATCGTCCGCATTCATTAAGATGCTCGTATATGTCCGTTCGTTGTGATGTAGTAGCTTCTGGAGTAATTCGAATAAAAAAATCGTAAACATCACAGTATCGAACAAGTAAATAAATAGCTTCGTCCACATTATAATTTACTCGACTTAAGTGATCCGACGTTCCGAACCCGCCATTTCATTTTCGGAAAATCAGAAGCATCACTGGACCGCATCTTTATCCGTTCCTACAAACAATTCGACACTTTATGAAGGAGACATTATAAGTTTTAGAAATAAAAAATATTTCAAGATACTAAACTTACTTTTTCTTTTCTTATTTTTTTCCCAATATCCTTTTAATCTTGAATTCGATATCCCTTCGTGACGCATCTTTACTCGGGTCATTCGTGTTTTCTCTTTACACGAGGTCTTCTTCTTAGTTGGTTTTGCCTTTTGTCGGGGTTCTCTCCTATGTAATATTTCATCTAGGCGTCAGTGTTAGTTTTTTTAGTGTATCTAACGACAAACTTCTTAAGCAACTTCATGGCCTCGTGTTCTCGTACTTATCCGGTATGCTAATTTATGAACACGTGTGCAATATATAAGACCACTCGAGACGATCAGCAACATTCGAGACCCCTTAAGATGTTGATATTCCAAACTCGTCGTATATGTCCCTTTTCGTATGTGTACACCACCGAAGTAATATGTGTTTTTCGTAAATTTTGTACACGTTTTCATGCTCGAAGAACCCTAGTAGCGCGAGCACATAAGTAAACCCATCATTTCAAATTTTTTACAATCGCACGAGATATCCAAATTAGCTCTATCTAATTTCACAATCCAAAGATTTGTCCGTGTCTCTATTATCGAAGGTTCTTATGTGAAATTCGAATCATTGTCGGCAAATCCCTCCAAAGCTAGTCCACCCAAACCATAAAGAAACTCGACTCAAACTTCGAATATAACTTCCGCGTGTAAAGTAAAGCAACTCCGCTCAAAACAGTGCCGCATTTTACTGCAGGACAACAAGCAGATTGCTCAGCATCGGAATCTTCATCCTTCTCATTTCTTCGCCAAGTTTTAGCGATATGTTCAAGGGCCGAAAAACATTCGGCCATCGTGCTTATCGGCTTCGCGTAAACTATGACGGATGTTATTAGTCGACTCACTCCTCTCGCGTAGATAGGATCCCCATTCCGAAAATGTCTTTATCGAATACCGTCGACCAACGACGCCTTATATTATACAATTCATCCAACCATACATTTTCCCGAAGTTCTCCTATCTCAATCATTTCGCCCCTAAGTTTCTTCGAATTCAACTTCCGAGTCACATCTACGCATGCATTTATAAAAGAGATCGTGTACTCTCTGTTTTTTCACGAACCACAATGCACTTTCGAAGATAATTTTTCGTATATATGCCATCGACATAATCTATGCCTAGTGTGCGGCAAGCACTCTTGGATCGCTTTCTACTCATCGTTCGATCTCGTCGCTGAATATCGTGATTGAGTGTTTGTTATCCATTATACCGGATAAGGGCTTTGAATAACCACTTGAATGACTCGATCGTTTCATCCGACAAAAACCAACTGCAAAAAGCACATTCGCCAGGTGGTGGTTCACACCGACAACCGCAGCGCACAACATGAGGTCGTATTTATTCGAGCCTATAACTCATGTCAAATATTATGACATCACCAAAGCAGATTATAATCGAGTCCGGACATCCCATCACTCCATAAGAAATTCAACAAACCGCCCGACTCATCAATTTGGACGTCCCACGCAAACATCGGATCCTCGGCTTGCCGTGCAGTCGAATAGTTGTAGTAAGGAATTAGCATCCCCAAGTTCGATGCGTAATGTTCTCTCTCTTTGTAAGAGATTATATGTATCCTCTTCGCATGATCTGAGTTCTCCACTCCACCAACTTCACGTAGCTAGAAGCTTAAATGCATCGGTGGTTCTAATCCGCTTTCGACATCGATTCGAGGACATCCGCACCGATGTCACTCATCTTTCCGCTCGAACGCAATAGGTGAGTGTCGCCAACATTCGCCAACGGACTGGTTATGGCTTTCATGAATTTCTTTACCGACCACGTTCCTCGGACATCAACGGCATATCGGATCATGGCGAGACAACCAGGTCCTCGTATCCGCTCGCTCGTACCTCACTCGATACATCGTCCTTCAATTCTCTCTTCATACCGACTTTTACCACAAACAAACTCCCTTATCTCGATCCTCTTCGAATTCGACCAATAACCAATGCGGTCCTTTCGCACGATAGAATCCAACAATGTGTGCATAAGCACGATATTTTTCATGTGCCTCTTTCTCATTATCGATAATAACTGAAGCAATATGTTTACAAGTGGATCATCTGAAGCACTCGTCTCTCTGGAATCTGCAATCGAATCGGGATTTGAATCTTAGTAACAATATACTTAACAACCAATAATACAAAAATAATATCATGATAAAGACCACAATAACACCGATGTATCATAATAATAACTATAAAAGCATCAGTGTTTTTCTCGTTTTATCACGTATAATACACCAAAACTAAGTAGAAAGAATACCGCCTTCAAATTACCTAAATAAAACCACAAATAAATCAAGCAAAGCTTACTCTTAAGAACCGATCGAATACCACCACAAAATTACCAAATTAACACCGCGTACCGCTGAAAAAAATACTTAACAAATATACTTTTCCGAAACTACCCTGGATACACCCATAATATTACCCAAATAAAGACTATGTCCACTATGAAAGAAAACTTGATGTTACTCTTGCGAAACTACTGGGCATACTACCGTAATAAAACTACAAAACTCGCGAAACAAGAATAACAAGCATATGTAACAAATTTTATTAAGTTTTATTTTGATAATTCGAGGGTACTATTCCGGTAGTTGGGAGTGGGAGAAGAGGGAACAATGAAACGTACCCTCCACCAAACTACTGAATACTACCTTCAATCGCCGAAATCAAAGAAACTTAAGTTACTCTTCGAAACCGCTCGAATACCACGACAAAATTACTAAAATAAAACCACGTACCGATGAAAGAAAACTCGACAAATATACTTTCCCGAAACTACCCGAATACACCCATAATATTACCCAAAAATTACTACGGCCCTTTAAGAAAAATAACTCGACGTCGTTCTTCCGAATCTACAGGATACTACTCTAAATAAAACTTAAAAACAATGAAACAAGTAATAAAACATCGTATACAACAAAATTTACCAACTCGAGGGATATGCTCTGTCGTCGCTAAACTAGCTCGAGAATCTTGTTCGTCCAATATATTTTGAGATTCGAACTCATCATTGACATGATACGTCGTTTTATTGTGCGAACGGTAACGATTCTTTAGCTTTTAGGTTAGAATCAAATTTTAGCTCCTCAACTCCACGACAAGCGTATGTCGGAGAAAAACCCTAAATGTCCGCATCCTAAAGATAATGAAGACAAAAATGCCTTTATCCTTCATGGGAAAAGAGCGGTAAAAATTTCATTCTTTTTTAGCTCGGGTCGGGTCGGGTCGGCAGAATGGAGATAAAAAAGCTTTTTTTTTCAAATGTGTCATGGTGGGGTCCAGAAGTCCACGTGGCGCGTTATTATTGGCGTCCGGACGCAGCGCTGCGTACGCGGTCCGGACGCAATAAAAATTCGTTGAATGAGAGGGTTCAAACTGACACCCTAACCACCCGGTATACAAAACATTAAGGTCTCAGAAAAATGCATGTATACCTAAAAAATCAAGATTAAAATGTAGACATGTAAATTTAAGCCAAAGGCCTGCCAACACTCGCAGATTTAGGGAGCTTGAGGACGACCTAAAGTAGCCTTACTTCTGTCTCCTTAAGTTTTTGAATTATAGTAGGCCTCCATTCTTCTTCTTTTTCCTGAATGTGTAACCGTGTCATTTCTTATCGAAGACTGGCTCATCTGATTAGTGTATTGGTCCAAAAATTGTAGGGCATGTGTAGGCTGTTGCACATCATGATCTCCTTGTGCCTGACTAATAATAACAACCTGCTCGATCTGCTCTAGGGTAGGTGAAGTATGAAATGTCTCATCTGCCCCCACTAACAAAGGTTCCACAGGAGAAATCAGAGGACCTACATCTTGAGCATTGTGTGGAGGCTGAGTAGTTGAAATATTGTCTGCGAGGATAGTGAAATCTTCAGCAACGTCGGCCATTGGACTAGATGGTACGGTTACCACATTGTTATTGGGATAAGGGATATCTTTGTGATGTTCAAGAGTGTCACTAACTTGGAGCAGATTAGGAGAGGGAATCTCTACCTATGGATGAACACTTTGCTTTTTAGGTTTTAGATGAGGGTGTAGGTGTTGACATTGAGAATTGGAGTGGCCGACCATACGACAATTCGAGCAATACGAAGGGAAACGATCAATAAGTATCTTTTGCCAATATCCTTGGCATTGTGAGCCTAACCAAATTTTCTCAGGAGCGATTGAAGTGATGTCCCTTTCAACAAGCACCCTGGCTTCTAAAGGACGTGAAAGATTAAAAGTAGGAATGTCCATTTTTTGAGTGACTTACCATAAGCGCTAAGGCAATGGACTATAATATTTTTTGAGTAAAATAATGAAATTTCAGGTGAGAGAGGCGAGTCCAGATCAGAATGGGTAGTGGTTCCGTCTGTGGGTCAAAATCCACATAACATTTCAAATTTTCATTGCTCTGTTATCAATCCAGACTAATCTTCTAGCAAATAAGCGTGTGTAATCCTCTTCATAATGAAGTTGAATAAGAATGTGAAGTCCAATTTTTCACTCCCCAACAAGGTGCATAAGCTCAAATTCCTTACGAATAAGATCTATTTTGGTATGGCCATAAAGAAATTTCCAGACCAAATTCAGACAACATGAGGAAGCAACCTGATTACATTCGACTTCAGTAAAAAAGATGGCTGATTTCCCATTCTTCCTACTAGGTTTCTCGATGTAACAGAACTCACCCCCCTCCGCCAGCGCAAAGGAAGGCAGTAAGAAACACGATATAGAAGTACCTGAGGCATGAACACCCACAAGGGCAGCAACATATGTTATGTCCGAAACCATCACCAATTGAAGGAGGCGCGACATTAGGAACAGTGAAGGTGCAGTGAAGAAAAGAGCAAACATTGAAGCTGACAAGGCAGCAAGGAACGAAGCAGCGTAATCCCCTTCTTCTTCGAGCAGACGAAAGGTGAAGAGGTCGGAAATCTTCCTTCAATGAGCAGCCGAATTCGAAGAGGCGCGAACCCTTCTTCGAGAACGAGGAAGGACGACACGACGAAGTAGACGTCCACGCCCATAAATGTCCTTCCACGAGCTGACGAATCCGAAGAGGCGCAAAACCTTCTTCTTCGAGCACGAAGAAGGACAACACGACGAGGCAGACACAACACGACGAAGGACGACACGACGAACAACCAAAGCACTACGAACCAGACGAAGCACGGACAAAACGATGAAGAACGAAGCAGAGGAACTCGAGACGCGAACACCTTTTTCAAGAACGACGATGCGAGGTTCATCGTAGCAGACGTCAAAGTTCACCATGAGGTATAAATGGCGGCGTCGAGAGCTCTGTTAGGATTCGCCATGGCGATTCCCGGTGATACTTTCCTCAGCTTTGTTGAGCACGACGAAAAGGTTGGCATCTCCTCTTCGTGCACGACGAGAAACGTCTTCGTCGTCTGTCGTCAGGAGGTTGCCTCGTCCAGCTTTCAGCGTCGTTCGGCTCACCCTGCTCGCGTCCTCTGTGAGCTCGCTTTCAGGTCTCATCCTCTGCGTTCGTTCTCGCCTGCAGGTTTGATCGTCTCGCTTTCGAACTCGCCTGCCGGTTCAATCGTCTCTCGTTCGATCATCTGCTGTGTTCGACCGTTCAGGCTGCTCCTGCTCTCGGTTCCATGGCATGTCCTATTGATGTTGAGACCAATGCTGCTTGGTCTAAAGCTACCTATGCTGGGGTGGTGGGAAAAGGCATGGTTACTCTCAATGACCTGAGCATTTGGTGTTTTTACAGGCTCTTCATGATGCTGCGGTAGGAAAATGTTCTTGTCCTTTTATTCACCCTCTAGGAGAGAAAGATGACTCTCCTGCCATTATTTTTTCTGAGACTGAATTAAATGCATTAAATGAGGAGGTGAAGTTTACCCTTATTGGTAAGTTTGCATTTAAAATGACAGGGATATGTGCTATAGGCTCTATCCCCCATCAAAGAGATTGCCAAATAACTTTAAAGAAAATGTTGGGACTTCTGTAAGTAAGAAAATTGAGGCCAATGGTTTGGCTGACATTGCCTACCCATCTATATCACTTGAAGAGCAGGAATCTTTTGATAGACAGGTTAATGAACTGGTTACTATTATTACCCCTTCACCCTCTTCTGATTCACCTGCTGGAGAGGCGAAGCGAATTGAGACTACCCCAGTGGTTAGAGCCCCAGAGGTGAAAAAGTAACATTCTGAAGACATTGTTGGACTTGTTTATACTAGGAGGTGTGCCACTTTCTCCAATGTTTTCCTTGCCATCCGGGGGGGGGGGGGGAGGTGGAGTTGGTGGCCCCCTCACATGAAGTTATTGCTGAGATACATGACTCATTGGAAGGAGATTAGCACAATCAAACAACTAGAAAGAAAAAGAAGAATAAACCTAAAACACAGAAACTATTAGAAGCTTCTTCCCCTATGGCCAGTGAGCCTTTGGGTGGTTCACCCTCCAAACCTGCTAGGGGTAGAACCAGGTCAAAGTCTCAGTCTGCTCTTCCCCCCTCTCAGCAAAATGATTAACTTCCTTTGTTGGAACATTAGGGGAATTGCTCATCTCTTTCCCTTAAAAGACTTCTTCATCTCAATAAGAAACATCAGCTTTGGTGCATTGCTATCCTTGAACCTCTGGTTCACAAATACCCTCAAAGACTCATCAATAAGCTTTCTGGTTTCACTCATTATGCTAATAGGAACAATAAGATTTGGTGTTTTGGCAGGTAGGAAGTCTCTTGGTCTGTCATTGTGGACCACCAACAGCTACTCCATATATCTTTGTTAATAAATGGCCATCAGAGATTTGCTACTTTTGTGCATGCAGGTTGCAATAAGGAAGATAAACAGGTTCTTTGGTCCTGCCTTAGCAACATCAGTGAGCACATGTCTTCCCCTTGGTTGGTGGGGGGAGACTTTAATTGCATTAGCTCATCTGATGAGAAAACTGGGGGCAGGGCCCCTAATTTGCCAAAGATGTCCAAATTTAATGATAATATTCAGAATGCCAAGCTCTTTGACATTGGTTACCTAAGTTCACTTGGAAGAGGGGCAAAATCTGGGAGAGACTTGATATAATTCTTGTGAATGATTATTGGCAAGACCATTTCCTTTGTACTTTTGTCACCCACCTCAGCCTTGCTGGGTCTGACCACAGGCCACTACTCATATCTATTACTGCCCCTCACAATCCTGTGCTCCCCCCTCCATTAAGATATTTGAATATGTGGTCTTTCCATAATAGTTTCTTGCACATTGTGGCTACTCATTGGAGTGGCATTTCACATCCAGATCCATTAACTAAACACAGTTTACTTCATATAAAGGTTAGCAAAGCTCTCAGAAGGTGGAGTTGGGCTTCATTTGGCAATGCCTTCAAGGCTGTGAAAGAGGATGAAAGGGATGTGGAACTAATTGAATCTCAAGTGCAAAATGGTACTGCTGAGGAGAAATCTCTATTGACTGCTCAAAAAATGCTGCTTATTGCTATAGAAAGGCGGGATCTGTTTCTGAAACAAAAGGCTGCTACTAATATTTTTACTGATGGGGATAGAAACACTAAGTTTTACCATGCCTATATCAAGTACAGGAGGAAATGCAATACCATACACACAATTCAAAATGCTGCGAGGAGGTGGCCAAAGGATAACTTTGAAATAGCTCTTGATGCTGTGGAACACTTTAAGCAGCTGGTCACCCAGGTCCCAGGGCACAGGATCCCCATTGATGGTTCTTACTTTTCTGAGTTGTTCTCCTATACTAATAATCTGCTACTTGCTGATCTGCCCACTGAACAGGAGATTTGGGCAGCCTTACAATCCATTGACAGTATACTAAGACTGCTAGGCCTGACGGGTTTTCTGCAAATTTTTATAAAAAGCCTTGGGATATCATCAAAATGGATATAGTTACTGTCATTAGAAGTTTCTTTCAGGGTCATGACTTACCCAACTATTTCAGTGCTTCCAATATTGTATTGGTGCCCAAGGTTGATATCAGGAAGAAGTGGGATCATTTCAGGCCTATTAGTCTAACTTCTGTAATTAGCAATATTATCAGCAAAATCATAGTGGGAAGGTTAAAACATCATTTGGGGAACTTTACCTGCCCCAATCAGACAACTTTTGTCAAAGGCAGGTCTATTACTGACAATGTCCTCATTGCACAAGAATTGATTTTGGACTTGGATAAGCCTTGCAGAGGGGGCAATTTAATCTACAAACTTGACATCAAGAAGGCTTATGACACATTAGATTGGGACTTTATCTTGGATGTACTTAGTGCCAGGTGTTTCAATCACAGCTTCTGCTCTCTTATCCAAAGGTGGTTGCTCTCCAATGTACACTTTATTTTGATCAATGGGCAAGCTTAGGGATCATTTACTGCTGCTAGAGGTTTGAAACAAGGAGACCGCTTATCCCATACCATTTTCATACTTGCCATAGATTACTTATCTAGAATGCTGAATAAGAACCTCCTCTCCCAAAACTAGTCTAAATTCCATCACAGATCCAATGTGGCTGTCACCCACATAGTGTATGCTGATGATATTATGATCTTTTCAAGTGCTCACAAGAATGCTGTCAGGAAAGTCTGCCACTGTTTGCATCTCTTTGAATCTAACTGGCATGAGATTCAACCCTGAGAAATGCCATCTGATTTTTTCTAAAAAGCTCCCTCCTCAAGGAAGACAATGGGTTCTGGAATTCACTGGTTTTTCAGGCACCCAGCTCCCCATCACATATCTTGGAGTACAGCTCATCTCTGGTAGGGCCAAACAAAGTCAGTTTGATGGTATTGTTAGTAAAATTAATTCTTATCTCAACTGCTGGACTCATACTTTTCTTTCCAATGGAGGTAGAATCACTATCCTTAGAAGCATTCTCACCACCTTTCCATCTTATATACTTCAGATGACCAATATGAAAAAGAGCACTCAAATCCAACTGGAAAGGGCTTTCAACAGATTTCTATGGTCTGGACAGAGGCAACAATTACATTGGGCTTCTTGGCAGAAAATTGCTAAGCCAACAATGGCTAGTGGTTTGGGGTTTAAAGGACTTAAGCAGCTTTTACATGTCAACCTTTGTAAACTTTGGATCAAATTTAGAGCTCAAACCACCTTGTGGGCTAAATTTATGCAAGGTAAATACCATCATCCTTCCCAAACTATTAGAAAATTGTTGGACTCCAAGCTGTGGGTCAGAATGCTCCAAATCAGACACATTGCAGAAGAGTTATATATCTGGGACCTGGGGAGAGGTGCAATCTCTTTCTGGCTTGACAATTGGTGTCCAAAGGAGTGGCTGGTCCCTGATACTGTGGCACCCAACTACAATCTGAAAGTCTCTGATTGCTGGACTGACAACTGTTAGCCACTTCCTACACTGAAAACTATCTTACAGGAACCATCTGCCATTCAAATTGCTGCTATCCCCTTTGACAGAAGCAGACCTGATAACATTATCTGGCAAGCCTGCAAGAATCAAAGCCTTACTAAAGCTATTTATGCTAAGACTTTCTCATGGCCTCTTGAGTCCTGGGGAGCAACCTTACGGAACAAGTTTCTGTCACTCTCAATGTCATTCTTCTCCTGGAGGATTTTTCATAAGCTACTCCCAACTGATGATATCTTGAAACTTAAAGGGCTGAGGGGATCTTCAAGATGTTGGCTATGCTCAAGAGATGAAGAATCAATTTCTCATTTGTTATTCAGATGTAATTTTTGTCAGAGTTTGTGGCAGAACCTTACCATGTTTTTGTCCTTGGGAAAAAAGGCTTTCATTGGGATCTCCCACACACCTGTTTGCAAAGTTGGCAGTCCATAAGGTATGAGCCTGTTCCTTTATTGTGGCTTGGTTCATTTGGATGGCAAGAAATCAAGCTAAATTTGAAACCAAAGCTAGTTCTATCACTCAAGTTGTAAGGTATTGTCTTTCCTTCATCCAGAAGCTGATTAAACATAAAAGGTTTCCCAACATTCTTCCCTCCCTCTCTCATGTGGAGGTGGCTCTTCCTTTGGTCGAGCATCGTTGTCCGGACACCTCCCCGACCCTTCTACTATCAAAATTAACACCGATGAGAGCTTTACCGATCGGGGAGCCGGTATTGGTGGCATGTTCGAAACCATTCAAGGAAGTGCCTCGCCGTTCTTTCAAGCCCTTGTGGTTCGCCGCCGATGCCCTCGAAGCCAAGTTAATTGCCGTTCACTCGGGTTCTTCCGATTGCTTTAAAGGCTTCCCGGGCCCACCTATGGGTGGAGGTGGACTCCACGATGCTTGATTCAACTCGGTGTAACATGAGGAGCGAGCCGCTTGGCATCACAACTTCTGGATTCACAAAATTAGAAACCTAATGTATCAACTACATGTCCATTTCTCTTTCATTTATAGAGAAGGAAACAGGCCTGCCCACTGGTTAGCCGAGCAAGGTCTGTCATTCCATGATGTTTCTATTTCTTCCTCCCCCCTCCCGCCCTCTCCTTTTTGCTCATTGGGGACCTTCTTGATGTACCCCACCTCAGATTTGTAACTCATTGAAGTAATAGATTCTCCTTTTGAAAAGAAAGAGCATATATAGAGAACCATGACTGTTTGTACAAAAAATATATTTCATCCATCATAGGTAAACATAAACATATTCATAAAACTCATCAATCCAAGCATAAACATATCACTTGTAATTGTATAGACCTCAACTATTCTCATGTCATACCATTGATCATCACCCAACTCAAATGCCACATTAACTAATGATAAAGGTTGGATCCCCAAATACAATAGTTATTAAGTAGCTCTCTTGATGGCCAAAAACTTACCGCGAAGTAAGTTGGTCAATCACACAAGTATATATGTCGCGTAATATGTGATATAAGAGTCCGCGTATCGATCCTACGAAGATAAGTGTTAAAATATTTCTAACTGCATGCTCTAATTTACTGAAACACTAAGTTTAGTTTGAAGTGACTAAATTCAAGAATCTAACAGTTCAAAAAATATAGTAACCAGAAATAGCAGGAAAAAGTGCAGAGTTTCAGATATACAAGTGTTGTACTCCTATGATGCAGATTAAGTGATTTCTCGAGGTTTTCCTATGGAACCCACACTATTGTTGACAAATAGGATAAAAAGCTTCTCCTTATAACTATATCTAGGTCAAAAGAAGAATTACAAATATATGGAGTTTTGCTTAACCCCATGACGTTTCCCAAGATTCTTCTAATCCTATATCAAGATTGCAGAATCCTACTGGAATATATCTATCCTCTCGAAATTCTGTGGTTAACCTATTCGTTCCATTACACAACTGATAGATGTAATAGTTCACGAGGGATTTTAGTATCTTATCACATTTGATAAAAAGTAAATTACGATCAAAATATTAACACATCAACATCAGAATTATGCACAAAAGAGGTGTCAAGGGAAACACAAAATCCACGAAATGAAAACCACAAAAAAATACACCAAACTTATATCACGTAAGTATGAAACAAGATTAATCGCAATGCATGATGAATGAAAATAAAAACTTTGTTATTGTAGGCATAAGGAGATAACACAAAAAGTATAGAAAACTCAATATAGAGCCAATTGGTCCTTGCAATACATCATGGGCCCTTCAAATCAATACAAATTTTCAAGGATCTATTTCATACATATGCACTGAAACTCACCTTACAAGATCCTCAAACACCTCAAATAAACATAAAAAAGGAAAAAAAAATAAATAAGAAAACATACTCTTTTGAGCAAACTTGAGGAAGAAAACTCTAAGAGCTCCTAAACATTTCCCTAAGCCTTAGAGGCACAAACCCCTATGCAAAAAGTACCACCTAACAATTAAAACATGTATTTATACTTATCTGAGGCATCAAAGGTCCAAAATAGACATCACATCTCTCTAAATTAGAGAAAAATAAAAAAATCTACATTTAGACAGGTTGCCGAGTGCAGGTGCGGGTGCTCCCACACACGCTCGCGAGAGCGCGTGCGCGTTGCCGCATCTGTAAGCTGGTATGCTGAGTTGGCTCTGCAAGATCCAAAGGCTCTGGCAGCGCGAAACTTGCTTGGTGCGTGGAGGTGCTACTCGTGGGTTAGTGCGAGCAACCACAACTAGATTTGTGGAGGGGCGCCGAACGACCGGATTTGCGAGATTCGCAGGCGTTGGTGAGCACGAAGCCACACTTGGGGTGTGTCGAGTGCGCGTGTGCTTGCTTTTGCTCAAATGCGCAGTCGCGGGTGCCAAATCCAATTTTTTATTGTTTTTGCTTTAAATTCACCTCTTTTCCTTCCCCAAGTAGCTTAAACCCTGTATTCTGCACAACACGACATAAATATCATTCTCAAGTGTAATATTATAATAAATAAGAGAATTAACATGGTATTTAATGCAGGAAAATCACGCAAATTTATCTCATATCAGCCCTGCTACCAACGGTTTTCTGCATTCCATTACCATCTGATCCAACTGAGTCATCGGATTTTAATTTTTGTATGGATACAAGGAGCCAAGAATCCTATCATTTCCTATCATCCGTACCGACAAGCATTCATGCAATCAATTGTGACATTTCTTAAAAAATAATTCCTATAACAAGCATTCATCATTGGTACTTTATATATCATATGCATGAGCATAGTAAATAAATAACCAGCAAGCAATGATTTTATAAACATGTTCAATGCATTCATAACATAAGAAAATCATATATCGCAAGTAACAATAAGTTGCATTCATACAATTTATGCAAATATCCATTCACAATATGTAGAATTTCTAAATGTAATAGTGTCAAATACATAATCACATGGAACTTATAGAGATTTATTCTTCTTAAGTTAGCACAATATTGAGTCACTTGAATTGACGAAACAACCTTACAACGAGTTTCCCCAAGCTCATCTCGAGCTCGCCGCCTAGTGTAAACAAGTAAATCATAATTTCATGAAATCTTGGCTCATTTCATGATTAAACCCCAAATATATTTGCGAATTCTTACCTTAAACGGGCTTCCTCACATAACCAACACTTCTTAAGACAACCTATTTTTCTTCCCTCTTCCTCATATCACCTTAATCCTCCTTTTTCTTCGCTGATTTACTGCTAATGGTCCTTATGGAAGCCTAAACCAATTTTGTAGTCTCCGACACAAGTTTGCCTCTGCTACAGTTACCGAAAACGAAAAAGTGTGCCGATTCATTGTAAATGTCAAAATAAAAACGCAAGGACAAGAATGTCACAATTACTGTGCAAGAAGGTTTCCTACTAACGATTTTGTCACGAAGCCTTGAATTGCCGTCTGCGGCCCTCTGATTGCACACCCTGTTCTGTTCGCATCCTACTACAAGAACCAAGCAGAGATATCGCGATAAGGAGGAATTGAGAGAGGGGAAGAGGAGGGATTGCGACATGTAACGTGATCTCAAGGAAAACCTAGCCGTTCAATCGAATCAAGGCAACACATGCATAACTAAGTGGAGGAGAGTCGGTTGTGAATAGTGAAGGGATTAAGGAAAATAACTAAGGGTCAATTAAATTTAATTAAGCTCACAACTTATTAACTTTATACATTTTCATTCGTTTAAAATACATGCATAGAGCTATATATCAAACTGATCATTTTGAAGAATAAAATTTTATGAAATTGATTTGGTTGAAATATGAGGGATGCAAAATTTGAGATATATTTTAAAGTTGCCAAAATTTTACTTAGCTTTTCAAATTTTGGGTGTTACAGAAAATCCAGAATTGCTGGTGTTGATGGCGGTGGTGGTTAAGGTTTTTACTGCAGAGAAGGGCAGTCTATCAAGAAAGCCCGAAAGAGGTTGCTGGTTGCAGTAGCAGCAGAGAAAAGGCCAATGGAGGTGAATGACAAAAATATTCAAATGGAAGAGATGAACTTCAGTGCGTCGAGAGAAGATTGGAATGACGGAGCACAACCATCTCACACATACATGAGGAGACGACATATCAGCCCTATCTCTCGAGCTTATAAGAGGAGACGACTTTGATGTGTCAAAGGTGGCATCAGAGAAATCATAGGGATTCTTCATTGTCATTGGTGTTGTTGCAGGAAGATTTTGACAACAGAGGCAGAGGAATAGAGATACAGATAATCTAAGAGGAGTTTCGATTGCTGTAGAAAGCAGAAGAGGGATGGATTTTTCTTCCCATTATCTTTTGTAGCTTCTTGCGAAGGAGGCAGCGACTGTTGCACCGATTCAGAACTGGAATCCACCTCCTCATGATCATTTTCTCCATCTTCTGAGTCCGTTTCAGAAAGAGGAGAGGTATTCAAACCCTATTTATCATCCGAGGTTCTATAATCTCTCACTGTATGGCAGGCAAAGTTCGACATAATTGAAAAATACCTCAAAATTTTTATCTCCTGAAATTTGATTGAAATAATTTTATTAAATTTTCTATTTGAAATGGAGCAATTCAATATAAAGCACTACATGTTAATTGTGAACAGACTGAGAAATATTAAATTTAAATGTGTTTAATTTAATTATCCTTTAATCCTCTGTTAGTGTAGCAAACCGACTTAGGCTTTGTTTATTCATTGGTTTTGGTCAAATAGGGCATCTAAAGCTCCAATTTTTCCTGTCCTCCCTATTTTCTCACCCATTTCCCTTTCCCTGTTGGATTTCATGCGATAGCCTAGAGGGTTCCCACAAACTCCTACGCAAGCGAAACTGTATCACAAGGGTGAGCGGCCACCCGAGTGCCATGGAGCTTGATTTAGGACTCTAAGGTAGACTCTTAAGACGCGAATCCCTTTTTTCATGATATTCTAAGCATTTCCTTCCTTCCTCACCTTTCGGTTTTGACTGTCTCATTTTTCGTGTTTTTCTCATTTCTGATAACTGTCGGAAGCGCCGATTTTGTGCCAGGCATGTTGTAATCATTTTGCAAGCTTCCAAAAGGGTTTTAGCACGAGTTTAGTGAAGGGGAAGTTAAGTTGGAGGTGATAGGAAGATTAGTCGGTTTCAAAAGGAAAATTTATGTCGAGAAACCTATTTGAGGTATGTTTCGGGCGAATAAGCTATGTTTTGGGTTAAATCATATTATGCGCCCGAATTTTATGAATTCTTATGATGTTTACATTTTTCAGGTTGTGTATACAAGACAACAAGCTCGAGACAAACATACAAAAACTCGTTGTAGGACTACTCAATCTAATCAGGCGAAACTATCTTGTGTTAAACTATGAGAAATACTCTTATATAGATTTAGTATGATTTCTACTTTAACACTGATGCATTTAGAAATTCTGGCATATCGTAGATGAATACTTGCAACTAATTTATGAATGTGAGTTGACTTTTATCATGCTACACATGATTCTATGATATATTATTATCCGAGATAATTATGCATAAGCATATCGATTACTTGTGCGTATTCATTCTATTATGATTCATGCTTATGAGATACGAAATACCGGATTGTAGAAATTATACTTTGCTGAAACGCCCGATGAATGTTGTTATACGTATTATGCTTTAAGAAATGTCACAACGAATGTTAAGGGATAAAATATCACATGAGCACTTGCAAGTATATTATGTAGCGATGTATTCCTGACTCCTGATATTTATAAGGGGACGAAACTTTGGGAACTATTGGGATTAAACAATAACAAAACTTTAGAGAACCATATGTATTAGGGGGGCTGTCAATAACTGCTATGTTGGGGGAAGTCCAACATTTATCGATGATTTATACGACCTTTCGGAGCAAGTGTGACGACCTATGATGAAAGAAAATGAAAATAGTTAACCCTATAATTAAACAATTAAACATTACTATCTATGAAATTAATCAACATGTTTTTAATTATGCTTATTATTTTATGCTTACGATCTACATATTACATTGTAGTCTTGATTTTTGTACATGCTTTCTTATAGTAGCATGTTATGTTTTTGTGTAGATATATACAAGCTTTCTTCAAGCATGCACATTGTTACTTTTTCATGTGTGAAATCTTATTTTAGCCACTACTATTTTCTTCGAGCTAGTTTTGCTCACTCTATGTTGTGTCTTCCGGTAGAGTCAACGAGGTGTTTTTGTACGGTGTTTTGCATAATAGTTTTGAGAAATTTGTACATAAGTTTTGGGTAAGTATTTTTATAGTTTTAGATTTAACGATTTCCGTATAGTTTTCATACTTTGGATGATTTAATTTTCATGATGTCAAATATGTAATCGATATGCAACGTATCACGTATGTCGCGGCGATCTAGGTTAGACTAATTTATCACTCATTGAATCCCGATTATAAAAGTCGGACTAGTGATGGTGAGAGCTCGGTCCGACCATGTTGCTAGCCTCCGTCACACCACGATCGACCCTACCAGGGGTTAATTGGGGTGTGACAGAAAATGGAATCAAAGTGGTTAAGCAAGGTTATTGGATGAAAGAATAGTGAAAGCATGTTGAATTTAGAAGAAGTAAAAAATGAGATTAAATATGAATTGATTTATACAGAGCTATAAGTTGGTGAATTTGGAGTGTGTAACCCTTATGACTTAAGGTGTGACGTGTACATAATAAAATCATTACATTATAAATCATATGTGAATAATAATTGCCCCGATATAGATAAAAATGTCCGGAGAAGAATAAAAAAATAATGAAGGTTAGTCTTTCGAGCCAAATGCGGCATGAAATTCAAGCTAACATCATGCTGGGTAAAAATGAAAATCAAAACTAGACAAATGCGTACGCCGTAACTATTGAGTGACATGGCATTGTGCAAAAGATACCACAAGTTGTTGATAAAATGGCCGCTATCGAATGATCTATTACAGGGACCATATTCGAAACTGGAGCAGAAGTGGATCGACACTTAAAGATAATGTCAATCTTTCAAGCCAATTGCATTCAAGGGTGCTAATGATCCTATTATTGCTGAAGATTGACTTTTGAAGATTGGAAAAATTCTCAATTATATGAATTGTCCGAAAAACAAAAAAAGTGGTACTAGTTACATTCATGTTAGAAGCTGAAGTAGAAAGATGGTGGCAAACACATCATAAAGAAAAATTTCAACAACACCTCTTCAATAGATTCAGTGAGAAGAGTATGTTAAAGTCTTCAAAGATTGGTATATTCATTCTTCAGCCATATTAGCACTGCAAAATAAAATTTTCAATATAACTTAGGGGTCCAAGATAGTTATGTAATATGAGGTAGAATTTACTTCTCTTTCTAGATATATACCCCACTATGTCAAGACACAGTGAGAAAGTGTTACGCATTTCCGAGGGATCTCGTAGATTAGTCGAGATTGACACTAGTTCAATTTGAAATCAACAATTTTTCCGTGCTTGTTGAAAGAACAAGAAAAATTGAAAATGAACCGAACTTTTCCAACCAGTAGTAGCAACCTTAAGCGTATAAACAAAGGAAATTTCGACAAAAGAGAACACTTTCAAAACAAGAAAATAAAATCAAAATGCAAGCGTAAACAACTTTAGATAGAAAAGCCAGCTTGTGAAAAGTGTGGGAAAGAGATACTTTTTACAAGGTGTTTGATCGAGTCCACAAAATGTTACAAATGTGGACAACCGAGATATATTCAAATGAATTGTCCACAGAAAAGACAAAAGACACTAGTACCACAAGTAACTCAGTGCGTGGATAGCCTAGAAAATTTTTGGAAGGCAATCAACCTAGTAGAACTTAGTTTTTCGTAAAGCCTCGGTGCAAACAAAAGGTAAAACTTCGTAACACATAACAAAGAAACCAGTAAGAGCCAATGTTTTAGCAATTGTCTCTCAAGAAGCCAAATAATCTGAAGAAGTGGTTACATGTACGCTCCTAATTCAAGACCAGTCTGACACTATTTTATTTGATTCATGTGCATCACATTCCTTTATTTCTGATAAGTTTGTCGCTGCTTTACATGTTAATATTATTCATTTTACTCTTGCTTTCGTGTGTTACTATGCCCTTGGGAAGTGGGTTTATGCCAACGTAAAATATGTATTGCATGTTTACGTATATGATAAGAAGTTATCAACGGAGCCGATTATCATAACAATTCGTACATTTGATGTTATTTTGGGATTGATTGGCTAGTAAATCATTTTGCTACAATTGAATCGTCGGAAAATGGGGTGAAATCGAAATTGCTTCGTGAAAAACTATTCTATATCATATGTGATCGAAATGCACAATCTTCCCCGATTAGTATAAGTGAAAGTGGAAATGCTTGTGAAGTGGTGAACCGATATTTTTGCAAAACTAGAAATGTTAAATAAAGATATACATGAATTGTAAAACATCTTAAGTGGTTTCAAAATTTTCTAATGATTCCCCGAAGAAGTGCTAGGATTACCATCGAACGAGAAGTTGAATTTGGTAATGATGTGCAACCATGAACATCCGTAATATTCAAATTTCTATACAGGATGGCTCCAAAATAATTACGAGAATTGAAACGTTAATTACAAGAATTGATTGATAAGGACTTTATCAGGCCAAGTATTTCACTAAGGAGTGCTCCAAGTATTGTTGTCAAAAGAAGGATGACTCCAGTTGAATTTGGTATTAACGTGCAACCATGAACATCTGTAATATTCAAATCTTTATATAGGATGGCTCTAAAGGAATTGCAGAAATTGAAATGTCAATTACAGGAATTGATCGATAAGGGTTTTATCAGGCCAAGTAATTCACCGTGAGTGCTCCACCATTATTTGTTAAGAAGAAGGAAGACCCATGCGGTTATGTATCGATTACATAGAGTCGAACAATGCGACAATCAAGAACAAATATCCTTTGCCCAGTGATCGATGATTTATTTCGACCAATTAGAAGGTACAATTGTATTTTCCAAAATTGATCCGAGACCAGGATATCATCAAATCGCAGTTAAGTAGTCGATATAACTAAAATGCTTTTTGGGACCTAGTATGGTCATTGATGAGTTTTTAGTTATGTCATTCGGTTTAACTAACGCTTCCGTAATTGAAACTTCAAGCCATATGTGGATTAGTTTCTAATTATTTTCATTTATGATATTTTAATTTATTCAAGAACTAATAAAGATCATGCCAAACATTTGAGGATAGTTTTGAAGTCGATGAGACATAATCGATTATATGCAAACTTTTCGAAATGTAAATTTTAGCTGCAAAGTATTGCATTGTATGGATACATTATCGGTGGTCGAGAATTTCGAGCTGATCCTCGAAGGTTAAAGCAATCGTGAAATGGTTTACTCCAAAAATGTTACGGAGGTACGCAATTTCCTTGGTTTGGCGGGATATTTTAGGAGGTTCGTCAAAGGTTTTTCATAGATAGCTATGCTCGTTATCCAAGCCGATGAGAAAAGATGTTCGGCTTGAGTGGAATGCAAAATGTGCTCACAAGTTTTCAAGAATCGAAGAAACATTTAACCAAGACACCAGTTGTTAACTCTTCCATTAGGCACATAAGGAATCCAAACTTATACAGTGATGTATCATTAAGAGGCTAGTGGTTGTGTTTAAGCGCGTAATAACAAGGTGATAACTTATGTATATCCAGTAGCTGAAGCCACATGTAAGGAATTATCTGACACATGATTGAAGTTAGCTATTATGATATTTGCTCTCAAGATTTGGCGACATTAATTGTATGACGTAAAATGTGAAGTCTTTGCTGATCAAAGTCTGAAGTACATTTTCATACAAAAAGAGTTGAATTTAAGGCAGGGAAGATAGTTGGAAGACTATGATCTGGATATATAGTATGTTAGGGTTGAGAAAATGTTGTTGCTGATGCATTGAGCCGTAAATACACAGGTAGTACAAGCTAGATTCTTACTAAGGAGCTAGAGTTGATTAATGAAATTGATGCTCTACAGTTAGAAGTTAGAAGAACAGGTGATATGAGTTACATCAATTGATAGTGCAATTTCCTTGGTTTGGCAGGATATTATAGGAGGTTCGTCAAAGGTTTTTCATAGATAGCTATGTCGTTATCCAAGCTGATGAGAAAAGATGTTCAGTTTGAGTGGACTGCAGAATGCGACCACAGTTTTCAAGAATTAAATAAACATTTGACCAAGACACTAGTGTTAGCTCTTCCATCGGGCACATAAGGATTCTAAATTTACAGTGATGCATCATTAAGAGGCTTGGGTTGTGTATTAATGCAGAATAACAAAGTGATAGCTTATGTATCTAGGTAATTGAAGCCGCATGCAAGGAACTTCCGACGTATGATTGGAGTTAGTTGTAGTAGTATTTGCTCTCAAGATTTGACAACATTATTTGTATGACTTAAAATGTGAAGACTTTACTCATCATAAAGTCTTAAGTACATTTTTATACAATAAGAATTGAATTTGAGGCAGCAAAGATAGAGTTGATCAAAGATTACGATCCGAATATACATTATTGTTTGGGTTGAGAAAAATTTGTTGCTGATGCCTTGAGCCGTAAATCCACAGGTAGTACAAGCTGGATTCTAACTTAGGGGCCAGAGCTGGTTAAAGAAATTGATGCTCTATAGTTGGAAGTTAGAATAATAGGTAATATGAGTTACATCAATTGATAGTGTAATTTCCTTGGTTTGGCAGAATATTATAAGAGGTTCGTCAAAGGTTTTTCATAGATAGCTATACCGTTATCCAAGCTGATGAGAAAAGGCGTTCAGTTTGAGTGGACTGCAGAATGTGATCATAGTTTTCAAGAATTCAAGAAACATTTGACCAAAGCACCAGTGTTAGCCCTTCCATCAGACACATAAGGATTCCTGATTTATAGTGATGCATCATTAAGGGGCATGGATTGTGTTCTAATGCAGAATAATAAGGTGATAACTTATATATCCAAGCAGTTGAAGCCACATGAAAGGAACAATCTGACGCATGATTGGAGTTAGCAGCTGGGATTGTTGCTCTCAAGATTTGGCGACATTATTTGTATGACGTAATATGTGTAGTCTTTACTGATCATCAAAGTCTGAAGTACAGTTTCATATAAAGAGTTGAATTTGAGGCAGCGAAGATAGTTATAGTTGATCAAATGTTATGATCTAGATATACAGTATTGTATAGGTTGAGAAAATGTTGTTGATGCATTGAGTCTTAAATCTACAGGTAGTGCAAGCTGGATACTTAGAGGCCAGATTTGATTAAAGTAAGGGTCTGTTTAGTTGGCTTCACGTTTTTAACCAGAATCATGAATACATATGTTCTGCAGAAGGAACTACGTGAGTTCTACTGTTCGTTTGTTTCATGAATTCGTGAGAAAAGCAATTGCATGGCGTTTTTTTTGTAAAATGACTGCGATCGCCTCCGTTTATTAAAACTGTTTGAAATTTTCGATTTATTTATATGATATACAGGATTTGCAAATGTAATTTTTTTTTAAATTTTATGTTTTAATTATTCAAAGTAATAAATATAAATTTTATTTTTAAAAAATTAAGCGTCATTCGTGGTTAAATATATTGTTCAAATTACTAAAATGAAATATTTAGAACCTTTATATTAAGTTAAAAATATTTAGAAGCTTCGATATATTTAAAGTCTATTTATGTATATACGTATGTTTAAATTTATTTACATATATGCATGCAAACATATAAATATTAATATTTTATTTTTTGTAAACATATATAATCATACAATTTAAGTTGATTTTAAAAGAAATATATATAAAGCTATGCCGCGAAGTCGTGTAGATGACCGATGGTAACAAGTGAAAAGAAAGTGGTAAGTGGAGTGTTTAAAAATTATGTTTTATTTATTCAAACGAAATTAATTGATTATTTTATATCTATATATTTTAAAAGTATGAAAATATGTGTTTAAAAATATTTATCGATTTATATCTAAATATTTTTATATATCAATATATTTTAAAAGTATTAATTTTGAGTTTTAAATCATCTAATCGTACAAGATTCAAAACAAAAAACATCAAGATAACGATCGCATATCCCAAAGAAGTCATAAATTCTCGTGCATGTACATAGAAGTCTCTCTCAAGATGAGCTAAGAATAGAGATAACGAAAAAAACTATAGTGACTATTACAGTGAACAATTAACACAATAATAATGTTCACTTTGGGCTGGATCAGTCGTAGCCTCCGTGTCACACCTTCCGTCGAAGCCGTCCACTTCAAGATCGAGCCTCCCGAGAATCCTGAGATCGTCCGCCCATCGTAAGAAACCGCATCGTTCCGGAATTGTTCGAGGGCAAAGAATAAAACTTTCGTGAAAGTCAGTGGCTATCTGCTCGTGATGCGAAAAGAGATGTCCTGAGGCACATGCTGATGACATAGCATTCGACGAGAGAGAATGTACACGCCGAACTCATGTCTTCCCGAAATGCAAGCGAATATGTAACTTAATTACTTTGATTACTAACTCGCTCAAACAAAATGATAATCATCAAACCAGTGGAAAAGAAAGACATTACTCTTACGGTACCGCTTAATGTGAAGAAAAGTCGCTCAACAGAATGTAAATCTTCATTTCAAAACAAAAAATAACCTAAACATCATCAACATAGTTCTGCTCAACAGAATTACTATCCAACTAATGAGCTAGTAATCTCCCCTCGAAGGGCTGCCATTTCATTCGCACCCTCCCCATCTTTCGTGCAAATTGGGGCATTGTTGTTCTCCTCCCGTGATAGAGATTGACCAATGCGATCTTCATAACCTTCGATCTGTAACTCCTCTTCATCGAGCTCGACACGCTCGAAATCAACATTAGCTCGAGTCGGATGCCGCCTAATATACTTACGCTGAGGCCATAGTGACTAACACTATATGCACCTGTTGAGAAACTGATAAGCGAGCATATCTCGAAGTATGACCCATTTCTTCTTCCAAACTCCAAATGTCCTCGCCAATTACGCCTCGTAAGGACGAATGTCTTTTATTAAACACCTCTTTTCTATTTCGTACGATTACGGCTACTCTCGAAATCTGTAATACGATACCTCGTGTCGTGATAGGGTTTAGCGTACCCTCTCGCATCGGGTAGACAAGATCCAACTAAATAATACTTTCCTATAATATTAGGAAACTTAGCAAGGTACGTGAAAAACATATCTACTTTTTATATTACAAAGGAACTTACCATGCGATGGGTGCGGAAGATTGTACTCCGAATTTCTCGTTGTAATTTTAAAAACCCTACTATCATGTGTGCTGCCCTCCCATCCAGCCAATGCAAATGTAAAACACATGTTGAAATCACAAACCGCCATTATATTTTGAGTTGAGGCAACTTTCTCGTTATCCGGCACTACAGCATGAACGTGCGTTCCATCGATTGCGCCGATGCAACCCTTCAGAAACAACAGAAATCATTTCAATATGCAATCAATTAATATGTAGTTACGATAGAAGTGTACCTCGAAATATGGCATATATCGGTCATCATCGCGAATTTCTACCGGCCTCGCAAAAGTCGATCCGTCGGTTTTATTACGGCTTGTGCTGATCGACAAGAGAACTTAAACCAACCGAGAAATATCCGCTATTGTTTCGACGAGTGTCGAAGCGTTCCACTGGCTCCACGCATCGACTCGTTCAGGTGATAAGATGCGAAGTGTGATGCCTAACACTTCACTGGACTGTTGTCCGAGAAGACCCGTGAAGTCCATGAGATGTTGTTAGTTCTATTAAAAGATCACTGAAAACTTCATGGGACATGTGGAAGATGTTTCGAAATGTCGTTGGGTGTCCTGAAATCATTTCTCATCCATTTGTCCCCAATTTGAGATGATGTGTAACAGAGCTCATGATCGACGTACGTATTATAATATCGCACCAAGATATTTACTGCACGCATTGCCGCCACGGCTGGACTTCCTCCTGGTCTATCGACGATATAAACTGTACCTTTTAATTAAACCAAGTTGCTCTATTAAAAGAAGCACATGAATGAAATATGCTTGGAAAAGAAATAACTTAAACATTAGTTCAATCTAATAAAACTTGTCCAAACAAATACACGATCGACAAGATGATTAATAGATGCAATATATTTAAGCAAGCTTCGAGATAAAATCGATAGGTGCGACGATTATAATAATAGCGTACGTATTCTAATCGTCGCTCTTTCGCTCAACGCAGTAAAGAAGTCTCGATGTATAGAATCACGGAAGAGGTCGACAGGTAGAAAAGATCACGATCCCCCGTAAAGTCTCGGGTCGTCCTCAAAAGTCTAACGACCTCATCGACGTCGCTTTTCGAACTCGTGCGTGGCATCATTAGATGAGTCCACTAGTGTATGAGAGCCGTTCTCATAGATGCAACAACACTCTTTCTCTTTCTTTCGTTCCGGGGTGCTTTGTACGGTTTGTTGACTTGATTTCGGATGCACAGACATGCGAAACTCTACTAAATCGTTTCGATAATTCCACGCGCCACACGTTCGTAGGTTGCTTAAAAATTGCTCGGCAGTGGGCAATCGAATATTTCCCCGTAGTCTACCACCCCACCAAACATCATATCGAGCTCAATCCTCCAATTTCGGTTCTATTACACACGATTCAACTTCTTCGCCGCGGAAAAATCCAGTAAAAGATAATGAAATCTTATTAGAAATTAAAAAATAAAACTGTTTAACATTACAAATATTAATTCAATAATATCTTACCGCAAGCCTTTCAGTCCATCATGCTTTTGAAGCAGCAATTGTTCGCTTCACCGGATCCCATCGCAAGCCAGTCGATCCTTGTTTTAAATCATTCCAAAGTTTCCACTCTTTCTCGGAGTTGGGTCACATTTATTTTTTAGTCGGACCGTCATAATCCCCGCCCGCGACCTCCCTAAACTTCGTAACAACGTTTTCGCCAACCTTCGTTGTTAAAAAGAATTCTGACCATTCCCCTTTTCGACTTCCGTTATGCATAGATCGCATATTATTTTTATATCCTTCTCCCAAAGTGCAGGAGTAGCAACTTTTTTGTTCTTATTAGCCATACTATGAATAAGAGAAATATTAGCGATATCTTTACATATATTAGCATGGAGAAATATAAATTGCAATTAACCAAATAATACAGGTAAGCACATGTAATAAACAATTTACGTGGTTCACCAACCGACCTACATCTACTTGCAGAAGAAATGATATTTCTTTATCGTCGAAATAGATATAATACGTACATAGCATTTCAAAGTAACAGAAACACTCAATTCCAATTTACCTAAGGTTACACACCAATTACATTAGATGTTACATAATATAAGGAGATACTATTTCCAACCAACAAGAACTCCAAATACTAAACTTTCTATAACATGTGTTCCAAAGAAATATATTACTTTCAGTGGCATTATCATAAGCAGTGCACAGCATACAGATCACAACGATTTGATTCACACTGGACTCCTTCTCCAAATCAACTCCCAAGGCTACCTGAAATAAAGCATTGGCATTCCAATGCATATGCAACCGCAGCTAACCCGCTAAAAACATCTTCCACAACTTTCTATGCAATGCCAATGATAAATCAATTTGAAGTAAACATGAGCTCGACTCAAAATATTCGAGGCGACGATGACTTCTCACATGCTAAACAAGACTTCTCAATATTACATCGGATGTGTTCGAAAGAAATGAATTACTTTCAGGTGTCATTAGCATAAGCAAGGCACACCACATGACTCACCCAATTCCAATGTTGGAATAATGTAAACGAGATCTGCAAGCGAGGAACATAAGGTGCAAGCACATATACATGCATCCCAAACATGCAAAGACAGAACTGCTAAAGAAAACACCCTATTTCTAAACAGATCACCCAATTCCATACAAATTATCCAATTCCAATCTGCACCAAATACTGCAGGTCACCCGATGTATTTACACACCTAACCCCTAACAGAACTCCAGGAATAAAAACAAAGCCACATCATTAAAAAAACATCGATTCTGGGCCACCATATTTGCAATGCAATAGATGAAACAAAAGAATTGTAAAAATCTGGAATACACAATTTATCTCCTTCACAAATAGGGATTCGTCGGATTATAGAGAACATTCAATTTCAGTTGTAGTCACAATTTATTAGTGATGGCATTCCAAATTTAAAACAATTTACAGTCAAAATAATGGGAGGACATGTTCATCATCAGATTGTGCAAAATTGGAGCACATATAACCAAATCCAAACAAAGCAACTAATAACAGAACTCCAACAGGATGAAGGAACTAAATTTGAAGAGAAAAACCATAAATGTATAAAATTCATCACTTGCCCCACAAAGACAAATCATTAGTTGGAAATCACTGGGATGAAAGACTCATAATACTCTAACCAAATCTCAAGAACCATATGAGGTATGCATCAAATAACCTTAACAATTGACCTCACAGCTAGGTGTCTGCGCCATATCCGCCATTAATTTCAAGAGATAGCATAATAACATACCACAACTCATTGCAATAACAAGAGATAGCCAACCTACGAAAATTTTGCTCGTGTATCAGAGGCCGATACAAAGAACTGAACAACAAAGCATTTAAAAAAAAAAAAAAATTGCTATCATGAATTTTTTGGTTGTAATGAACCTACGAAAATTTTGGTGTCATGAACAGCAAAGGATTTTTTGGTGTCATGAACCTACAAAAATTTTGCTCCTGTATCAAAGCATGTAACAGCAAAGCATTTAAAAACAAAAAAAATCTTAAATCCAAGCTTAAAATGGAACCAGGCCAACAAAATTTCACAGTTGGAGATGGAAGAAATGAGAAAGAAGAAGGAAGAGCCCTCTGTGGTGCGCAGGAAAAACTTCATATAAAAAATTTTCCATTTTTTTCTCCTTGAGCCTAAGCAAATATAATCACACTACATAGCCAGCCATAGCGTATGAAAGCACAAACAATTCCTCTATACAGAGCCATTTCTCAACATTGCATAACAATTTTTTCACCCGTGAAAGCCAAACAAAAGCATTTGTAGATCAGGACAGGAGAAGGGGGAAGAGATGGAGGAGCGGAAGAGAAACCATAATATTTTGCCTTTAACTTCAACAAAAAACAGATCCAACCATTCCACATCAAAGAAACTTCGAAAGATCGCCATGGAAGAGACTAGAAAGAGAGAAGTAGAGGGGGACGGGGCCTCAAGAGAGAATGATAGATCGAAGGAAGGTTACTTCAGATTCGAACGTTTCTCGGTCGAGGAAGAAGAATAACAGTCGGCTAGTGAGAAGGTCCAGGGCAGAGCGAGGGCAACGCCAGGAAAAAAATCCCTCAAAGCTAGCTAAAAGTCGGGGCCGCGGGGTTTATCCTGCGGTCCGCTTTCACGCCCCTTTGCGGCAATAGACTGCGAATCCACCACGGGGCGTCCCGTTTTACCGCAAATTCGCGGTGCGTTACAGCGCCGCACCGCGAATTTGGCTATCCAAACAGGCCCTAATTGATGCTCTACAGTTGGAAGTTAGAAGAAGAGATGATATGAGTTACATTAACTGATAGTGCAACCTACGATAATGGATAGAATTAAGGTAGTTCAGAAAGTTAGCATTGAATATCTAAAACTCTTGAAGCATTGTCAATCAGAAAAGATGATTAATATAATTTTTGATGAATATGACATTATCCAAAATAAGCTACAAATATGGGTACCTACTGATCCTGATTTAAGACCAGAAATTCAACATTAAGCTTATCATTTAGGCTACATAATTCATCCAAGCAGCACAAAAATCTACAAGAATTTGAAGTTGGCATTCTGATGGCCAGATATGAAGAATGTTGAATATGTATATCAATGTCAAGCATGTCAGATTGTAAATGCTGAGCATCAAGGACCCAATGGATTGCTATAATCACTGTCGATACTTAAATGAAAATGGGAAGAAATTATTATGAATTTTGTTATTGGATTTCATCGATCCAGACAGGGCTATGATAATATTTGGGTCATTATTGACAGATTAACCAAGTCAGCTCATTTCTTGCCAATCAGACAGACAGATTCAATGGAAAAGTTATCTAGATTATATATCAAAGAAATTATCAGATGACACGACATTTCAAATGTATTGTTTCTGACAAAGACAAAAAATTCACGTCCAGGTTGTGGAAAGACATTCAACAAGGTTTGGGTACACAGTTACATTTCAACACTGTATTTCATCAACAAGCCGATGGACAATCAGAAAGGAGAATTCAGGCGTTGGAAGATCTGTTAAAGCATCGTGTTCTCGACTTTGGAGGCAATTGGGAAGATCACCTTCTAATGATTGAGATTGCTTACATTAATAGCTATCAATCCAACATTAAAATAGCTCCTTATGAAGCATTGTATGACAAAAAATGCAGAACTCTACTCAGTTGGGTTGAAGTGGGTGAACGACAAATGTTAGGTCCAGAGCTAGCTGACGAAGCCATAGAGAAAATTAGATTAATCGGAGACAAATTAAAGGCTGCTCAGGAT
Organism: Papilionanthe hookeriana x Papilionanthe teres; assembly: GCA_022702705.1. Lineage (NCBI taxonomy): Eukaryota > Viridiplantae > Streptophyta > Magnoliopsida > Asparagales > Orchidaceae > Papilionanthe > Papilionanthe hookeriana x Papilionanthe teres. Next base: position 62,035,781 of record CM040424.1, read on the forward strand.
CGACAACATAAATACTACGACCCAAAACACAAATAGTTGAAGAAGTTGGAGATTTTGCATTTATGAAAATCAAGCAAATGAAAGGTACAACTAGATTTGGTCGAAGAAGCAAGTTGAGTCTCAGGTACATTGGTCATTTCGAAATTATAGCAAGAATCGGTCCAGTTACCTACAAATTAGCTTTATCCACGAATATGTCAGATATACATGATGTGTTCCACATTATAATATAACAGAAATGTGTTTTAAATTCAAAGCGAAAAATTCACATGAAGATATTGAAGTATAAAAAAATCTAACATATATTGATGTGCCTGAGAAGAGTTTAGCAACTGATGTTAAGAAGCTTAGAATAGACAAATTCCTTTTGTGAAGAAAAAGTGAAAGCACAGGACTAAAAAAGATGCAACATGGGAAAAGGTAGAAGACATGCTATGAAAATATCCCTTCCTATTCCAGTAAAGTCAGAAACATCGAGGGCGAAATTTTAATGAGGGGAGAGTTGTAACTCCCAACTTGCAAGCTACCAGGCATAGTTCAACACAATTGAAAAGTACCAAAAATTTTTCACCTCCCAGAATTTGATCAAAATAATTTTATTAAATTTTATGCTTGAAATCGAGTAATTCGATATAAAGCACTACATGTAAATTATGAACGAATTGAGAAATATAAAATTTAAAAGATCTAATTTAATTAACTTATTTAAACCTTAATTATCTCCCTTAATCCTTTGTTACTGTAGCCCGCCGACTTATGCTTCATTTATTCACTAGTTTCGGTCTAATATGGCATCTAAAGCTCAGATTTTTCCTCTCTTCCCTATTTCCTCTCCAGTTTCCCTTTCCCTGTCGGATTTCACGTGACAGAAGGCCCGCCTGAAGGGTTCTCGCGAACTCCTACGCAAGTGGCACTGTACAGCAAGGGCGAGCGGCTACTGAGTGTCGTAGAGCTTGATTTAGGACTTCGAGGTGGACTCTTAAGGTGTGAATCCCTTTTTCACGATTTTTCTTTCCTTTCTCACCCTTTGTTTTTGACTTTTGTCTCGTTATTCGTATTTTTCTCATTTCAGGTAGCTCTCGAAGACATCGATTTTGTGCCAGAAGCGTCGTAATCATTTAGCAAGCATCCAAAAAGGTTTTAGCACAAGTTTAGCGAAGGGGAAGTTAAGTTGAAGGTGATAGGAGGAAGATTAGCTAGTTTTAAAAGGGTATTTTATACTGAGAAGCCCATTTGAGATATATTTCGGACGAATAAGCTATTGTGCCGGAAGCGTCGTAATCATTTAACAAGCATCCAAAAAGGTTTTAGCACAAGTTTAGCGAAGGGGAAGTTAAGTTGAAGGTGATATAAAGAAGATTAGCCGGTTTTAAAAGGACAATTTATACCGAGAAGCCCATTTGAGATATATTTCGAACGAATAATCTATGTTTAAGGTTAAATTATGTTATGAACCCGAATTTTATGAATTCCAATGATGTCTATGTTTTCCAGGCTATGCATACAAGACGGCGAGCTTGAGACGAGTTTATAGTAGCTTGTCGTAGGGCTGCTCAGTCTAATCAGGTGAAATATTCTTGTGTTAGACTAAGAAAAATACTCTTCTATAGATTTCAAATGATTTCTAGTTTGACACTAATGCATTTAAGAATTCTAGCATATTGTAGATGAATACCTGCAATTAATTTATGAATGTAAGTCGGCTTTTATTATGCTGCTGTTGACCTCATTTTTGGATGAGGTCTTTGTGTCTCTCCTTAGAGCCTAGGGTTTAGCTTTAGGCTTACTCTGTCTGACTCTCTTAGAGGACTAGTACGGGACCCACACCGCTTAGAAAATCCAAGCCAATTCTTCACTCCTTCGAGTCTCACATGTATGGTTCCAAATCCTCGGCATTGCGCTGAGTTGATTAGGACCGACACGTGAAACTCGAAGTCGAGTTCCTACATGAATAGGGGCAGCCCCTAGGGGAACCACCAGTACCTCGACACTCACAGACACCACATTTCACACATCGACTGCACCGCACACAATTTTGGCTCGAGTCGGGTCGACCATCGGCGAATTCGTCCGGACGACCCCGGATGACGAAACAGACCACACGGATGCGTCCGAGACGTTGACTTTAGTTAAGAAGGACACTCATATTGCTATGGTTCCACGCTCGAGCAATCAACACGAAAATCGACGCACATTTTTTTTTAATTTTGCGGGACGCAAGTCCGGGTTCGATCGGGTTAAATCCGGGTTCGAATCAGGCTAATTACACCACATTACATAATCTCATAATTCAAATTTTGAATTTCAAAAGGAGTTAAATCAGAATTGATTAAATTTAATTTAAATTTATTTTCTGTCTATTATAACGGCTCCTTAGATGACAACCATTTAATCCCCTGCCCATTGCAAACGTAACGGCTATCGCAGAGGAGCGGGATACAAATCCCGCTCAATGGAAAGATTTCGGGAGAGCTTCTTTCCCCGCTCACAAACCAAAGCATGCTTCCCCCTCACTCGCCTGCTAGCCCTCGATCCCGCTCCTCCTCTGTTCGAAACCAACCCCGCTCCCGATCTTGCGCTCGATTCTTCTCGAGATCAAAGGCCGAGCGCCTCTTCCTCACGCAGGAGAAGCGCCGCTCGATCCCGTCTCCCTCATCCACTCCTCCGCTCGATCCCGCAGACCCTCACGCCCGCTCGATCCCCCGCCTGCTCAGCCCGCTCGATCCCGCTTCGCGACGCGCACGACAGACGAGCCACTCGAGCTCGCCTCTCCCGCTCGACGAGACACGCACGCAGCTTTCGTTCCCGTCCGTCTACAACCCGCACGACCTCGCCCGTTCAGGAAGCATTTTTCTCGGCTCCGGATAACGTCGTATTTTTCCAACTTATTTTCTGTCAGTTCTCCTCTGCACGCTTCTACTGATTATTCCATGAATTGAAGTGCCTAAATTTATGGGATTCGCATATTAATTTTATATTTTAAAAATGAATAACTTGTTTGCATTGATCTCTTTTCGTGCAACTTCCTACGGCTCTTATGTATCAAACTTAAACATTGTCTCGTGCTTTGTGGATTTTGCAGAAATTTCTTGTATAAGTTGGCATATAGACGTTTATTATTTTTTTCGGTAATCCCAATTGGTAATCCCAATTTCTTTTATAGGGTGATGCTTGATTATTATTGATGTGTATTTTAAGCGTTCTTACAAGACAATGCATCTTTTGCCCATTGCTATTTATTTTATAAGATCAAACTAAGTCATGGAATATATTTGGAGGTTAATATGCATGTGTCATATATGTTAAAAAGTCACCTGAAAACAGACCTCTATATATAGTGAATGTATATCTCAATGCTGAAACATTCTTTAGTGTTGAAAATGTTAAGTCCTTTCACACATTTTGTGCAATGTGCATTGTTTATTGGTAGGAGCCTTGTAACTGCTGTCTCCCGCTGTTTAGTACTTGGGACCGCTGTAGGAAGCATTGGAGGTGTCGTTCGGGCTTAATTTTGCTGTTTTGGTGCTGCCTATCCTCGTAGGTCGCTGGTTGAAGCCATATAATCGCGGTAGGAAGGCTAAGTTGCTGTTTGGGAGAGCTGTTTAGGCTTAGACTGCTGTTTAGCTGTTTGGAGCTGCTGTATGAGGCTTTTAAGTGATGTTAGCTGCTGTAGGAGCCTAAAAAGTGCTGTCTAGCCCTTAGAAAGTGTTGTTTAGATGTTTGGAGCTGCTGTCTAGCCCTTAGAATCTGTTGTGTGAGGCTTTTAAGTGCTGTTAGTTGCTGTGTGAGGCTTTTTAGTGCTGTTAACTGCTATAGGAGCCTAGAAAGTGCTGTCTAACACCAATTAATTGCTGTTTGGAGCGTCTAAAAGCCGTAAGAGATCTACCTAGCGCTTCGAACCGCTGTTTGGAGCGTCTAGAAGCCATAGGATCACTACCTAGCGCTTAGGATCGTTGTTTGGAGCATCTAGTCACTGCCCCGAGCTGTAGGAGAGCGTAGGATCGCCGCGCAAGCCCACTAGTTGCCGCTATGAGTTGTAGGAGATCATAGAATCGCCGTATAGGCTTGCTAGTTGCTGCCCCAAGTCGTTGGAGGTCTTAAGATCGTGATTTAGGCCCGGTTCACTTGCATTTTCTCCCCCTCTTGGCTTTTGCTAGTTTTGGAAGTGAGCCGGCCTCTTCCGTTTTTTTTTCTTTTTATTTTCTTATTTTATTATTGTTTAGAACGGTTAAGTAAAAAAAAAAAGGAATTTCTGATTTAACTTGAGAAAGAGTAAAATACTTTGTCACTTCAAGCACAAGTTAGAGTGTAGGCTTTCTAGACTTTATGACAACACACCCTAGGTGAGAGCTTACCCACATAATTTAAAACATAGACTTCCTAGGTTTTAGGAGCACACTCTAGGTGGGAGTCCACCTGCCTGATTCCCAGTGTAGGCTTCCTAGATCTTAGGAGTACACTTTAGGCAAGGACCCATCCACCTAGTCCTCAGTGTAGGCTCCTTGGATTTTAGGTGCGCACCTTAGGTGAAGCCCCTCCACCTAACCCACAGTGTAGGCTCCCTGGATTTTAGGTGTACACCTTAGGTGAAGCCCCATCTACCTAACTCACAGTGCAAGCTCCCTGGATTTTAGGTGCACACCTTAAGTGAGAACCCATTCACTTAACCTTCGCTGTCGGCTTCCTAGACCTTAGTAACACACCCTAGGTGAGAGCCCATCCACCTAACCCTCGAATGCATAGTGAAACTAGGTATCTGACCCTAATTCACAAACTGATCGAGACACTGGACACGAGGACGCACCGAAACGTAGTTCACCCTTCCTTAATTCAATCAAATAATGGAATTCCCCAAAATGACTTAACCGATAATGAAATCCATTGCACCGGGATTTGAGCTTGAACATTACGCTCAAATCCTCCTGGCAATTGAGGATATTTTTTTAATGCCACATATGGATCATCGCACCGGTGTAAGTCTGAGGCCTAGGTGGCTAGGGCGATGACAATAATGCTAATGTGTGCTAAACGAGGGATACGAGGGATAATTATAATAGTATCTCCTACCTCAAAGACCTTTAATAAGGTAGAGGAAATGATCGATGATACTACTCACCGACTCATGGTGAGATCGTTTCCCCTGACACTCTTAGGGTGACTAGCCTGTGGACTCTATTATTTTACAAAGTACTTACAAAAAAAAAAAAAGAATCTCTTTTGCTTGTTAACAAAAATTCTGCATAAAAAAAAGTTTAAACAACTTTTGCATGAAAACAAAAGAATTCTTTTTATAAAACTTATAAAGGCCCATAGTTAGTCACTCAGATTGAGGTTAAGGAATCGCCTCCGTAGATCGTCGGGCTCGTAACTCTTCGTCCGAGTCGGATAGACATGCGCCTGCACTCCGAGCCCCCGCCTTTACTGACGTTTCACACCTAGTTCCGATTTTTTTCCATACGTGACTACAAGTTTTATTTGTGATTTCTACGACTTGTTTTTGCTGACTTTCGTGCTGGGTTTTCTTTTTTATTTAATTTGCCTGCAAGTTTATTTAAATTTCCTGCGAATGATATCATGCTTGCAATACAAATAAGGCGGCAGTAGCAGATGCCCAGGTATGCTTTTACAATTTATTTACTGCAATTTACTTTACTGCAATTTACTTTTCAAGTACATTTTATGTACCTGCAATCTGTCTATTCTGCATACAAAACCTGAACTGAAACCAAAACAAAAAGAACAAAATAAAATTAAACTTTGACACCAAAACATTGGAACACATTTGACAAAACCATTTGAACTTTAGGCATTAGGGCTGCTACTTCAAGAAGTAGTTTCGGAAGCTGACTTCGTGCAAGAGACAGCGAGTGAGCTTGATCGAGCAATAGAAGGAATCTTCTTCAGCAAAACTCTCCCTTAGTTTGAATTACAACCTATAGGACTTCGAGGTAGCTTGCCCCGCGCGACGTAAATCCTCACACCTTCTTTAGGCTTCTGTGCAACCGTGTTGCGCAGCGTAAGTCCTAACTCGCTTTAGATTCTGAGGTTGTCGTACGATACGACGTAAACCCTCTTATCTCTGTGGGCTACTCGCATAATCATGTATTATGCAAGTGTAAGTCTCAAATAATAAAATCTGCAGGATTGAAATATTTAATAAGCATTTCTCTAAAATGTAGCCACACCATAGGATAGTTTGGGAAGTCACCGACTCGGATAAGTGACATCCCCTACATTTTTCTTCTTTTGGACCCCTGAAAATAAGTGTTTCATATTGAGCCATTCCCACTTGATTTTCCCTGTCCTACCGTGAAAACTTCAACGTCGAGATTCTCGACATTCAGTACCTCCGATCATTATCGAGAGTTTTCCAAGTCGACTTCGATCATTCGAGATATAATTAACTATAGGGTTCGCCTCATAGCGAACTCGAACCTGCGTAAAATAAACCCTACATAGCTTTTCTATTAGGTAGAGGAACTTCGTCGGTCACACATAAAAGTTCGTGGACCAAACGGATGTCACGAGTCCCTTAGTTCGCATGATTGGGTCTACCGTCGCAGGATACATTAATCTTTCGAGAAGGTGTATCATTTGTGGCATCGGACACGATTATGCAAACTACTGGATAAATGAGATCCAAGCGGTCTCATTTTTCAAAATAAAAACACTACTTTCAAAACTACTTTCAAAAAATCATATACCTTTTATATTAAACTAAATCATTCATTTTTATATCTTTCAAAAGATGCTGGCCGACAGCTGCACGCGATTCTATGCTATTTATAATTATGCATATGTCACTAATTGCTTGTAGGTATTCGTTCTGTTATGATTCATGCTTATGAGATATGAAATACCTGATTGCAGGAATTATGCTTTATGAAATGCCTAATGAATGTTGCTATATGTATTGCTCTTTCAGAAATGACACAATAAATGCTAAGGGATAGACTATTACATGAGTGCTTGCAAGTATATTATGCAGGGATGTATTCCCAATTGATATTTATATAGGGACGAAACTCTAGGAACTGCTGAGATTAGACGGTGATAGAACGTTATGAAACTGTGAGTATCAGGGGGCCTGTTGATAACTGCTAAGTTAGGGGAAAACCAACCTTTATGAATGGTTTATATAACATTTGGGGCAGAGTGACAACCCACGATAAAAGAATATAAAAATAATTAAACCCTATACATTAAACAAGTGACATTATTATCTATGAAATGAATAAATATGCTTTTGATTATGCTTATGATTTCATACTTACAATATACATATGACATTGTAGTCTAGATTTCTATATCTGCTTTCTTATGGTAGTATGTTATCTTTTTTGTGTACATGTATAGTTTTCTACGAGCATACACGTTGATTCTTTTTTCATATGTAAAATCTTATTTTAGCCCTGATGATTTTACTGAGCTAGTTTTGCTCACTCTATGTTGTTGGGTTCTAGGTAGTGGCAACGAGCATTGAGACGAGCAGCAAGTTGTGTCTTTGTACGCATTTTGCACAATAGTTTGGGAGCTTTGTACATAAGTTTTGGGTAGAAATTTTTATGGTTTGAATTTAATAGCTTTGTATAGTTTTCATATTTTGGATGATTTAATTTCCATGATTCCGAACATGTAATTGAAATGCAATATATCACGTATGTTGTAGTGATCCAGTTGGACTAATTAATCACCTACTGAGTCCCGATTATAAAAGTCAGGACGAGTACTGGTGAGAGTTGGTCTAACTATATTGCCAGCCTTTGTCACACCACGATTGACCATACCAGAGGGGATAGTTGAGGTGTGATAGGGTCGGCCTTTGCAGGAAGGAGATCCAACAAGATATCGAGAAATTTTTCTGGTAGGAGCAAGTCGAGAATCTCTGCTTTTGGAAAGCACCAGAGACAAGAAGTCTGTAGGAAATCCGATAGAAAGAAGCAAGAGCAGAACTGGTTGGCTGCTGCCAGGTGGAATCCACTGCTCCTACAAGGTGGAATTTGGGTTGTTGTTGCTGTCGTTTTCTTTGCTGCTGTGGGAAACATATGTCAGCATTATAACTTAACCAGAAGTGAACAGTCTAGCTGTTAGGAGGATTCCCAAGGCCTGCAACCTACGGGAAGAGTGCGACTGCAGGGAAGAGGACCGTCTGCAGGAATGAAGAGAATTCCAGCGGCCAACAAGAGGGTCGAGCGCAGAGGTAGGGTCTTCAACCTGCAGGAAGAGAACTCAGACGGCTAGTAGGGTTTCTGGCGGTAGAGGAAGGGTCTGCAACCTACAGGGAGAGATTATTGGGGGCCAGCAGGGTTTCTGACGGCAGAGGGCAGAGGAAGGGCCTGCAACCAACAGGGAGAGATTTCCGACAGCATGTAGGGTTCCAACAGCAGGGTAAGAGCCTGCAACCCGCAGGGAGAGGAGCGGTTGCTACCTGCTGGAATTCCAACTACCTGCATTTAAGGGTTGCCAGTAGGGAATATTTCTGGGACAGCAGAAGGCCTTCGAAGAAGGCAGGAAGATACCTCCAGAAGTCTGCTGCTTGCTGCCAAAGGTGAGGATCGTTTGTTGTTTGATGCATGAGGTGACGTCTGCTGAAGGAGATGAGATATGTTTGCTGCTCCAGAAGGAATGTTTGCAGTAACGTCTGCTCTAGAAGGAACGTCTGGCTGCTCTGCTCCAGAAGAAACGTTAGCTGCGGGAGGGGTGTTGCAGTTGCTGCTGCTGCTGAGGCCTACGAGGCTTCTGACAGAGAAGCAAGGAGAAGCCAGTTGAGGAAACGTTGGTGTTGCTGTCGTGTCTTCTGTCGTTAATGCTGAAGGAAATGGAGTCCAGCGGCAGAACTTAAACAGAGACTGAACAGAGGAACAACTGGATGCTGTTGCTATTTTCGCCACTGCTTACTGCTGCTGTTCGATAATTCTTAGTGTTTATAGCTGCTGCTTTCTAGTGGCTGGTGCTCCATAATTCTCCAATAACCTAGAAATAAATTCGGTGGTTCTGTTTTCATATATTTGTACGTTAGAATTAGGAAAGAAAAACATTCTAAATAAAAAATAAAAAAATAAAATAGGCAGAGAATAAACTAAATCGAATGTTTTATAAGATAGCTTAAATAAATCCTCCAAGATTTGGAGGTGGTGGCCGGCTCAGATGAGAGGTATACATAGAAAGAACTAAATCTTCTCAGATTTCCACAATCCTAGAAGGCAATGAGTTTGAGGAGTCAATACCAAAAAAGGGAAAAAAAATTGACAGATATCCTAACAGACAGTTCATCTCCTGGATGATTGCTAATGGGGTGGTTAAACATGCCATAAATTTCATTCCAGAGTTTGTTCCTCCAGTCAAACTTGTCTTAATCAATTTACAAATTTAATGGCTTAAGACTTAGTTTGTGAGAATACTCATCTATATACAGGTCCAGCTTTGATTGTGCCAAAAAAAGAAAGCTACTTAATCTCTCAGGACAGTTTTTGAAATGACATGTTTTTTAAAGTTGCACGGAATGAATGTGAGCATATATTTTCTATTTGAGTTACCTCAGATACAAAAAGACAATGACTTTGCTATGATGGAGATAGATTGATTATAGAAACCTTTAGAGAAGAAGGAGAAGCCTCTCTTAGCATGTGAGAATGATGTGGGAGCATCCCGCACGGAATCCATGATCTTGCTTCCGCAAGAAGCCACGTTGTTATAGGTTTCGTCGATCTTGCGAACTTGATCCCAGAATTTTTGTGATCGATTCTACAAGCAGAATTGATCCCACAAGCAGAATCCATTCCACATGATTCTGTCTGTCACAGAATCATCAATACCACGAACACAGTATGGGTGAACAAGCAATTATTATACCGTTATCAAATTTCACATGGATTTTTGCATTTTCTAGTTTATTTCCTATTTATTTTCTTCTAATTGGGAGGTCCTTTCTAGCAAGAGACTATTTATATGTTTATTTTTTTTCTTCTCGGGGGCTCTTGATGATTTTTATTGTGTCTGGTATTGTAATCTCTATTTAATGTTCTCCGGTACTGATCTTTTTTTTTTTTTTTGCAACTGTTGTATTTGTATCTAGCTAATGAATAGTTGGTGAACCCCCCTCGTTGATTCTCCGTTTGTTCGCTGTCTTTAGTTGGATAGTCGTTGAAATCAGGCCAACCAGATGTCCACTGCAGATTTCAGCCGTCAAGAACCACACATCCCTTCCAAGCCTTGCCAACCACCCATATTTTCATTCCCTCATTAATCCTCAACCGCTTCCCCGCTATATACCCTTCCTAAACATCTTATAGGAGCCCTAGAACAGTATCATAAAATAAACCTACAGAATATTCACAAGATTTTTATAGATGCACCTATGAGAATATGGAAAGGAATCACCACAACCAGCTGGAAAGAATTCCAGAAATAGAGCCAGCTGGGCACTGCCTGCTGCCCTGTAATGGGGAACCAGCAACATATACCAACAGAAAAATAAAAAAATGGGTACATAAATCCTGATTATTGAGATTTGAATAGTTTAAAATAACAAGTAACATGGTTTATATTATTTGAATCCATATCAGAGCAATTTGGTTAGAATTTTTATTTGGTATATCGTGTTTTGAAGCATTGATTAGGATTGCAATCAGCATAAAGTATATAATCTAATACCCACTTATTTCTAATCCCTGAACAATGACCAAACAAAAGAATTACAATGCATTTTCAAATTTTCCAAGAAAAGCCAACCAGATCAGATATTGCAATGAAAACACTAACAAGAACAGCAGTCCAAGCCTCATCATATAATGTATGCCTGCCTTCACTCCAAGAAGGAATGACAAATTGTGCAACAAGGCAAACTGTCTCACCAAACCATGCTTTAGAAGCACATTCAGACAACTTAGATAACAGAATTAAACGTGTTTCTTTTAGTAGTAACTAAGTATATCTATCAGTTTAGAATTGTAAACCCCTCAGAGTGCAAGTGAATGAAATGTCACATGCAGACTTTAGAGAAACTCATATAACGGAAAATGGCACACCTGTTGTCTGTCAAATAATGCTGAAAGATTCAGCCCTTGGGACAATGTAAACATCTCAAATGCGTTCATTATAAGAGGACCATTTTCATTGTTCTCAACTTGCTCAGTTACAAACAGATCCTACAACATAAAGAACAGAGACACAAGGTTATCTTTCCAGACCTTGTGACATGTTCTATTGAGTCAATAGCACAGGTTGGATTTAGAATTAGATAAAACTAAAGATAAAAAGCCTAATGCACAACTTTGATATTAAAAGTAAAGTTCAAAATCAAATAACAGGATCAGCAATTTCAAAGTATCACCAACCTCGAGGTCATTAAAAACAGCATGGATGTCATCCAAATTCACTTCTTGAGCATCACTATATTGAACAGCAACATAATTCCTCGAGAACCATACATCATTACGAATTCCATCAATATGTATACGCTGGAGCAGCAAGATGAGTATTTCAAGTAATAAGATAAAAAAAGCATTAAATTTAGATATGAAATACAAGCCAACATAAAATCACAACAAAATTAAGCCAAAGCACCAGTTTCATCACAAATGGAAAGCGTAAAAGGACCTGGCATTCGAGACATATGAGATGATGAACTAATTTCAGCCGTATCATTTAAAAAAAAAGAGACTCCAAAAAAAACATTATACCAGTTTTATGATACACAACTACATAACACATTAGAATTGTCGGCACTGCTTATTGTTTACAAAACATATATAAGCTTTAATTACATAAATTATTCACATTCCATCCATAAGATGTAAACTTCACTATGGGATATGGATAAGAAATATAGCTGAAGCAAGTCAACAATAAATGAATATTAGTATTAAATGAGGGCATTACATCTTAAATAAGACTTCTTGTATGTAATAAGTGCATTATTCAATTTTATCTAGCATAGTATTTTAGGTTAAGTAATTGAGTCATGTTTCTATAATCTCTCTCTCTCTCCCAACCCTCCCCACCCCAATCTCTCTACCAACTATTTTGTTAAGGTTCCTCACCAAGCACTATCAGAGAATTTCCAATTTTCTACCATTCCTCTTCCTATTCTTCTCCACTGCTTACTTATCCCCCACCTTCACGCTTGTCCGGACATCTCCCCTTGCACCTACATGATACAACTAATGCACATCCCACTTGAGTCACACTGTACACATTGACTGTGGCTTACAGGTCCATTATTCAATGCAGTCAGTTGCCACTTAATTACTTTCCTTCACACTACCCTTTCTGCGTATGGCAAGCTAGAACCTCCACTGCATGCGTCTCCCACCTGCTCTCCTCCAATCTCATGCTAAGATCTACTCCAGATGTCATCACCTCTTATGAGATTGCCTCTCTCATTGAAATTGTCGACATATATGTGTCCATCCACCTTGGAACTAAAAGGTTTACCATCTTCCCAAATTCGCATGCACATTCCATTTTGGTCATATATTTATGCCACACCTCAGCCCGAGCCCGTTGCTTGTCTTATACAACCTTAGCCATGATCTCGAAACTTTTGTTTTCCCACTGAATTGGCATCTTCGGATAACCTCCTCCAGCACAAGATCTTGAGCATTCAATAGTCATTATCATCTCATCATTTCTGATCAAGATTTTGGAAAGCAATAAATTAAAATACTTTATTTTACATCTTCAGAATTTCTTTGTTTTCCTCAATTTGATCATGTGTTGAAACTTGGCATAATCTCTATTAAATTGAAGCATACTTTTTAAAGATAATTTTCATTAATTGCTTAAAAACTTATTGCATACCATCAAGCCTAATCTAAGCACTCATCATGTATTTCACCTTAAAATGTCAAACATGATTCACTTGCTTCTCAGTATTCCATTTTACGTTTTGCCTCAAAAATAATGATATATTACGATCAACTTGAAATCAAATTTGCTTAACACTGGGCGGATGGTTGGAAATGGATACTGTGGGTTACTTTAGGATGTGATGATGTGATCTGAATTTATGGTGAGATGGGTGCACCCTTTTTCACTTTTGAACCCCTAAACTCAAATTGAAAATAATAAAAATTACTGAAATTGAAGATTACATGGTCAATAATCATTAAATGAAAAAAATTATTAAATTCATATTGAGAAAAGTAAAAAAATGTATATTATCACTTTCACAAAATTGCAAATATACCCATAAATACTTTCTTCTTTTTAATTTGAATAATTGAATGTTAAAAATGGTTAAATCTGATTCCAAATGATGAATACCCAATCAAACAGTAAAAATATAGAGGATTTGGAAATTTCAATGTGATTGAAGGTAAATTTATAATTTTTCTCAAAATTACATACCCTTGTTAATCTCAAATCACCAAAGTGAAATTTTCAATACTCAAAATGTTAAAATAAGATGAAAAATCATTAATGAAAGTTCAAATAATGAGTAAATGACCAAATGAGTTTAATAATAAATTTAGTAATTTTCTCAAAAAATTACAAATAAACCTTATTTCATTATTAATTTTAATAAATGGAATAATAAAATGAGAATCTCAAAAAAAAAAAAAAAATCAAATAACTCAATAATGTAAAGAAACCAATAAAATATTTACATACACAACCCATAATTCATATGTATATACATATCTGAGACCTACAAGTTTGCGTTCTATATCAAACTTTGAGGTGATTTGTGTTATGAAATTAATGAGATGCCATTCTCATATATATATATATATATATATATATATATATATAATTTTTTTAAAATTGAAAGAGGTACATAAAGGTGTATGAGAGGACCCAAAAAAGGTGTCCTACCCACACACCCTAAACATTCTAAGAAAGATAAGACACATAAGACTTTAAAAGTTAAAAAATATGCAGAAAACAAGTTGCTAGAGGTGAGCCAGCTTGGTCCTGCCTTTGCCTTTGGTTCTAGTAACGGAGCCAGCTAATAAATTGCTGAGTGTCGTGTCATTCCCCGAAATAACTAAAGTATCATCCATTAAGATCCTAAGCGGGGGTGTGCCTCCATTTTTCTTCTTCCTCCTAGATCTATAAACCTGCTATTCCTCCTTCGAAGACTGACTCATCTGATCAGTGCGGTCAACAGATTGTCGGACATGTAGTGGAGGATAAACTCCTTGCTCCTGACTGACAGTAATAACATTGTCATTCTGAAGAGGTGTAAAACATGTCTCCTCTCCAACTGATGCTTCCTGAGGATGTGAAGCTGCGATGGTTTCTTGATTATTGGACCGAAGAATATCCTTTGGAGGAAATGATCCTGCAATATTGTTTTCAACAGTGATAGAAGCTATTGGAGGCCCAACTGAACTATCAACCAAAACATCAGTCGGAAGAATAATAACAGTATGTCTCTGGTAGTGGGAGGGAGGTGTGGCATTGTGGCAGCCAATGTTTCAATAGTCTGTAGAGAGCGTTCTGGAGCGGAAGAGGGATCGGTGTGAAGTGGGGCAGATCCAGTAGCATTTGTACTTGGAGGTTTTAGATTCGGATGTAGATGGTAACACTGAGAAGGATAGTGTCCAAACATACGACAGTGGGTGCAGTTAAGAGGTATCTGTTCGAGTTCTGCTGGTTGCCAAAATCCCTGATGCTGTGTGTCAATCCATATCTCTCTCGGAAAATGTAACGTAATATCCCGTTCTATCAATATTCTAGCCTCAGAAGGCCGAGTCAGATTCACTACAGGCGTATCAGTTTTAAGTGGTGTGCCATATACCTTTGCGAAAGTAAATAAGAGCTCTTGATCGTAAAGGTAGACCTGCAAATCTGGGAAGTGCAGTCAAATATGAATGATGAGAGGTTCAGTATGATGGTCAAAATCCATCGTCTATTTTAAATCTTCATCACCCGATTGTCTATTCGAAGGATTCTTTTAGCAAACACTTGGGTGTAGTCTTCATCATTAGATAATTGGATGAGAATATGCTGACCATCAAATTTACCAATCTTCCAACTTCCATTCAGCTTCACTTGCTCAAATTCCTTTCGAATCAGTTCGATTTTAGGGTTACCGTAGAGAAACTTACCTACTAGAAACAGCCGGCAGGGTGCAGCTAGGGTGGAGATCTCGACCTCTGTGAGAAAGAATGCAGGTTTGCCATATTTACGAATGCTTTTTTGAAAAACGTGACTTCAAAGCCTTGCGCGAATGCATCGTGGTATCTCTGCGAGAACATATTCGAACGTGAAGGAGGCGGGCGGGGTTATCGCCGGCGAGGGCGGCGGCATAAGAACGACCTGAGGCCATTGTTGCGGCTCCACAAACCCTACTGAGGGGACTGCAGCAGGAAACTACGACACAAAGAGGAAGATGAGCGTCGGGTCGGCGTCCAGGACTAGAGAGCTTTGCGTGCAGGGAGCGAAGCAGAACACTCTCTGCGAACGACTCACGCGTAGACGATGCCGCAATAGCGAACGACTCACGCGCAATCTGTGACCGAGGAGGAAAGCTCGGCTATGCGCTGGAGCAGATGATGACGAAGCCAGCCGCAGTTTGCGACGAAGACGCTTTGGGACTGAGGATGAATGCTCGACACGACACACCCGATGCAGACGACGACACAGCTTGCGAACACTGCCAGCAGCGACGAAGCCGCCGAAACGAAAATGCGACGGGGACGATGGAGTGAAGCCGAAGGTTTAACGCTGGGTTTCGCCATCAGGTGAAACCCAACAGAGCTCGCTGCCATTTTAATATATATATATATATATATATATATATATATACAAATATATAAAATGGCTTTTCCGTCCGCTAGGGTTTCGCCCGATGGCGAAACCGAGCGTCCATATTGATTCTCTCCTTCGTCAATCGATTCGTTGTGCTCGAAGAAGATAAGGGCGTGCCTCGTCGTCATCGGAAGCTCGTTTCTTCTTATGGAGTTCGCGTCCTCTGCTCCGTTCGATATAAGGTCGTCGCTTCTGCTGCGGTTTGATTTCGTCGTCATCTGGAGCTCGCGTCAGACTCGCGTCGCGTCATCTGGAGCTCGCCTCTTTGCTCCTTTTTGATACGAGGGCGTCTCTCTCTCTTTTCGTGTCCTCAGCTCCTGCTGCTACAGTCTGAACTCTCGACTGCAGGCTGACCCAGATGCAGTCCCCTCAGTGGGATTTGCATAGATGGCCTCGGATCATTCTTACAATCGGGTGATGAAGGTTTTAAAATGAAGCAAATGAACTTGAACTAATTCGAAAGAAATTTGAGCAAATGAAGCTGAATGAAGCTGAATGGAAATTTGAGCAAATGAAGTTGAATGGAAATTGGAAAATTGGTAGATTGGATAGTCGGCATATTCTCATCCAATTATCTGACGATGAAGACTACACCCAAGTGTTTGCTAGAAGAATCCTTCGAATAGACAATGGGGTGATGAATGTTTTAAAATGGATGGTGGATTTTGATCGCACTGAACCTCCCATCATTCATGTTTGGCTGCATTTCCCAGATTTGCAGGTCCACCTTTACGATCAAGAGCTCTTATTTACTTTCGCAAAGATATATAACACACCACTTAAAACTGATGCGCCTACAGTGAATCTGACTCGGCCTTTTGAGGCTAGAATATTGATAGAATGAGATATTATGTTACCTTTTCCGATAGAAATATAGATTAACACACTACATCAGAGATTATGGCAACCAGCAGAATTCGAACCGATACCTCTTTACTGCACCCACCGCCTTATGTTTGGACACTCTCCTTCTCAGTTTTACCATCTGCATTCGAATCTAAAACCTCCATGTACAAATGCTATTGGGTCTGCCCCACTTCACACCTGTCCCTCTTCTGCTCCAGCACGCTCTCCACAGACTACTGAAACCTTGGCTGCGACGATGCCACCTCTCCCTCCCACTACCAGAGACTACTGTTACTGTTCTTCAGACTGATGTTTTGCCTGATAGTTCAGTTGGGCCTCCTACAGCTTCTATCACTATTGAAAACAATACTGCAGGGTCCTTTCCTCCAAAAGATATTCTTCGGTCTGATAATCTGGAAACCATCACAGCTTCACACCCTCAGGAAACGTCACTTGGAGAGGAGACATGCTTTACACCTCTTCAGAATGAGAAGGTTAGTAATGTCAGCCAGGAGCATGGGGCTCATCTAGGGGTGTAAACAAACCGAACACGAACGAACAGAGCAAGTGTTCGTGTTCGAAATGTTCGAACACATCACTGTCATGTTTGGTTCGTTTAACAAACCAAACGAAAAAAATTGTTCGTGTTCGTCTCCTTTCCTTATCGAACAAATCAAACACGAACTTAGTGGCGAATAGAATAAGAACTGTTCGCGAACAACGAGCTTTTTTGACAGCCCTAACTTTGATAGCATACTTCCTCAAAATGAAACAAATTAATCAGGTATTCCGTACACATGAGGTAATCCATACTTCCTCAAACTGAAGCAAACCGAATAAGACGTTTAGGGTTTTGTTTAGGATTTTATTTTAATATATAATATAGTATATTAATTATAATATTATAATATTTATATTAATATAGTTAATACTATAATATTATTATTGTTATTAATAATTAATCATATATTATAATTTATAGAAGTTTAATTATTTAAAATATGATAATTTTTATAATATATAATTATTTTCAAAATATCATAAATTTTTTATATATAATTATTTTAAATTATTTTATATTTCGAACAATAACGAACCGAACACGAACGAACACATCACTGTTCGTGTTTGGTTCGTTTAACAAACCGAACGAAAAAAATTATTCGTGTTCGTCTCGTTTGCTTATCGAACGAATCGAACACGAACTTCTTGGCGAACCAAACACGAACTGTTCGCGAACAACGAGCTTTTTTGACAGCCCTAGGCTCATCCTCCACTACATGCCCGACAATCTGTTGACTGCACTGATCAGATGAGCCAGTCTTCGGAGGAGGAATGACAGGTCTATACATCTAGGACAAAGAAGAAGAATGGAGGCACACCTCTACTTGGGACTTTAATGGATGGTACTTTAGTTACTTCGGGGAATGTCACGACACTCAGCAATTTGTTAGCTGGCTCCGTTACTAGAATCAGGGCAGAGGTAGGACCAATTTGGCTCGCCCCTAGCAACTTGTTTTCTGCATATTTTTTTAACTTTTAGAGTCTTATCTGTCTTATCTTTTTAGAATGTTTTGGGTGTTTAGATAGGGAACATTTTTTGGTCCTCTCATACACCTTTATGTACCTCTTTCATTTCAATAAAATTGGCCCTTTGGTTTAAATATATATATATATACACGTATATATATATACATACATATATATATATATAGCTTTTTTTGCGGTGTCTTGCGTTTCTGATTTCATGGCAGCTATCTCATCCTCTTTGGGAAATGAATCTACTCCGAATGTGGGCAACTCCTCCTATGCTACAGTGGTCGAAAAGGCAACGCTTTTTCCCACCTTGGAGATAATATGGTATTTCTGCAGATGTACCATGATTCATTTGCAGGACACAAGATTTGCAATTTCATCAAAAAAGTAGGAAAAAAAGGAGGCAAACTGGTAATATTTTTTTTTTATGCTGAAATTTCAACTCTTGCAGAAAATTATAAATTTACGCTGATTGAAAAATTTCAGTTAGGTCACCCTAGGATGGAGATTATTAGGAAGATTTTTTAAGATTTCAAACTAGTTGGGGGGTCTTTTTGATGGAAGACATGTAATGGTACAACTGAGCAAAGAAAAGACTGCAAGAATATTCTCAAAGAAATTTATCATAATTGAGGGCATACATATGAAATTGCTTAAATGGTCCCCTGACTTTGATCCAAGTCAAGAGCCTCCCATTGTGCCTATATGGTTCATATTATTTGGACTCAAGCTTTACTTCTTCAATCACCAAGTACTATATGCTATTGGGACTATTCCTGAAAAACCAATGAAGTTAGACATATCTACCTTTAATCTATCAAGGCCTTCTGCTGTAAGGATTTTAATAGAGAGAGATAAGAAAAAGTTTGGCTTGACACTACTCACAATGATCACTGGAAACAAATCATTGTGAAACAAAGACCCTACTACTGCAATCACTGCAAGATGTTTGGCCACACACATGAGAAATGTTTCAGATTACACCCAAAATTGAAACCCACTTTCTAATAGAAGAACATGTTATCTCTGTCAGTGCTCCTCAAGAGTCAACTTTAGATTCTGAAAATTTATTGGAACCTGCTATTACTAATGTTAACCAGAAAGATGAGCTGTCTGCTGTCCCAATTTCTAATAATAGATACACTCCTACACAGCCCGAACCTACTTCCAGTGAACCTGATGACAACACACCTCTAAATAAGCCTACTGAGCCTCCTAATCCCTCCCATTTGCTTGTCCTAGACGTTCAACCAAATGTGTTGACATCACTCGTTGCTGTTGAGGAAGGCAAACATTGGAAGAATGCCAAAGATAAACCTAAGTTCCCCCTTGATCCAATAAATGATCTGCCAGAACAACAAGTGAAAGATGAATGGCACAATAGAAAATACAAGAGGAAGAAAAAAAGAATGTCCCACCTCTAGAATCTCCAGGTAGACAGTTTGATCATCTCGGGAGGAAGCTCCCTTCACAGTTTGTTGCTCGACTCCATTCCTAAAACCAGGGGGAGGGGGAGAGGAAAACTTGTACCTTTTGATCTTTTTTGAGTCTTGTATGCCTTACGGGTGGGCTTCTGCACCTGCTCACTAAAACCTTTATATCTTTGTTCCATCAATGAAGTTTTTTTATTTTGGCTATATATATATATATATATATTATTTTATAGTTGAAAATATTTAAATTGTTGGATTTATATGGATCATCGAATTGGCCTATAAGATTGAAGGTATTGGGAATACAAACGATCATGAATAATACAATACTTGTGCTAATAAAATAGTACTATACTTCATAACCTAATGACATCGCGAAAGTTTAGGATTGGAACTGCTAATAGCCAATAACTGGTTGAAAGTTAACCTTTTCATTTTTGGGTTGTTGGCGGCTCTAACTCATATTTTAGATGGCTTGTGGACTATTTTGAGGGGAGATTTCATTGTGATATTAGTCTTGATTATTGGAAGCTTTAAACAGAAACATTACTCACATACATGGTTAAGGATTTTGAATACTACCTTGTAAATGTATACTTGTTAGTCAGTTGATAGGGATTTAGAGTTGCCCATCCCTTGAATGTTTTGCTGGTGGCTTTTACTTGGTATTGGTCTATGCACATTGATACTTCGGTTGTCTGTGGGATTGTCATGGCTGAAAAGCCTAAAGCTAAGCCCATCCCTAGCTCAAATACTTATATCCAACTTTGAATTTCCATATATCTATCATCTAATTTTATACAAATACACATGCTTATATTTTCATATTTAAATTTAAAATATTATTTGTTTAATTTTTATGCACTGTAATATAATTGCAATTTTTATGAAACATCATTAGAGGCGACATATATGCACTAGCTCTTTCTATTTTACGACACTTTGCGATATATACATGTCATATGATTATTCTGTTATTTACTACATTCCTGACATATGAAAAAGAACCCTAGGATGGTGAATATAGGATATAGACTTAGGGTGGAAAAAATTAAACGTGTAATTTATTCTTTTCTTTTAAAAAGCCCTAGGATAGCGGGCATAAGACATATGTTTAGGTTGAAATCCTATAAAACTTGACCAACACTTTTTTTTGACAACAAAGAACCTAGGATAAACCGCTCGAGGCATAGTTTCTCTCTTCCCTCCTCTTTTCATGGAACAAGACAATGAGCAGTGGTCAACCTTCAAGCGACGATCAAGAACAAAACATGAAGTGGAGGATCAATTAAACTTTCCATAGACTTAAACAACATAAACCCTTAAGACTTCGATGTCGCTCGTCTAGCATGACATAAATCCTCATATTACTTTTTACTTTTTCGCATGATTGCGTGTCGTGCAATATAAATCATAACTCTTTTTAGGATTCTGAGGTTGTTCGTTCGATACAATGAAAATTCTTCTATATTTCTAGGTTATTTACGATGATCGTATGCCACAATATTACGTCATAGATTTAAAATAAAATGACAAGAATAAACATTAAATAACATCATTTTCATAATTTAAAACAAAATAGTAAGATAGTTTGGGAAGTCATTGAGGTTTCCCTCAGAATCTATGACATCTTCCACTTTTTGTCCTTTGAAATCCAGAAATAATTGTTCCACATTGAATCTTTTCCACTTAATTTTCCTATAACCAATCGTGGAAATTAAACTTTAAAATCTTGAAGACAAAACTACAATCTTAATCGAGAGTTTTCTTAAGTGATTTCAATCGCTTAAGATATAACTAACATTAGGAGCTTGCACTTATAGGAGGATTAGTGACCTAGATAATCAAAACCCTATCTAATCCTCGCATTAGACAGAGAAACAATCTTTTAGTATTTTCGCAGACCAAATAAATATTCCAAATTTCTTAATTTGAACAATTGAGTCAATTAAGTGATATTCTCATCATTTGAGATGACATATTACTTTAAATGTTGTGTTTGATTATTTAAACAACAAAATATTCGAGATTCAATCGGTTTTTTTTTTCAAAATTAAAAAAAAATCCAAATCATAAATATATTACATTAAAATTATTTTCAAAAATAAAAAATATAACCAACAGATTTTCTGGCTACTTTGCTCGGGACTAATTATTCTCTTCATCTTTGATTATGTAGTTTTTGTATTCATACATTGATAGTGTGCTTATGTCCCTGGTAGGCCGTGACTACTATTCTTCCGCTAATATATTTTGCTAATTTCTTTCTTGAGCAGATATAGTCAACTACTCCGATGATTCTGGAGTCATCTGTTCAATCATTCTTAAACATAAGGGTTTCAGAATCTCTAAATTCTAAAGTGGGTTGGACCCTCAATAGGGTGGTAGGTTAGGAGTGATGAGCAAAATTGATCGAAGTGAATTCGATGTGAAATCGACCTCTCCAATTTTAGGACCGGGTCCTTCACTTTCTACTTGTTTCATTTCCTTTTTTAAGCAACTTGTTTTTGACAAATTAACTTAAATTCTGTCATGTTTAAAACTTTCCCTTCCATAAGAAAAAGTAATAAAATTGCTAAGACAAAATAAAATGTGAAAAGTTTAAAATTAAAAAAAATATATTTACACAAAGTTTCGAAAGAAACACCAAATTTATCAAACAATTTCACTAATTTCGATATTTGTCATAAAATTGTTATGATAAAGATGGAGTATAGGATGAGATTAATGTTTTGAAATTTTCAAATTTTAGAAAATGTCTTGACCAAAGTTGATTTTCTCTTTCGCCACCGGAATGGAATTGGCTATTAGCAAGAGCGAGCTGCTCGATGGAGCAGCCATTAAGTTGGGCAAGGATTTGACAACAATGAAGTCAAATTCAGAAATGTCACCGTTGTTGTGGTGAAACCCGAAAGAGTCAGGTCTGTTGAGCCTGTCGTGGAATTTAAATTTAAGTTTGTAGAGGAGTTCCCCCTCTTTAAAAGGGTATTGATTGAAAAGAATTCCGTTATTCTCACAGTCTGCTACTAAGATCGTTGAGACTGCTCCCAAGACCATTTCTGCTACTAAAAATGATTTGGTTGTTATTGCACCTGTTGTTGCTCCTGTGTCAGTAAAAAGGGGAAAGAAGTTCAATTAATTGATGAGCCTGTCACTGAAAAGGGTCTGGCTTTCGCATTAGTGCCTCTATCTTCGAAATTGGGTCTAGCACGAGGTCTACACCTTTGACCTGAACACAGAGGAGAAATAGAAATCGAAAGTTATCCAAGATCAAGAAGGTGAAAGTTGCTAAAATCAGCGTTGACAGAGACTTCAATTGCAAAGGAGGAAGCTGGACTGCCTGAGACATCAAATTTGGGAGTGAGTAGGTTTCATCCTTTGTCCGCTGCTCTTGATGAAGAAGAAGTTCTAAAGATTGCTGCTACACCGCCTCGACTTCGCTATGGTGGCCGAGGAAAAGATACAGTGAAGTTTATGCCGCTAACTCGAGTTCGGATAGTTTTTGAATGGTTGACTAAGAAGGAAATCTGTTATGTTACTAAAATTTTAAAGAGAAGGGTTGTGCTGTGTCACACCAGATGAAAATTCAGATTCTGAAAAAGGGTAAGTCTGTTACACGACTCGTCAGGAGGATTGTGAGAAAGGAAGAAGTTCTGCCCCTACGGATCTCAATTAACCTTCACCTAAGGGATCATCACACTGCAATCACTCCTGCTGCCATTGCTCCACTATTACCAAGAGTTTCTGTTAAGCAAAGTTTGTGAGTGAGCCTTCCTGCAGCCATTGTTGCTACTACTATTATTTTCGCAGCTTCCCCAAAGCCCATGGGACGAGTGATGATCAAATCCCATCTTGGACCGAGATTGGCACTTCCTATTACACGAGAGGAATCTCTGTCATGGGCAAAGATGCCGATGGTAGTGAGAAATCACTTGCTAGTGTTTCTCGTCCGCATGTAAGGGGAAATACCCTTTACCGACGTGTTGGTACTGACGATAAGAAACCTAGTCTTACTTTACCAACACCGAAGAAGATGGTGTGGAACCTAAGGTAATTGGGCCGATACTTTCGAAAAAAATCTGAAGGTGATGATTCCAAGTCTGATGTTTTGCCAGCGGATACCATTGTCGTATCAGAGCCCGTTGCAAGAGAAACTGTTCGTCAATGGTTGATCTTAAAATTATTAAAGGGAAATCGATTGAAGCTATTTCAGAAAAATTAAGATCAGAAAAAATGAGCCTGATGATGAGGAAGATTTAACAGATTATATGGAAGAAGTTTTTGCTGAGGTAAATTTATTGAAACTAGAATATCGTCATCTTTGCAAGACGTGTCAGTGCCTCCTGAGAAGAAAACGTGGCAAAGAGTTATTCAACAGAAAGATGAACAAATTGGTCGTATGAAAAAGAAAATAGAGAAATGATGGCCGCTATAATTACACTGCATAGTCAGCCTCAATCTCCGAAAGTGATACCTGTGGAGGTAAATCAACCAAAAATTGTCAAAATCGTTGATGACACGACGAAATTTACCTCTGTTAATAGAGAAAAACAACTAAAAAAGAAATCCTATTCAAAGTCTAATACCAAAAAAGGATATCAAGCATTTGACAAAGCAACAGGTGAGAGAAGCCCTAGTACAGTCTAAAAGAGGAGCATTGATTCTGAAGAGCAGACCATACCCTGAGAAATTCGATGTTGTACAATATCCAAAGAGTTTCGTACCATCTCTTGATGGAACTGAAAACCCCCGACAACACGTTGCACATTTTTCAGCTAGTTGTTGTAACGCAGGGAGCAGCGATGCATTGTTGTTTTGCCGGTTCGTTAGTAGTTTTTCGGGAGTTGTTTTAGACTGGTATGCAGAGCTTCCGAACGGTTCTGTAAAGACATTCACAGAATTGGAAAAACTTTTCGTCAAATGGTTCCCAGAACCACATCACCGTTTGTGATCTTGTGATAGAGAGACAGATGTCGGACGAGACTTTGATGAACTATATTCTGCGATGGAGAAATCTAAATATGAAGTGTGAATCATAGTTCCATGAATAACATGCAATTGAAATTTTGTTAAAAACTATTCACGGGTCAGTCGCCTTTTTTCTCAAAGAATTTACAATTAAATTTTTTTAAAAGCAACTCAGTAAAGCTGGAAGTCTCCATGAGGAAGCCATGCAACTAGGTTTCATTGAGAAATTTGAAAAGCAGAGACCTATAAAAGCTTTTGAGAAGAAGTCTGGAACTGTTGCAACGCTAGACAAAGATAAGCAACTGATGCAGATATGAAACTGAACAGTCTCAATAGAGTTATTAGCCTTCTCCACAGTATGGTCAACAATTATTCCAACATAGGTCTTATCAGATGAATGAAGGCAACTCTCAACTATGGCTGAATGACTAAATAAAGTATATCCATTCAAGAATAAAGCAGTGGGGAAAATGTTTACAATTTCATTAAGTATGAATTCAAATTGCATGAGCCAAAAAAACCATATGAAATTGACAAGAAAGATCGCCTATTGTATTGTTCATATCATAGATTGATTGGACATGCCATAGAGAACTGTTTCAGTATTAAGAATTGGCTCGAATTTAACTTTAGAAGGGGAACATAATGATTCTGAAAGAATATTTGAAAGAACCTGAAAGAGTTTCTATTAATATGATTTCAGCGGATCCTATTACTCTAATTGATCCTTATACAGCTATGATGGGTGGAATATGTTTAATCATCAAGAAAGATATTAAATGAGATTCAGACTGCTTTGGTTGAAGCTTCAATTCAGAGTCTAAACCTGCTAAATGAACAGTATCAATTACAACAAAAGGAGTACCTCAGAAAGAGGCGAAGAGGACCGTAGAAGAAAAGAAGATCAAAGATTCAAAGGGTAGAGTAGGGGCTACATTTCCTGGATTGGTCGTTACGAATTTAGGGGAGAAATCTCTCAAACCCCTAACTCTATATCATTATTTCTTTGTTCCTCTGAGATCATATAATGCAAAAAGTTTGATTTTGGTTACGTTTTATGATAACGTAGCTAATAACAACCAATCTAATTTATATCTTAATTTCATTTCTAATGACAATTCTCAAATCGTACAAAATCTCAGCGGGTCCAGCGATAATAAAGAGTAAGATGTTGATGATAATGGTTACGATAGTTGGAAAGTGACGCACCTGTCTTTGAATTTTAGGGGTCTCCGATTGCAATTGAGTTAAAATTCTTAGACTCAGAAGCGATCTCAAAAGAAACTGATTATCACAACTCCAGAAGTAGTTTGTCAGATTTAGTCAAGATTTGGAGGAAATAACAGAAGTAAATCTGAGAAGTGGAAAAGTATTACCTCCAAGAATAGCTCCAAAGAATAAAGCAAAGCAGGTGGCAGCTCAAGGAGAGCCAATCCAGCCAATGGATGAAGTACTTGTTCAAGAAGAGATTGGAGAATCGAGTAATAAAGTAGACTATAATGTGCTAGCCCATCTTAGAAAGTTACCTGCTAAGTTGAGCATTTATGATGCCCAGATTCTGTCAGAGGAAATGAGGGAAGCACTGGTTAAAACTTTGCTTGATCCAGAAATTTGTTTAGCTTAGCTCGCTAGTACCTTCTTAGATAAGGTTTGTTCGTTGAAGAAACAGTTGAAAGTAACCTTTACAGATGAAGACCTACTGCTCGGTACCGCCGATCATAATCTTCCTCTGTACATTTCTGTTAACTTTGATAAGCTCATGCTCTCTAGAGTATTAGTGGATCCAGGAGCATCCATTAACATAATAAATATACGAACGTTGACATATTTAGATATTGGTGCCCGTAAGTTGACATTCGATAAGATGATATTAAGAGGCTTCAATCAGAAAGGAGATAAAGCACATGTATCAATCATGTTATTATTAAAGATCGGTGATTTAGTAACAACCGCGAAATTCCATATCTCGACTCTGAGACTTCGTTCAATGCTCTTCTGAGTCGATCTTGGATTCATGCACATAGGATGATTCCATCGTCTTTACATCAGTGCATAAAATATTGTCATGAAGGACAATAGTACTGTATAAAAGGAGACCTATGAAGTGGGTATTCACGAGGATGCTGCCTACTACACTCCGCCGAAAAAGACAATTTTCTCCATAAATGTTATCTCAAATAGAGTCGAGAGTCTAGAAAATTCGCAAAGGAAAAACCATCTAATTCTAATTCAACAACCTTTCACCGTTCCTTTGCAACGAGACGGTGGAAATTCTTTCAGAACTCACATCTGAGGTCAAGGTCGCAGACGAGGCCGAGAAAGAAATAACAATGTTGTTGAATGAGGAATACAATTATCAACATTGACTTGGAGGATATTATTGAAGAAGAAAAAGACAAGAGTGCAATGACAATAAATCAATAGAAGCCTTAGTTTGAGATCTCCTTAGAAGATGAAGAAAAATGTGAGTATAAGTCAATGTATGATAAAATTAACCACTATGTACAAACCATGATCCTAACCTCAATCTATGCTCATAAGATTGAGGGTTTGGTGGTCAAAGAAGTATATGATATGGGTATGAAAGCAATTAAGTTTCACCGCAGTTCTTCTTCTAGTTCTGAGACTAATGTAAAAGTAGAAAATATTTCTTCACAATTAATGGAATTGCCTGTTGAGTGGAATTCTCCTTATGTTCAAAAACTCTTTCAACGAGGTGTAGTACTTAAACAATGTTTGAAAGACCAATCACACCACTTTGAATAACTTTAGAACAATAATAATCATACTATTAAATCGAAACAAGATATTGGGTTTGGCACAGTAGGGCTGGTTGATGATACAGAATTTTGCTGGTTGTTACTAATGATCCGGAGTAAGATTGTTTGGAAGCTTTAGAAAACTTTGAAGATTCTCCAATTGAAGATACTCCAGCACAATTTGAAGAAGAGATTAAATCGACAATTGATGAACTAAAAGAAGTTAATATAGGAACTGAAGAAGAGCCTAGACCAATCTTTATTAGTTCTCTACTCAATGAAGAAGAATATAAAATATGATTAAAGTGTTGACATAATTCAAAGACTATTTTGCTTGGAGTTATGAGAATGTGCCTTGACTAGCTCTTGAAGTTGCAGTTCATAGGTTGGGCTTAGATCAAGCTACAACTTTAGTAAATCAAGCTCCTAGAAGAATGCGTCTCAAAATTGAACAAGTTATAGTACGATGTTAAGAAATTAATAGAAGCTATGTTTGTTCGTGAAGAGAAGTACTCAACATGGATAGCTAGCGTGGTGCCAGTTAAAAAGAAGAATGGCCAAATCTAAGTTTGCATTGATTTCAAGAAGTTGAATAAAGCATGTTCACAGGGTAAATTTCCACTATATATATTCCTGAGTTAATGGTGGATATTGCATCATCTCATGCAATTTTCTCTTTTATAGATGGATCGTCTGGATATAATCAAATTAAAATGACACCAGAAGATGAAAAATTACATATTTCAGAAAATCAAGTAGGATTTATTATTATACAGTAATGCCTTTTGATATAAAAAATGTTGATGCAACTTATCAATGAGCAATGATAAAAATTTTTTATGAACTCATTCACACTTAAGTTGAATGCTACGTGGATGATTTAGTCATTAAAAATGAGTAGAAAAACAATCATTTGTATGCTTTGACAATTATTTTTGAGCGCTTACGACAGTTTAATCTTAAAATGAATTATCTAAAGTGCGCCTTTGGTGTCACATCTGAGAAATTTTTAAGATTTATTGTCTGTCACTGCGAAATTGAAATTGATCCACAGAAAATTAAGGCCATCTTATAAATGCCACCCCATAGGAACGTAAAGCAAATACGATCTTTTCAAGAGCAACTGATATATCTAAGACGCTTTATTTCTAATTTTTCAGATATGTGTCATTCTTTTTCTGTGTTGGCCAAGAAAGATGCTTCATTTGCTTGGGACGATAAATGTCAATATGCTTTCGAAAGTATTAAACAATACTTAATGACACTTCCTGTACTAGGAGCTCCAATCTCGGGTAGACCTTTGATACTTATATTACGACTTTAAACGACTCCCTCGAAACCCTGTTAGCTCAGGTCAATGATGAGGGCAAAGAAAATGCTCTTTATTTCGTCGCCTAATTCCAGTAGAGGTTAAGTATCATCCTCTTGAGAAAAATTGTCAAGCTTTGATTTTTGCTGCTCCAAAGCTTAAACACTACATGCTTTCTCATCATGTCAACTTTATCTTGAAGTTTAATCCATTACAATATTTGATGACCCTGCCAACACTTTTCGGTAGGTTAGCACGGTAGTCGATGATATTATTGCAATTCAATATAACTTTAGTACTCTTTGAGCAGTGACATGATAAATTTTAGTAGATTTCCTCATGACACCCATTACCGGCCAAGTTTCCTCTTAACGATGGTTTGCCGACGAGCAAATAATGAACCTAGAAGACTCGAATACTCAACGTTGGGATTTGACAGAGCTTCGTTAGCACATAAAAATAAGGAATCACAAACAATAGTGCCTGGTAAAGCAAAATTGGGCTAATTTTCATTACACCGAAGCAAGATATGTTAAGATATTTTTACCACTTAACTAAGCAATATACGAATAACAAAGTAGAATATGAAGCTTTGATAGCTGGATTAGAATTGAAGACATTAAAAGGAAAAGGAATGGGACACTCGAAGATACTGAGGAAATCTTAGTAGTATCTCAGACTATTCTATTGTTTGGAATTTGATGTTTTTGAAAAAAAAAATAAATGTTTCATCCTGATGTTTTGTTAGAATGTTAGAACTTATGTTACACGACATACAATCTTGTAGGAGCCTAAATGTGAGGATTTTAGTCGTAACTAAATATACAACCTCAAAGTCTTAGAGAAGTGAAACTTTGAAGCCCTAACCTAAAAGAAGGGAAACATGGAATGCAATGGATTTACAACCCTGCTTGAAAAATGGGTGCCATCCAAACCATCTAATCGTATTCAAAGCCATGCATGACCGGTCTCGATGATGCAAGATATGGTAGGCTATTATTTATTAGAAGTAATAGGTCTTATGACTTGATTATAAATCAAGTTTCCTAAGTATGTATGATATGCATAATATCCTAAGATTAATGTGAAAATTTTGAAATTTGAAATTTAAATATTTTATGCCTCGCCAAACTCAAATGCTTAGTTTTAATTAGTGTTGAGTGCATCGAAGCAAGCTGTGTAACGGGTTATGCAAAGTCATTGATGATGAATGCATTGAAGATTTGTTTAAAAGTGAATCAGTATGCATAGGCAAAATCCACTCTATAAGGTAGTGGTTCTCACGAGTCAAATCATTCATTTCTGTCCAATGAGTGAGCCCAAAGAAAAGGAATAAAAACAATATATGCATATGCCTACAGATCATGTTATCGTTTATATTCCTAAATCGAAAAAAGGTGTTTCTACTCGGTTTTATTTGGTGTCAATCGAGGTTGTTTAGATGTGTGATTTTTCTATGGTTGTGAATGTAGTGAGTGATCTATGTGATTTAGGGTCCGTTTGGGGCAACTTATTTGGTGCGGTAGCGTTTTGAAAACGCACCTGACCTATTTGGGTAAACCGCATTTTGGCAGCTTATGCGCCTTCAAAACGCTGAAAACAGCGTTTTGACACCGCACTTGCCTAGGTGCGGTGGGAGCTTTTTGTCTGCGGTCCGACTTTTCCAAAAAAATAAAAATTTGTTATAGCCACAGCACCTAGCTTATCAGCGAATTATTTTTAATCAGCTTATTAGCAGATTATTCAATAAGCTGCAACTGCCCCAAACAGACCCTTAGTTTTGGTTTAAAAAGTCATGTTGAAGCTGTTTAGATTGGGATAGAAGGTTTAGTCCTTAAATGAGCATGTCTGTAATCCAGGGCAAAGACAAAAATGTAAGTATCGACCTATAATGTGGGCAAACGTATCGAATGAGTAAGATAAACTGACAGCATAAATACCAACCCTAACCAATGTCAGACTCTTCAACGATGTTTATAGTCAATTAATCATAACACTTCCTAACTCTATAAATGAAAAAAAAATACTCAAAGAAAGATTCTAGGTTACTACAAAAATTTATTGATTTATAGTAGTCATGCAAAACAGAGTTGACACACTCTAATAATATGTAAAGTAAATCTACGACAGTATTTTGGCATCCTTGTGAAATAAAGTTAGAATGCTTTAAGAGAAATAAATATATTTATTTTGATTATTAATCTATTAGTTATTATTTCTTTTAATTTAAGACAAGCAGATCAAAATGCCCATGCTTTCCGTCGTCCCAGGGTTGTCGGATTCCCTAATCTACTTAGTCCAGAGAGACGGTCAAGTCTACTATGACCGGAAGATTCTTGTCAACAACCATGAGTTGCATAATTTAGAACTTATGTTTTTTGATGATTTGTTTTTCACTTCGAAAATAAAATGAAAAAAAATAAACTCGTGTAGCATTTGGTGTAGCTATAGTGATAAATAATATTTGAAATGAAAATTCCAAAAAAGTTAAGACAGATCATCGATCTTCGACAGCCCTAACAGCCTCAGTAGGATGTTAATGTTCTGATTTCGAGCTTAACTTCTTTCAACTCTAAAGAAATTTGATCTAAAATTT
The DNA here is from genome assembly GCA_022702705.1 of Papilionanthe hookeriana x Papilionanthe teres. Classification (NCBI taxonomy): domain Eukaryota; kingdom Viridiplantae; phylum Streptophyta; class Magnoliopsida; order Asparagales; family Orchidaceae; genus Papilionanthe; species Papilionanthe hookeriana x Papilionanthe teres. The sequence continues at coordinate 62,066,987 of CM040424.1, forward strand.
TTAGCTCGAAGCTTGGGTCGTTTATTTTGATCCACTCCTGTCGGGCTTTATTTTCACTCCAACATGGGGATTTTGAATGTCGTGTAGAATCGAAGATTTTAATTGTTCAAATAATCAAGCGTGTCGTCAAAAGTAATAAACCACCTCAAAAGGTAGAAATACTATTTTTACGATAGGTTTGATTATTTGAATTAAAAAAATATTGGATATTTGCACTAATCTGTGATTTAAACATGATGGATTATTTCCCCCATCAAATTTGAATACTAAATAGGGTTTAAATTAGTTTTGATGTATTCTTTTTCCTATAAGGGCAAACCCTTATAGTTAATTACATCTTATGTAAATAAAGTTACTTAAAAAGACTCTTGATTAAGACTGCGGTTTTGTTCTCAAAAATTTTTTAGATTTTAGCTTTCACGATTGGACATTGGATTTCCAAATGGGATAGGCTCAAAAGTTGCACAGCTGTTAGCAGAAGCCAAAAAAGGAAAAGGAATGGGACACTCGCAGATATCGAGGAAATCTCAGTAGTATCCCAGACTATTCTATTGTTTGGCATTTGATGTTTTTGAAAAAAAAATTAATGTTTCATCCTGATGTTTCGTTAGAATGTTAGAACTTATGTTACACGACATACAATCTTGTAGGAGCCTAAATGTGAGGATTTTAGTTATAACTAAATAGACAACCTCAAAGTTTTAGGGTTAAGCTCATCGAGAGAAGTGAAACTTTGAAGCCCTAACCTAAAAGAAGGGAAACATGGAATGCAATGGACTTACAACCCTGCTTGAAAAATGGGTGCCATCCAAACCACCTAATCGTATTCAATGCCATGCATGACCGGTCTCGATAACGCAAGATATGGTAAGTTGTTATTTATTAGAAATAATAGGTCTTATGACTTGATTATAAATCAAGTTGCCTAAGTATGCATGATATGCATAATATCTTAAGATTAATGTGAAAATTTTGAAATTTGAAATTTAAATATTTTATGCCTCGCCACACTCAAATGCTTAGTTTTAATTAGTGTTGAGTGCATCGAAGCAAGCTGTGTAACGAGTTACGCAAAGTCATTGATGATGAATGCATTGAAGATTTGTTTAAAAATGAGTCAGTCTGCATAGGCAAAATCTACTCTATAAGGTAGTGGTTCTCACGAGTCAAATCATCCATTTCTGTACAATGAGTGAGCCCGAAGAAAAGGAATAAAAAAAATAAATGCATATGCCTACAGATCATGTTATTGTTTATATTCCTAAATCGAAAAATGTGTTTCTACTCGGTTTTATTTGGTGTTAATCGAGGTTGTTTAGATGTATGATTTTTCTATGGTTGTGAATGTAGTGATCTATGTGGTTTAGTTTGACTTCTTTCAAAAGATAAACTCTTACAGAGCACTAAGCGACTAACAGCGGAGGAAAGACACGCGGAGAAGATAGGTGTAGACCTCTGTACATAGCATCTGCTAAGGACCTTATGTACAACAACTCTCATACGACACCTTTGAAGAGCAAAGAACATCTTAGAGTTCGATGCCAACCAGGTCAAAACCAAAGTCAAGCGCAGCACATAAAATAGCAAGTAATCCCTCTTTATTACCTAGTCAACTGGTCAATTTGTCTACGATTGTCGGGTTCTTAGGTAAGAAGCAAGGGATGAAGGAGAAGTCAATACCCGAAAAACCTCGACTAAGTTACTTACGGATGTATGCATGCAGTCCGGGAACACTTTGGGGTGAACACCCATCCGAACAAGTAGGGTCAAGAGTTTAGCATTTAGGCCGTAACATTGAGCAAAAAACTTTAAAATTATGGGAGAGGGTAATTGAACATAGGTTAACAAGTATTACTAAGATTTCTCATAATCAATTTGGATTTATGTCGGGCAGGTCTACTATGGAAGCTATACATTTATTAAGAGGTTTGATGGAGAAGTTCAGAGATAATAAGGAGAATCTACATTTGATTTTTATTGATTTAGAAAAAGCTTACGATAAGGTTCCAAGTTATATCCTTTGGAGAGTTCTTGCGAAGAAAGGTGTTGATATGACTTATATTCAAGTCATTAAAGATATGTATATTGGAGTTGTTACTTGTGTTCAAACTGAGGGGGGTTGACGAAATATTCTCTTTTCTGTTGGATTACATCAGGGATCGACTTTAAGCCCATACCTCTTTGCTTTGGTTATGGATGGTCTTACTGGACATTTACAGGAAGATGTACATTGGTGTATGTTTTCTGCTGATGATATCCTTCTCATGGATAAGACAAGAGAAAAAGCCCAGGAAAAAACTTGAATTATGGAGGTCTACATTGGAGTTTAAAGGCCTTCGTTTGAGTAAAACTAAAATTGAATACATGAAATGTAATTTTAGTAGTCGTAGCTCTAGTGATAGAGGTGTAACTTTGGGTGATCAAATTATTAAAAAGTGTGAACGATTCAGATATTAGGGTCTATTGTTCAAAGCGATGGTGAAATAGACGAGGATGTTAATGGTAGAATTCAAGTTGGTTAGTTGAAGTGGAGGAATGGTTCGGGTCTTTTGTGTGATAGAAAAGTACCACTTAGCTGAAAGGAAAATTTTATAAGATGGTGGTGAGACCTACAATGCTCTATGGTGTTGAATGTTGGCCTTTAAAAGAGAAGCATAATACTAAGTTAAGTGTTGTCGAGATGAGAAAATGCGAAATGAATATATCAGTGATAGGGTTAGTGTAGCTCCAATGACGGACATGATTAAAGAGAGTCGTCTTAGATGGTTTGGTCACATTAAACGTCGACCATCTGATGATCCGATTAAGAGAGTAGATGTTTTAGATTTGACTTATGTTAAGAAACACGGAGGTAGACCTAGGAAGAATTGGGCTTATTGTATAAAAAATGATTTTAATTTATTAGAATTAAATGAAAATATGACAGTAAATATGATGCAATAGAGAAAAATGATTAATGTAGCCGACCCCACTTAGTCGGATTAAGGTTTCGTTGTTTTGTTGATTTGTTAAAAATTATTGTGAATTAAGAGTCTTGAAAGAGATTATAATGGACTCAACTAAGTTAATCACATTTTCCTATACAAATAAAAATATATCCTGTAGGGTGATGCAAATATGTGATTGGGTTAGTAATAGGATTTATGGAAATAAATTTATTATAGAGCCAACTTCTTTATCTAGCCAAACTTCTATATACTATCGGAAGGGGGTAAAGAAGAGCCTTGCTTTCGTTTGTCACCATGATTTTCTGGAGGTCTATTGTCTGATGATTTTTATAATGAAAACACAAAAGGTATGGGTCTATTCTCTACTCTGCCATGACGCATTCGTGTGGAGGAAAACAGCTTTCGCATATCTCTTTATTTTCAGATCGTCCCAACTCAATATAACGATCCGTGGATTAGCAAAGGCATCCTAATTGCTACGAAACTAGGTTTGAGCGTCCTCGGCAATGAAGCTCAACCCAATTTCGAACTTCTTTGCTTCAGGAGTGTTCATTCAACTTCAAAACTCCATGTCTCATATGAAGTTCTCTAAGTCCCTGGCATTTCGCTCCCCCAAGTACTTCTTGGGGCCAGTTGCCTTCACCTTAGTGAGACTCTGACGGCCCATCACTGGATGGACGACTGCTTTCTTCAACACTCCAATGTCTTCCTTCAACCCGTCGATAACACTCTGGAACCGATCCTTCAATGAGTGCATCTCGTTTCTCAACCCAAGCTCTGAGTTACCATCCCCAAGACTAGCCTGGAAGCGTGTAAAAAGCTCATGCATTTCACCTTTCAAAGTCTGTATTTTGGCATCCATCGTTTGCACTTTGGCATCTACCATCTGTATCTTGGCGTCTGCCGTCGCAGCATGCATGGCTATTGACTGCGCCAGGAGTCCGAGTTTATCCTCCAGCTTCTCGATCCGTACGTCGTTCGCCGTGGATACGCCCTCAGTGCGTACTTGCTCCAAGCCTGCCTCTGTCAGATAGCTAGCCGCACCTTCAACCCCACTTGTAACCTTTACCGTAGCCACAACCGAAAACCGGAGGAGGTATTCTCAATCTAAGGAAACCATATCTCCTTGCCTGGTAGGCTGAACCGCATCAGGCCACACACGCTGAATCGGCATCACTTTCGTCGGGAAAGACAAGACGCACAGCACAACGGGGTCGGCATCGGACACCCACAAGGTAACACCAAGATGCAAACCACGAGCAAGGGCAGAGGTTGAGCCGCAATTCCATTCCCCCGCAGTTCTAGCGAAATTGGCCAAGGCTGGGATGACCAGTTCACCACGGATAAAAAATGGCTGCACTTAGCTTTTCAAAATTTTGTTCAATTTTTACATCAGGGCTAGAGCATCAAAACCACAGTCAACTATGTGGTAAAGTCGAAAATTGCATCAGTAACAATGTCGTATGGTTCAGAGCAGAGAGCGTATGAGTAGAATATAAAAATAGATAAAAATGGAAAAGAAAGTGAAAAAATGATGAAGCCAAAGCTAGTGAAATATCATATAATGAACTACCTAGTACCTGTAAGAGTTGGTGCTCCAGATATGGCTTTTTCTCTTCTACTTGCTAGTGCATTTGTAGAGCAAGGAGCAGGAACAGGATGGACAGTGAAAGGTAAGCTGTCCCAGATTACTAGTCTGTTTGTGGGACTCGGTAATCTACTCAACACTACTCGATGCGGGAAGATGTGTTTGATTCGGGAAGATGTGTGTGATTCTTATTGAAGGATTGAATTATGCTTAACCATTGGCTTGAGGCTTCAAATCAGTGAATTATCGATCTCCTTACCTGTGCTCCCTTACACTTGAATCATCCAAATTGAATTGTTCTCAACAATTTTAATAATTACAGTTATGTCATTTGGTAGAAAATAATGTGAATTGGTTTCCACCCTTTTTTTACTTTTGTGTTTCAATCATCTCAGAGGATCAACTATCATAAATATTACCCTTTTACCCTTTTTTCAAACCCCTCTTTCTCAATCTATCTTTTTTTTTGTGTCTTTATTCTTTGTTTGGTGCTTCTTATTATCTACCAATGGAATATCCATAGTTTGATGGAGAATAACTTTCACGTTCGGTTCAGAGAGCAGTTTGTTCGTTGAGAATTCCTCGTTCCCTTTTGTGTGAATTCCCCAGCGGTGAATTCCAAACTTGTGCGGGCCCTATCTATTCAATCTCTCGAGCCCCGAAGAAAAACCCCCTCTCCCTCGGACTCCATCTCTCTTTTGTATGTGGGCGCCTAATATCTATGAGGGTTCACCCACCCCGGTGACATCATCTCTGTCTATTACGCCGAAAATCTCTCTTTTTGCAAATATGTCACGTGTTTTTCTTGTTGGTTCCTATGGAGGTACATTGCAACAAATCTTCTTTTTCTGCAGCATTGCTTCTATAATCTTAGGAGCACTGGCCTCCATGGCCCAAACGAAAGTCAAAAGACCTCTAGCTCATAGTTCGATTGGACATGTAGGTTATATTCGTACTGGTTTCTCATGTGGAACCATAAAAGGAATTCAATCATTACTAATTGGTATATTTCTTTATGCATCAATGACGATAGATACATTTTCCATAGTTATAGCATTACGGCAAACCCTGAGAAGGGAGTTTCAAGAGTTCCAATTGACGCCTAACCCTAAAACCTTAACCCGAAAAAGAGAAGTCAAATCATTCTGAGAATTTCTCAAGGCAGGTAACCTATTCTCCTGTAGATGATAGCTTAATGATTTGGATCATATAGGTTCTATTTCTTCTTTTCGATCAAAAAAATTCTATCAAAAAAAGAAAATCAATTGCAGAGCCGTATGCAATGTACAAAAGTTGTCTGTACGGTTGTTTTATTCTTTTTTTGTACAAAAGTTGTCCGTATGCAATCTATTCTCTCTTTGTATTTTGCTGCAATGGAATTCTCTCCCTGGGTGAAAACCTACTGCTACTGGAAAGAGATCTGATCTACAAAGCCAGCTTATATCTTCTATATAGAAAAGCGATACATGGTATGCTTCCCTTTTGGGAACGTGATAAGTTCATTTTTTTCAGTACTTTTGATTTGAGTCTATTTGATTGTGTGGAACATCTCTCTTTCTTGCTGAAGTCAAAGACCCAGCTATTTGGACAAATAGACTAATAAGCCAATGTGACTTCCATGACAGATTTGAATGGATTCGTTGCTGCCACGGAGTATCGTGGATGCTGGTTTTTCAGGAAGCTCTTATACCTGGTGCAATAAGAAGACTGGTTCAAACTGTATCTGGGTGAGGTTCTGTTTCTCAATGCTACCAGCGCATTGCCAAGCATTTCTTTTTCTCATTTACGTAGGGATCTCTTGGACCATGCTCCACTTCTAATTCAGTTGGAACAGCTTCACAGGCCCCCCTCTCGGTTTTGTTTTCAGGCTATGTGGATATCAGAACTGAGCTCAGTTTCAAGTTCTCAATTTTGAGCTTTCAAGTAGAAAGTCAAAGGATCCTATTACAAAAAGTAAAAGAAGGCGAGAGTTTCACTGAGACAAGTTCAAGGCGCAAAGCGTTTCACTGAGACTAAGGGAAGGGTATATAGTCCCAGAAGTGGGAATAGCAGTAGAAGGAGTGGCATTTCCAACATCAAATATGTCTGACTTCCGCATCCAGCAGTTTCGAAGTCTTCTTCATATGCCCCGGCAATCACTAGGTCTTTCCCAAGGGGAAAAGGTATACCAGAATCTTTTCATCAGTCAAAAGAGGAAAGCTAAGGCAGGGCAGGGGCAAAGACAAGCCAGACTGTTAGCCTGTTTTGGAGAGGTCCCGTCCCTTTCTTTCTTGACCCTCTCCTTATCAGTCGAGCTATCGCCTCTCTCACCTATGAGATTCTAGATGTCTCTATTCCAGAGAAAGAAGATGAACTCTCCCTTCTCGTTCACCTTCCATTAGACTGAATGATTTCCTACAATGCGAAACCTATGATCTCAGTTTGACCCGCTAGCCTACTTGCTTGATGGGCTTAGCACTGTACCGATAGCAAAGGAAACTGCAACAACTGGCGAGAATGGATGAAAGAAATTTTTCTTATTCTGTTTTCATAAATGGTTGTATTGGCTGCAAGCGGAACGTAGGCGCTGTAGGTGTGTGTTGACCATGCACTCTCGCGTCGTTTCATATCGTATGTATGATATAGGTGGTGTGGTGATTGATCTCAATGCTAATGGTTATCCCCAAGGTTCAACGAATGAATGAAGCGTTTCTCGTACCCGGATAGAGATGATGGTCTTCCTCTGATGTCTCCAAGCCGGCCATAAAGAAGAGAATAGATAGGCGAACAATAGCAGTCTGTTCTCGCCTATCGATAGCAGGCGATAGTCAAACCTTTTGAAAATCTTTTTTTCTTGTTCTGAGTGGTCTTCTCCGCCCTTGTCAAAGAAAGAGAGAACTCGAAGAGAAAAAGAAGGGTTTCTCCCTCAGAACAATTCATTCTGATACTGCTTTTTGAAGAGTGACTGCAGCTGGCGAGCCCTCAAACTTGCTATCTCTACGCTAGACGCGCCTTGCTTTTACTCGCTCGCAGGAAAGAAAAAAGGAAATGGGCTAAAAGGAAACTGAAACTGGCTCTGACTTATAGGACACTCCCATGGAATCTTTTATAGCCCTACCAGAAAAGGGAGAAAGAAAGCAACTCGATGGCAAAACATGCGGTAAGAAAAAGCAAATCTATATCTGGATAAGAAACATTTCATGTGAAATGAGTGAGGCAAAATCTAGAGAGGAACAATATAAGTTGAGATTGTTGGGTGTTGAGCAAATTGTGACCCATAAAAATGCTAAAACAAAAAAAACAAAATGAATGATATTATATAATCAAAGTGCATTATATGATTGATAAATAAATATTATATATTTATATAATAATTAATTAATTAATATTAGAAAAATATGATGGATTAAATACAACAACAAAAACAACAATCTTTTGTCCCTTTAAGTGGGGACGACTATGTGAATCCTTTTTCCCCGTTGTATTCCATTGAGTGTCATATTTTCATTTAATTTTAATAAATTAAGAACATTTTAAACAAACATGCCCAAGTCTTTTAGGTCTACCCTCTAGTTTTCATAACATAAGTCAAATTTAAAACATCTAATCTCCTAACAGGGTCATCAAATGGTTAACGTTTAATATGACCAAAGAATCTAATGCGGCTCTGTAATCTCGTTTGCCATTAGAGCTACTACAACCCCTTGCAGACATATTCCTTTCATATATTGTGTCTAAGTGCAAATTAAATGCACTCTTGCACCTCAACATTCTCATCTCAGCAAAACTTGACTTGTAGGCATGTAAAAGAGCATTGCAAGTCTCACCACCATTTTATAAAATTTTCCTTTTTAAGTCTAAGCAATATTCTGAATTCCTCCGCTTCAACCATCAAACTTGAATTGCACTAATAACATCCCCATTTATATCACCATCATATTGAGCAATATACCTGAGATATCTAAACTATTCACTCTTTTTGATGACTAGATTACCATATGTTATAACCCTACTAGTATATTTATTACTACTAAAATTATATTTTGTATTTCATTTTTAGATTTACTCAAATGAAAGCCTTTCAATTCTAAAGTAGACCTCCATAAATCAAAATCAATTTCCTGAATTCTTTCTCCAATCTTATCCACAAGAATGATAACGTCAACGAAAAGCATATACCAAAGCAGATCCTCCTATAAATGTTCAATAAGAATATTCATAATCAAAGCAAAAAACATATAGGCTTAAAAGCCAATTTCTGATATAATCCAACTAAAATAAGAAAATACTTGATTAATCTTTATTGTGATTGAACACAAGTGCTCTAAGTATATCTTTAATGACTTGAATAGGTGGATAATAATTTATTAGTTAATATATTAGATTAATTAATTAATAAATATTAATAAATTTAAAAATAATTATTAATTAACATTAAAATATTATTGATATTAAAATTTAATATACTGCTATTAAATACAAAATTTAAACATTTTTATTAGTTAATTTTACTTGAATGATATATCACAGATGATATGAATTATCATTGAGCTCAATAATAAAATATTTGTTTAACAACATATAATATTATCTGTGAGTATAAATGATATGGCTGAATTTGTTTGAATCTGATCATTTAATTTATAAGTTGTTAAAAAAGACTCAAATTTATTTAGTTATTTATATGAATAAATTTCATTCATTTAATTTTTAAGTTGTTAAAAAAGATTAAAATTTATTTAGTTATTTATATGAATAAATTTCATTCATTTAATTTTTAAGTTGTTAAAAAAGATTAAAATTTATTTAGTTATTCATATGAATAAATTTGATTGCATGTTATTTAAATTAAATTTTAGTTGATCACCAAGTGCATCTACCTACAAATATTATTCAAGTATTTTTTTTTCTTTTTTCTTTTCCGGGAAAAACCTAAAAACAATACTTTACAAGGTAACTTGCTTGTATTAATGCAACGGTAATGTTGCCGCCACCAACGTGGAAAGAGAGGTCAGGCAAGGCTGTTTTGTAGCCGCCTAGTACGGTCGCTGGGCTCTTATATCGGCCTGGGTAAGAAAGAGACCGTGGAAGCCGTACGGCACTCGGCTCGGGAGCATCACTTCCGCCACCACATCGAGTTGCGGCGAGCGGGCGTCCATCACGATAAATTTGGACTTTTTGTTTCTTTCGTCGTGCAAGTAAGAAATGACGTACCCATCATCTTCCTCACCGCATTCCCCAGCCGGCACAAAGAATGGCTCCCCGCCGAAGCAGTCGGGACCGAAGTCCCGAGTGGCAACGGTGCAGTCACCCTTACCGCGCAGGGAGAAGTCCAGCTTCCTCACCCCGGATATCTTGGGCATGGGATCACCCACCCCGAGGTAAGCAAATCGGTTCTTCCGGCCGATGTAGCCCGGGTGGATGAGGCCAAAGTCTAGGTTCTCGGCGGAGAGGGGAGTCCTCGAGATAACCCCGTTCCCCATGTCGATGCGCACCATCTCGACAGTGCTGTGGATCAGCTCCATCCTGTCCAGTGCGTGTTCTATCGACAGCACGTTAGGCGCCACAAGCACTATGACGTCGCCCTCCTCCCACGCGTTGATGGTGTGCATAATGTTGAACCCGGGCACCTCGAACCACCTCATACCAGCATCCGACTGGGCGTACTTGGGCAGAACCCCAAGCCGGGGCACCTTCCTCCGGTCCGACCCTACTGGTGATCCTCCGCCTGGGGCAACCATATCCATCGGCTTCATCACGATCTGGATGTCAGGGAATATGGCAAAACGTTCTGTGATGGCGAAATCGTGCACCATGGACGGCTGCGTCAGCGAGAAGATTGGCACGTCCTTGCCCGTCTTGTAATTTCCCTCGGCATCGAAGCGAAAGTAAGTCAGGAAGGGCGGCACCGGCCCGTACCGGAAGGCAAAGAGCTCCCCCGTAGCCGGATCCTTCTTAGGGTGTGCGGTCATACCCATGGAAAGCCTTCCCTCGAAATTGCATCGGCCAAGGGTAGTGATATCGCCATCCTGGGGCGAAATTCGGACGGCGTAGGGGAGGTCAGACTCGCCCAAAGCATAGAGCCGGCCGCCAAAGAAGGCCAGGCTTGTGTTAGCGAGGCCAAACCCCGCCGACGGGTTGATCTGCCCCGTCAGAATTCTGGCGGCTGCTACGACTCCGCGGGCGATGCCGGCTGCACCGTTGATGCCTGAAAAGACGTTTGGGAGGACAGGTCCCCCGGCGTCGCGCTCGAGGAGGAACTTGTAAGTGCGGACATAACGGGAGCAGAGCGTGCCGGGAGCAGTGCCGTCCCCTCCTTGGGGGAGTAGGAGGGCGTTGAGCATGCCGTCGCCGTCGAAGAGGTGGTGAGGCCCGCGCGGTAGGTACTGTGGGTTGGGCCCATTGCGAATGTAGGCACCGCCGCGCAGGCAGGCGGGGATGGCGCCTCGAACTACAGGACAAGCTGTCGGTGGCAGCTCGTTGACAGGTGCCCAGTTATCGGAGAGGACGTGACGGGGGTCGACTGAAGGGCGGAGGTGTGGCAGGTCAATGAAGTTGTTGATGAGGTCGTCCAATGCGATGCAAAAGGCAGCAGCTGCGGATGGCTCTCGGGCGCGAAGACGCGGACTTGGATATTGAGGCTTCAGCTGAGGCTGCTGCAGCGGAGATGATGATCCATGGCTTCTGCTATTCTCGCCATAATTATCATCAGAACGGCGTTTCGTCCTCGTCCTAGTCCCACGTTGTGGCTTCTCTTGTGCCTTGACGGCCGAAATGACTGGTGGTGCAGGTGCAGCAAATGGCTTTATCGAGGAGATCAGATTCCCGCTCCTACAGTGTCGGGCATCATTACTGGAGGTGTACGATAACGAAGTTGAGAACAAGGCATCCATTGCCGCGCTCTGATTAGAATATGAATTTGGAGAGGAAATGCCAGTCACAAATTCACTATAAAGCCACTTCTCATTGCTTCGCTTAAATTGCTCGATCTCTCATCTCATGAGCGAGATTTTTTTTTTGAAATGGGGCCAACTTGGACAGCTTGATATTACCCTCCCCCATAAATAAGGTTGACAACTTGATACTTGCTCAAAATATCCATAAATAGTAGACAACTTGATATTTGAAAGGATCGGTTATGGATAAGGATAAAAAATGTGAAGAGATCTGAACGAAGTGGTCCTTCGCAGAGGCCCCCACTCGTGAGGGATTCATGGCAATAAATTTTCCCCAATCTATGAGCTTTTGACCAAAAAATGGAAAATTTATCTATAAATTGAGCGAACAAGACATCACCAATTTTATTAAACTTTGATCTCAACAAATAGATTTTAAATATGATTGTATATCAAAATTGTGTCGGCATGAATCTCCAGGATATCCCACAGCTAGCAAAGAGAAGACAATGTGGCAATCCAACATCTCATGCCTAGCCGGCCATTTCTCAGACTGATGGAATAAGACAACTTTCCTAGGAATTAACTTTGCCGATACAAGACTCGTGTGGATAAATCCAACACTTTTTTCTAGTTTGGCAGGATGAACAAAGCAAATCACCCAATCTCGAAACAGCTGTTCGGAGCTTTCTGCCCAACCTGTACGTGGATAAAATATCAACAAAATTGTCAAATCCGACACACACCAGGTGCTGCAAAGCAATAGCGACTCACACAAATATATATGACATATCGGTAATACCGAGGTGGGAGTTTGTTGGTCGATCTCATGGAGAACGAGATGAATTCCAAAGAAAAGTTCAAGCCTACAATTGTCAAACTTAGCCTGAAAATTTAAATTAACAAATTCAATTTAAACCTATTCTAAAGTTATCAAAAAAAAGTTTATCCTAGCAAGCAAAAAGATTCTTTTAGAAAGTAAGGTGTTGAGAGTTATTCCACATAAATTGACCAAGTGATGGATAATACTAAGAAATAGAATTAAAAATAGTGTCAATCGGGAGAAAAATTCTTTCTTATCCCCTTCTGGTGGTACAAGGAAGATCACCGAGGGCAATCCAATATCTCATGCCTAGCCGGCCAACTCCCAAAGACTAGGAGGAAAGCATTTCTCAGACTGATGGAATATGACAACATTCCTAGAAATCAACTTTGCCGATACAAGACTCGTGTGGATAAATCCAACACCTTTTTCTAGTTCGGCAAGATGAGCAAAGCAAATCACCCAATCTCGAAACAGTTGTTCGGAGCATTTTGCCCAACCTGTACGTGGATAAAATCTCAACAAAATTGTCAAATCTGACACACCAGGTGCTGCAAAGCAATAGCGACTCACACAAATATACATGACATATCGGTAATACCGAGGTGGGAGTTCGGTGGTCGATCTCACAGAGAACGAGATTAATTCCAAGGAAATGTTCAAGCCTACAGTTGTCAAACTTAGCCTAAAAATTTAAATTAGCAAATTCAATTTAAACCTATTCTAAAGTTATAAAAAAAAAGTTTATCCTAGCAAGAAAAAAGATTCTTTTAAAAAGTAAGGTGTTGAGAGTTATTCCTCATAAATTGATCAAGTGATAGATAATACTAAGTAATAGAATTAAAAATAGTGTCAATCGGGAGAAAAATTCTTTCTTATCCCCTTCTGGTGGTATAAGGAAGATCACCGAGGGCAATCCAAATCTCATGCCTAGCCGGCCAGCTCCCAAAGACAAGGAGGAAAGCATTTCTCAGACTGATAGAATACGACAACTTTCCTAGAAATCAACTTTATCGATACAAGACTCGTGTGGATAAATCTAACACCTTTTTCTAGTTCGGCAGGATGAGCAAAGCAAATCACCCAATCTCGAAATAGCTGTTCGGAGCTTTTTGCCCAACCTGTACGTGGATAAAATCTCAACAAAATTGTTAAATCTGACACACACCAGGTGCTGCAAAGCAATAGCGACTCACACAAATATACATGACATATCGGTAATACCGAGGTGGGAGTTCGGTGGTCGATCTCACAGAGAACGAGATGAATTCCAAGGAAAAGTTTAAGCCTACAGTTGTCAAACTTAGCCTGAAAATTTAAATTAGCAAATTCAATTTAAACCTATTCTAAAGTTATCAAAAAAAAGTTTATCCTAGCAAGCAAAAAGATTCTTTTAGAAAGTAAGGTGTTGAGAGTTGTTCCTCATAAATTGATAAAGTGATGGATAATACTAAGAAATAGAATTAAAAATAGTGTCAATCGGGAGAAAAATTCTTTCTTATCCCCTTCCGGTGGTAGAAGGAAGATTAGCAATCTCGATCTACTCAAAAGAAAATGTCTCCAAAAAGATTGCATAAATTATTGGCAATACCCCTATTCCAATTTGTTGGTGTGGTTACTTCTTTCGCATCATAAAGAATCATTCTGGATATCACTATTCACGAATGATATTAGCAAATGCCAATAAGAAATTAAATTAAGTTCTCCTGTTAACACAACACTTTTAAATTCCAATCAAAGCTCAAAATAATCTCAAATCTTTAGTCCTATTCAATCAATATCTCAACTTAAGAGGGAAACAAGAACACCACTCACTATTCATGACAAATTTCATCAAAACAAACTTAGTTTTATGCATAAAATCCAAGTCTTTACAGAGAAGTTTTGAAGAAAATACAAAGGAATTATACTTATCTCCTTCACAAACGAGCAATTAGAAGATGTCACATACAACAAACAATCAACTCTCTCAATCCTCCCAATCACTCTCCTTTTTTCTCTTCTAATCTCTTTACAAGAGCTTTTGACATTCTCCTCCAATTCCACCAAGGGCAATCCAATATCTCATGCCTTGTCGGCCAGCTCCCAAAGACTTGGAGGAAAGCATTTCTCAGACTGATGGAATACGACAACTTTCCTAGAAATCAACTTGCCGACACAAGACTCGTGTGGATAAATCCAATACCTTTTTCTAGTTCGACAGAATGAGCAAAGCAAATCACCCAATCTCGAAAAAACTGTTCGGAGCTTTCTGCCCGACCTGTACGTGAATAAAATCTCAACAAAATAGTCAAATCTGACACACACCAGGTGTTGCAAAGCAATAGCGACTCACACAAATATACATGACATATCGGTAATACCGAGGTGGGAGTTCGGTGGTCGATCTCACAGAGAACGAGATGAATTCCAAGGAAAAGTTCAAGCCTACAGTTGTCAAACTTAGCCTCAAAATTTAAATTAGCAAATTCAATTTAAACCTATTCTAAAATTATCAAAAAACAAGTTTATCCTAACAAGCAAAAAGATTGTTTTAGAAAGTAAGGTGTTGAGAGTTATTCCCCTTAAATTGATCCAGTGATGGATAATACTAAGAAATAGAATTAAAAATAGTGTCAATCGGGATAAAAATTTTTTCTTATCCCCTTCCGGTGGTATAAGGAAGATTAGCAATCTCAAGTTTAGTTCTCTAAAACTATCGATCTACTCAAAAGAAAATGTCTCCTAAAAGATTGCATAAATTATTGGCAATACCCCTATTCCAATTTCTTCACGTGGTTAACTCTTTCGTATCATAAAAAATCTTTCTGGATATCAATATTCACAAATGATATTAGCAAATGCCAATAAGAAAGTAAATTAAGTTCTGTTAACACAACACTTTTAAATTCCAATCAAAGCTCAAAATAATCTCAAATCTTTAGTCCTAGTCAATCAATATCTCAACTTAAAAGGGAAACAAGAACACCACTCACTATTCATGACAAATTTCATCAAAACAAACTTAGTTTTATGTATAAAATCCAAGTCTTTACAGAGAAGTTTTGAAGAAAATACAATGGGATTATACATATCTCCTTCACAAGCAAGCAATTTGAAGATGTCACATACAATAGACAATCAACTCTCTCAATCCTCCCAACCACTCTCCTTTCATCTCTTCTAATCTCTTTACAAGAGCTTTTGACATTCTCCGCAAATTCCTCTCTCAAGAATGACAGAAGAAAAACAATGAAAAAGCCCTCTAATTCGTGCTTTGGCCTTTTATATACATTTGACATAACCAAAGTTTAAACTGCTTGTCAAAATTCGAGTGCTGGCGTCGTGGTTCCCATAGGTAGCGCAAGTGCACTACAATCTTTTGTTCCACAGCACCTAGGCGCTAGTCTCACGGCGCCTAGGAGCTGCACTTCTAGTGCCCAAGCGCTCCTTTTCCTGAGTCAAGTTTCTGTCTGCTCATAAATTTCTCCTCAAATATGGCGTCTATGTGTTGCAAGCCAGTGTCCTAGCGCTCCATGTCTAGTGCCTCAATGCCACAGATGCAGCGCTGACTTTATGTCCGCTTTGTATTTGCGCTCCACAAGACCAGTTCTGGCGCTTAGGCGCTAGAACACCACTTTGCCCCAATTGCCATATTTTAAACTCCAATTGCTCGCTTAACCTTTTTCCTGTACCTTCAAAAAAATATAACATAAACAAATAAAAAGACAAAACAAAGACGATAAATAAGCACATTATATGCACATGTTAAAATTGATAGTTTACATCTGTCCCACCCTACGAACAGCTGCCCGACAAAAATGAAGCCAGGATGGAAGTTGTCGTAGGCACCCAACTCTATCCGATCAAATGTTTCATAAGGACCCGATCCTGTCCAACCAGGATTTTTCCAAGGTTCTGGTCCCGTCTGACCGAGAGCCTTTAGGGCTCCCACTCTAATATTCATGTATTAACTAAAATACACCCGTTGTATTTACGTATACTAGGGGTACAATATGTAATTATACATCCCTACATTCCTATAAATAAGGGTCAGTTTCATATATAAAGGTTATGCGAATTTACTTTTATATGTTGTGATTTTGCTCTCTTTGCTCTCTCTCTCTCTCTCCTTCTTAACGCTTTATTTCTTAGGCGTGTTTATCGGACAATTAGGGATTCAACATCCTAAAATTTATCTTATTTTTGACAGTGCTTGGATTAGTCTGATTCACTGTGTTCCTAAGAAAGGGGGAGTAACCGTAGCTCAAAATGAACAGAATGAATTAATTCCAACAAGCAAGTCACTATGTGGAGTATTGATTATAGAAAATTAAATCTCGGCACAAGCAAATATCACTTTGCTCTACCTTTTTTAGACCAAATATTGGATAGGCTAGCTGGGGCACCGATATTTCTGTTTTTTGGATGGATATTCAGGATACCACCCGATACTTATAGCTCATGAGGATCAAGAAAAGACAACATTCACAAGTCCCTATGGAACATTTGCATTTAGAAGAATGACTTTTGGTTTATGCAATGCACCTGCAATTTTTCAAAAGTGCATGATGTACATTTTCTGTGATTTAATTGAGAAAGGAATTGAATTTTCATAGACAATTTTTCAGTTTTTGGAATCTCCTTTGATTATTGTTTATATCATTTAGCAAGAGTTTTAAAACACTGAAGAAACAGATCTAGTTCTCAATTGGGAAAAATACTCATTTATGGTTGCAGGAGGAATTGTTTTAGGGTATAAAATTTTTGAAAGTGGTATAGAAGTAGATCCAGCTAAACTACAAGTTATTGTTAAACTACCTCCTCCTACTATAGTAATGAGTTGGGAGTTTTCTAGGACATGTTGGTTTTTGCATGCGATATATTAAAGTCTTTTAAAAAATTGTCAAGCATTTATATCATTTTTTGGAAAAAGATGCAATATTTGATTTCAACCAGGAACGTCTAACTATTTTAATTTATTAAAGAAAAAATTAATCGCTGCACCTATTATTGTTTCACCTGATTGGGGAAAATCATTTGAATTAATGTGTGATACAAGTGATTATACTATTAAGGCTGTGTTGGGGCAAAAATATGATAAGATTTTAAAAATTATATATTATGTCAGTAAAACTCTTAATGACAACAACAACAACAACAACAACAAAGCCTTAATCCCACTAAGTGGGGTCGGCTACATGAATCATTTTTCTCCATTGCGTCCTATTTAGTGTCAAATTTTCATTCAATTCTAATAAATTAAGATCATTTTTTATGCAATAAGCCCGAGTCTTCCTATGTATACCTCTGTCTTTCTTAACATAAGTTGAATCTAAAATATCTACTCTCCTTATTGGATTATCAGGTGGTCGACGTTTAATGTGACCAAACCATCTAAGGCGACTCTCTCAAAATTTGACCGTCACTAGTGCAACACCAACCCTATTATAAATATATTCATTTCACTTTTTGTCTCTTAAGTGTAAAGCCACTCATCCACCTAATCATTCTCATCTCGATAACACTTAACTTAGCATTATGCTTCTCTTTTAAAGGCCAACATTCAGCACCATAGAGCATTGCAGGTCTCATCACCATCTTATAAAATTTTCCTTTCAGTCTAAACGGTACTTTTCTATCACACAATAGGCCGGACACATTCCTCCACTTCAACCAACCAACCCGAATTCTACTATTAACATCTCTATCTATATCACAATCGAATTGAACAATAGACCCGAGATATCTAAATCGTTCACACCTTTTAATAAATTGATCACCCAAACTATTACTAAAATTACATTCCATGTATTCAATTTTAGTTCTACTCAAAGGAAGACCTTTAGACTCCAATGTAGACCTCCATAATTTAAGTTTTTCCTGGGCTTTTCTCTCGTCTTATCCACGAGGAGGATATCATCAGCAAAAAGAATACACCAAGGTACATCCTCTTGTAAATGTTCAGTAACACCATCCATAATAAAGCAAAAAGATATGACCTTTAAGCCGATCCCTGATGTAAATCAACAGAAATAGTGAAATATTTGGTCAATCCTCCTTCGGTTCGAACACATGTAACAGCTCTAGCATACATATCTTTAATGACTTGAATAAAAGTCATATCAACACCTTTCCTCTCAAGGACTCTCCAAAGAACATCTCTTGGAACCTTATCGTAAGCTTTTTCTAAATCAATAAATATTAAATGTAGATCCTCTTTATTATCTATGTACTTCTCCATCAAACCTCCCAATAAATATATAGCTTCCATAGTAGACCTGCCTGGCATAAATCCAAATTGATTATGAGAAACCTTGGTAATATGTCTTAACCTATATTCAATTACCCTCTCCCATAATTTTAAAGTATGACTCATCAATTAAATTCCTTTATAATTTGCACACTCTTGTGCATCCCCTTTATTCTTAAAAATGGAGACCAAAATACTCTTCCTCCACTCATCAGACATCTTTTTAGTTTTTAAAATAATATTAAAAAGTTTAGTAAGCTAAGAAACTCCTAAATCACCTAAAAATTTCTACGCTTCAACTGGGATATCATTAGGTCTTACAGACATTTCACCCTTAGTTTTCTTTAAAGTCTCCTCAACTTCTTTTCTACTAATGTGACGGTAAAAATGAAATGTTTTATTATTATTAACAATATTAAGATCACTAAGGTCGATCGTATTTTTAGAATCTTCATTAAAAATTTTATCAAAATAACTCACCCACATATGTCGAATATCTTTTTCTAAGAAAAATAATTTTTGATTTTCATCTTTAATTCACTTTACTTAAGTTAAATATTTATTTTTTTTCTCTCTTTGTTTGGCCAGTAAAACTCTTAATGAAACTTAGATAAATTATACTATTACTGAAAAGGAATTACTGACAATAGTATATGCTTTTGATAAAATTAGATCATATCTAATTAGAACAAAATGTATAATTCATACCGATCATTTTGCAATTAAATATCTTATACTGAAAAAATATGCTAAAACAAGATTAATTAGGTGGGTCCTGCTGATGTAGAAATTTGATTTCAAGGTGATTGATGGAAAGATATCTGAAATCAAATTGTTGATCATTTAGCAAGGCTTGAATAAGAAAATTATGGTAATTTTGATGATGAAATAAATAAAAATTTTCCTGGTGAATAATTATATGCTATTGCTGAGTGGCGTGTTCTATGGTATGCTAACATTGTAAATTATATAGAACATAATATTGTGCCTGTCAGATTAACATACCAACAATGAAAATAATTTATGTATGATATCAAATCATACCTTTGGGATAACCCTTATTTATAAAAGAAATGTAAGAATCAAGTTATTCAGAGATGTGTACCATGTGAAGAAACCCAATAAATTATTAAAAAAATGTCATGATTATGAGTTTGGGAAATATTTTGAAGTCGATGGAACTGCATTTAAGATATTACAATCTAGATTTTATTGACCACTTTATTTAGGGATGTTAATATTTATGTAAAAACATGTGATTGATATCAGCGAGTAGGCCATATTTCTAAAAAGAAAAGAAATACTCCTAAAATTTACTTTAGAAGCTGAAATTTTTTATGTATGGGGTTTCTATTTTATGGGACTATTTATACCATCTTCAGAAAACATATATAATTTAAATGTTGTGGATTATGTTTCTAAATTGATTGAACCGGTTACTTTACTCCTTGTGATGCTCAGAGTGTTTCAAAATTTTTAAAGAAAAATATTTTTAGCAGATTTAAAATGCCAAGTGTAATCATTACAGATGGGAGAAGTCATTTAAAAAAAAAGAATCGAAACATTAATTGAAAAAATTGAAATTAAACATAGAATTGTCATAACTTATCATCTTCAGATCAGCAGTTACTTTACTCAGTTGTGATGCTTAGAGTGTTTCAAAATTTTTAAAGAAAAATATTTTTAGCAGATTTAAAATGTCAAGCGTAATCATTACAGATGGGAGAAGTCATTTTAAGAATAAAAGAATTGGAATAATAATTGAAAAAAAATTGAAATTAAACGTAGAATTGCCATAAATTATCATCTTCAGACCAGCGGTCTAGCTAAAGTTTCCAATCGTGAAATTAAAAGAATATTGGAAAAAAACTGTAAATCCTAATAGAAATGATTGGTCTGTTAGACTTGATAATGTATTATGGGCATATAAGACTATATATAAAACTCTTATAGGAATGTCATCCTATAGGTTCATGTTTAGAAAAACGTGTTATTTGCTAGTAGAACATGAGCATAAAGCATATTGAGTTGTAAAAGAATTTAATTATATCTTAAAAGATGCTGGCGAGAAACAATTATTGCAATTAAATGAGCTCAATGAAATTAGAAATGAAACTTATGAGAATGCAAAAAATTATAAGGAAAAGATGAAAATTTGACATGATATGAAGATTTTAGGAAAAGATTTTGAACTTGGACAAGAAGTTGTACTATATAATACAAGATTAAAATTATTTCATTGAAACCTTAAGTCTAAGTGGTCGAGGTCATTTATTGTAATAAAAGTATCCATATGGTGTTGTGGATATTAAAGATTCGAAAACTGAAAGAATATTTAAGGTAAACGAACACAGACTGAAACCTTACTTTGGTCGAAACAGACATATATTTGATGAAGTATTAATGTTGGGTAAACAAAAGTAAACATTGGATACGTCGTGTCGACGACGTTAAACCAAGCGTTTCGTAGGAGGCAACCCATGGTTGTCTGTGTGGATTAATTTATATTGTTTATTGTTGTAAAGTTTTATAGTTTTGTGGTTATGTTGAAAGTGTTAAGTGTTAATGAGACCTACATGATGAGAAGAAGCACAAAACACTAAATTTTATGATCAAGATGAGATTGATACGTGTTAATTGGACCAATGGCGAAGCGGTGCTAATTCTAGCACTGACGCCTAAGAGGCAGAACCCTGGCACCTAAGCGCACTATTACAGAAAGCCCGACACCTAGGCGCCAAAGTTCGGAAACTTTCAAATAACCGCCCTAAGCAGTTTAGAACTTTCTTCTCCCCCCTTAAAACTACCGGAAATTTGCATGATGTTCATAAGGGGTCATCATCTTGGCATTTGGGATTATCTGGGAGGAAGAAAAAAGGCAAGGATCATCTTTTCTTGATACTATGACACCTAGAACAATGGGAAGCAAAAGCAATGGTGTATTCGATAGAAAAAAAGTTCATCAACGAAGAAGCTCAGAATTACTACAATGGATTTCTTGTGTCGAATAAAGTGATTAAGGAAAGGGGATTTATTACTCATGGTGGTCAAGTGGAAATGGTAATTGTTCAAAGACACTGGGAAGTGTTTTATTACACTACCGCTGCAGCATTTATTTTTGTAATTAAGGAGTTATACGCTAATCTTCCAGAATTGCATTACGGTTTAGTCTTGTTAGAGGCAGGTTGGTACCATTTAATCCATCTTGTATCAAAGAATTATTTCTATTGTAAAATGTTTCTATATGTTATACCAATTTTGACCCAAGACGAAATTTTCATATTCCTTATTGACAGTGAAGGAATATGGAAAATGAGGAATGAATCAAAAGTGAGTTTTTCAGCTTCAAAATTGAATTCACCCTTTAAAGCTCGGCATTTCTTCATTGCTGCTAAGTTCAGGAAGGTAACAAAAGAAAGTGTTATCCTAAATTACTGCATTCATACTGGAAAGCTTGTTGATGTAGGGGCACTAATTTTTCGATCCATAATTGGCTTTTCATTAAATAGATCCACTACAGAGCTAGGACATCCGACTGTTATATTTTCTCTGTGTAGTCAAGCCCAGGTACCACATGAGAATTGGGAAAACGTAATTCTGCCTTTGGAAGTCCATGAACATGTTTGTTGTGATGTGTGATAGCAGTGATATTCTAGCGGGGCATGGTGGTAGTTCTTATATGGATCAGTCTTCTTCTCGCCCTTCCACATCTTCGTAACGACCACGACGAGTTGCTAGCATTACAAGTATAGCATAAAAGATTATGAAGATAGAGAAGGAAATGACAATTATTCAAACCAGAGTTAACATCTCTATTCAATATGACCATCTGTAATGACAGATTAAGCTTCAAGCAGATCATGTTACAAAGTTCCGGGAGGCACATGTATCAGAAAAATAAGTGGATCATAGATGTTCTGCAGATGAATTTCCTTTCTGCCCTTTTTATAATATGTATGTGCACCGCCAGATGATGAATGAGAATATAGAGGAGAATAGTGCTAATGATGAAAGCGAGTAGTGGTTCTTATGTGTTGAAGTCTGATATATATGTCTTTGATATTGTGTTCAACTCTGATCTGTAGATGTCTGCGTGTCAGTATGTCTGTGTGTTGGTTTGTCTATTTTTCTGCATCTGCTTATCGGTTTATGTAGGATTTATGTTTGTTTGTTTGTTTAGAACTGATGTACATGTTTATGTGTTTAGACTGTGTTAGTGAGTTTGATATATGATTGTTGGTTTGATTAAGCCTAGCCATTTTTACAATTTGTATGTGCACCGCCAATCGATGAATGAGAATATAGAGGAGAATAATGTTAATGATGAAAGCGAGTAGTGGATATTATGTGTTGAAGTCTGATATATATGTCTTTGATATTGTGTTCAACTCTGATCTCTAGGTGTCTGCGTCTGCATGTTTGTATGTCTGTGTGTTGGTTTGTCTATTTTTCAGCATCTGCTTATCAGTTTATGCAGGACTTATGTTTGTTTGTTTGTATAGAACTGATGTACATGTTTATGTGTTTAGACTGTGTTTGTGAGTTTGATATATGATTGTTGGTTTGACTGAGCCTAGCTCAGATGTTAGTGTGCTTTACCTATAATTTTGTATCGACGTGTTTAGATTGATTGAATTGCTTGGATTGTTCATATTTAGGTGTCGAGTGTTTGTGCAAATAAAAGTTGGGTGAAGTTCAGAAGATGTTAAATTGTCAAAATGATGTTGAATCGAGCAAATTAGAGTCCAGAAATCTTTGCTGTGCGATGTTTTTCTTTAAAAATCAAAAATTAAAAAATTGAGCACTGGCGCCTAGGCGCCGAAACCTGGTGCCTAAGTGCCATTAACTCGAGAGCAGGGCGCCTAAGCGCCAAATCCGATGCCTAGGTGCTAAACCGGCTGGCACTCTTAAACCCCCAAAAAAACTGGTTCATGCTATTTTCTTCTCTCGACTCGTCTTCTTCCAACCCCAACTCGCAGGCGTACCCAAGGGCTTCTCTTATCTCACAATTTTTGAGGTTCTTTGGCTCAAAAACTTCGGATTTCTTCTTCCTGGGTAAGATTTACACTTTCATGAAAAAATTTTCTTCTTTCACCATGTAATTTCTTCACATTGTGAAAATGCCAAAAATTTAGAAAAAATTTGAGAAATTAGTAAGAATCCATGGTGGAAAGCTTCTTAGCTTGAAAAATGCTTGTAGGAGCTTATAGAATATATATTTGGAGTTTATTTGGATTTTTATTAAAATTTTATTAGTTTTGTTGTGGCTCTTAAAACAAAGAGGGGAAAGGGAAAAGAGGTCTTTCATCAAATGAAATTTGTCAGTCTAAAAGCTCAGGATAGATAGAACGATATACTCATATCGAAGAAGTTAATAGCAGAAAGAAGTTTCACTAAACCTGAAGGTGCAATGGAAAATTTGATTGTTACACGACACTCGGAGAATTTCTGCTACTTTACTACCATAGCAGTTATTTCTGTTGTTGGCGAATTTTATGAGAATCCCTCGGATCCTTCAGATGATTCTATGTTTGTTAGAGAGAAGAAAGTGGCATTTACTCCTGCACGAATTAATGCATTATATCAATTGGGAAATGTCTTTGATTGCTTCTATTCTGAATTCGAGCCTACGGAGAAGCAAATTGATGAGATTATTTCATTTCTAACTGATGGAAAGGGGACATGGAAAATCAAGAATGATCACAAGGTAAATTTCTTGTTGACTTCATTTTCCGTGAGATCTTAGTCTCTTACTCCTAAAACCGAAGATCTAGCTTTAGGAGTTCCTTATTGACCATCATAGCGGACTAGTAATGGAGCCCACCTCCCACAGAACTTTGAACCATTTTTTGACTTATTTTTGTGAAGACCTAGCATGAGTGGTCCCAAGCACTCAACTTTTAGTTGCAAATGTTAAGAACCAATATGTGGAGGGTCTGAAAATGAGTTCACATAGGATCTGAAGGCCTTAGGTGAACCCTTCGTGACTCGACAACGCGAACACTGCAATTCACATATACACCACGTGTAAACCTAGCAATTCACGTCACCGACACTAACACATATTGCATCGACAATTAAACTAAAGTCAATTTTTAAAATGACTTGTCACGACCCAAAATTCAAAGAAAATTAACCTGATCGTCAGCAAACTTGTCACAACCCTTCATTTTTATTTATGCTGATTTTTCTCATAAGCTCCCCTTCTCTATTACCCATATGCATGCTCTGGTTAATGTTTAGCAAGCTGTTGTGGTGATTCCCTTGCCTATTTTCTTGTCATGGTGGACTTCTGAAAATCGGTGTAGCCAATTTCTCTAAAACTGCATTTGGAAGTAACAATTGATATTTTAGCATACTCCAGCCATTTTCTTGAAGCTTTATTTTATGGATTGATCAGAAAGCTGCTTCTTTTTGTTATGTGGTGGATTTTAAAGATCATTTTTCAATAATGTCCTCTTGTGTTACTTTGCTTTTTTTTATCGTACCATTCAGTTGAGGATACTAACAAATATGAATTGTTGGCTTAAGAAAAAGTTGATGAGCAGAGGGAAAATTTTTGCTTGATGGTTGTTAGTTAATTTTTCATATATTCAAACATAGACCCCTAAAAAGTCAGCTTATGCCACTATTATCTTACTTCAAAATTATCTTACTTCTGATTGAGATATATGTTGTTGGAAATCTTTTGAGCTTTTTATCTGTAGTCAGCGTATCAATTGTTGCTCCATCATTTTTTTATTGTTATTTAAAAGTTGTTTGGAGATTTAAAATTGTTGTTTAAAGCTTCGAGAGCTGTAAAGCTGCTATTTGGGTTTGAGAAGTGATGTGAGAGCTGTAAGAGAGTTGAAAAGCTGTTGTTTGAGGTTTGGAAGTGTTGCAAGAGCTGTAGGAGAATTGAAAAGCTGTTGTTTGAGGTTTGGAAGTGTTGTGAGAGTTGTAGGTGGCTCTTTTAGAGTTGTTAATTGCCGTAGGTGGTTGTTTGGGAGTTACTAATTGCTATAGATTGTTGTTTGGAGCTATTAATTGTTGTTTGAAGCTCAATTGTGTGTTGATTCAAAAGCTTTAAAGCACTGATTTGGGGCCGATTTTGCTGCAGTTTTGGGAGCTTTAAATATGTCTTTTCAGGGAGATTTTGTCAATATTTTGGGACTGGTTTGGGCCGGTTTTGCTGTAGTTTTTGGAGCTTTAGATATGCATTTTTAGATAGGTTTGTCACCATTTTGGGACTGAATTGAGCCGATTCACATGCAGTTTCTCCCCTTGGCTTTGTTAGTTTTGGAAGTGAGTCGGCCCTCTCATTTCTTTTGTTTTGTTTAGTTTTTCTTGCTTAATAGTTAAGTCACAATGAGAATTTCTGACTTAGTTATTTGAAAGACACTTAGAGATATATAAGGATTAGTTGAAAATACTTAATTGAGGGTAGAACACCTTAATTCACTTCAAGCATATGTTAAAGCGTAGGCTTCCTAGATTTTAGACCCTATGTGAGAGTTCATCTAGCTAATTTTCAGTGTAGGTTTCCTAGATTTTAGGAGCACACCTTATGTGACTGTTCATCTACCTAATTTTCAGTGTAGGCTTCTTAGATTTTGGGAGCACACCCTAGGTGAGAGTTTATCTACGTAATTTTTGAATTAATAATGAAATTGACACTTGATCCTAATTCACAAACTGATTAAGTCACTAGACATGAGGATGCACCGAGATGTGGTTCCCGCTTCTTTAATTAAATCAATTGTGAAATTTCCGTCATAACTTAACCTACAATGAAACCCAATGCACCAGGATTTGAGCTTGAACCTTATGCTCAGATCCTCCTAGCAATTGGAGCATTTATTTTGCCGCATATGAATCATCAGACTGGTAAAACTCTGAGGTCTAGGTGGCTAAGACAATGATTATAATGCAAATGTGTGCTAAATGAGGGATACGATGTAGGAATATTTAGAATAGTATCTCCTGCCTCAAAGACCTTTAATAAGGAAGAGGAAATGGACGATGATACTATTCGCCGACTCTTGGTGGGATCGTTTCCCCCGACGCTCTTAGGCCGTCAGTATAACCTGATTAAAGTGACTAGCCTGTGGACTACACTATTTTATAAAATATTTACAAAAATAAAATAAAATATCTTTTGCTTGTTAAAAAGAAATCTGTATAAAAATTCAAACAACAACGTTTGCATTAAATTGAAGAATTCTTCTCATGAAAACTTATAACGGTCCATGGTTAGTCACTTCAATTGAGATTAAGGATTGCGCTCCGTAGATTGTCGGGTTGGTAGCGCTTTTCCAAAATCGGGTAGCACACAGTACAGCTCTGAACGCCCACATTTACTGATGTCTTATACATAGTCTCAATCTTCAATATTTGATCACGGGTTTTCTTTGCTTTGTTTGTTCATGTTTTTATTACGACTAATTTTGCTATTTTTCACACTAG
Source organism: Papilionanthe hookeriana x Papilionanthe teres (assembly GCA_022702705.1). NCBI lineage: Eukaryota > Viridiplantae > Streptophyta > Magnoliopsida > Asparagales > Orchidaceae > Papilionanthe > Papilionanthe hookeriana x Papilionanthe teres. Next base: position 62,093,898 of record CM040424.1, read on the forward strand.
AATTCCTGCTTTATTTCTTTTTCTGCAATTTATTTAAATTCCCTGCAAATCATATTATGTTTTATGAAGGAACCATGTAATGATAGTAGAAGCCCAGGTACGCATTTTATTTTATGCACTGCAGTTCATTTATTTACTTCACAGTATTTCCTTATCCGCACTTATTTAATTTACATGCAAAACCAAGATGACAAGAACAACAACAAAACACAAAACATTAAAACACACTTGGTAAAACCATTTGAGCCTTAGACATTAGGGCTGCTATTTCAGCAATAAGGCAAGTTAACTTCGTGGGCAGCACAGCGAGGAGTTTGTATCGAGCAGCGAGAGGATCTTCTTCAGCAATATGACTTGGAGGTAGCTAGTCCGACGCGACGTAAAACCTCAAACCTTCTTGAGACTTCTGTACAACCATGTTGTGCAGTGTAAGTCCTAACTTGCTTTAGGTTCCGAGGATGTCGTGTGGTACGACGTAAACTCTCTTATCTCTGGGTTATTTGCATGATCAGGTTTTATGTAAGTGTAAGTCTCAAATAATAAAATTGGCAGGATCAAACACTTAATTAACATCATCTCCAAAATGCAGACACACAATATGATAGTTTGGACTCCAGAAAATAAATGTTCTCATTTAAGTCACTCCCACTTGTTTTTCCACGTCCTACCGTGAAAAGAGAAACATTGAATTCTTGAATACAAAACCTCTTATCATTTTTGAGAGTTTTCTCAAGTGACCACAGTCATTTGAGATGTAATTAACTATAGGGGATTGTCTCTATAGGGAACTTGGAACCCAGGTAAAATAAACCCTACCTAATCTTTATATTAGATAGGGTAATTTATCGGTCACATATAAAAGGTTCGCAGGCCTAAAAGATGTTATAAACCTTCTAGTTCACACGATTGGGTCCACCTCCGCGGAATACACTTATCTTTCGAGAATGTGTATTATTTGTAGTATCGAGCACGATTATGCAAACTATTGGGAAAATGAGATCCATTCAGTGTCATTTCATTTTTTTTTAAATTAAAACACATTATTTTCAAAACCAAAATGACGATTCCTTTTATATTAAATTAAACTTATAAAAACTATTTTCAATCGAAAAAGTTGATCAACAATTTCGCCACTCCGTTGGGGATTAGTTCCTCTCTCCATTTTGATAAGGAGGTTTTGTCTTCATACATCGGCAGTGTGTCTATATCCCTAGTGGGTCAAACTACCATTCTTCCGTTGACGTACCTCGCTCATTTCTTCCTTGAGCGGGTATATCCAACTTTTTTTGGATTCTGGAGCCATCTGTTTTATCACTTAAACAGAGGAGTTCCGGAATCTTCAAAATTTTAAAGCGGGGTGGACCCCCAATAGGTGTGGTAGGTTATGAGCGATTTATCGAAGAAAATTCGATGTGAAATCAACACCCCTCCAAATTTCAGTTCGAGTACTACGCTTCATTCCTCTTTGAGTTTGACGTGTTGTGAACAAGTTAAACTGAAATCTCACTTTCACAACATTCCATTTAAGTTTCAACTAAAATAATTTTACAAGATTTCAAAGCAAGCCAAAACTTTTTAAAACACAACAAATACACAATAATAAAATAAAACACAAAATTTGAAACAAAATTCGCATGAATAAATTCAAAGGATGCCCAGTTCATAAGACATGTTTGTTAACTTGAGTACCTCCACTAAAACTACAAGGCACGAGATGTTATTGGCTTGCAAAATTTCTTCAAATGACAGAGATGATGTCGTCCCCCAAGTTAATCTTCTTGTTCGACGGAAAACTGTCCCACGACAAGGCTGCTCGCTACTATGGATTGTTGATCAAGTTCGAAACCGGCTTCGATGAGGTCGAAGACATTCTCGGCAAGGTGTCTTATGTCTTATTCAAGACAGCTGCCCCAATAATAGAAGAGCCAGCAACCAAGTTTGACCTGAACTGCAAGCAAGAGTCCCCCGAACTCAGGAAGCCCAAGATCGGGAATACTTTTGTTAAGTCCATTGCTTCCGCTTCCGTCAAGCCTGTCAGATGGTTGTCACTGCCACAACCGCTGGATTCACAGTCACCGCACCAGTTGCACCGTCAGCTAAAGGAAAACAGATTTTGAATAAGGAAGAATCAGTTGATGTCTTTGCCCCGCCGTTGGATGTTATCGAGATTGGGTCTAGCTCAAAGTTCGATCAGCTTACTCAAACACAACGCAGAAATAAGAATTGCAAGATTTTAAAAGCCAAAAGGGCAAAAGCTTCGAAAACTGTTCCGACAGCAGAAATTTCTCAGCAAGAAGAAATGGGATGGTCTGAGATCGCACATCTCTTTAGAGGAAGCATGTTTCACCCATTGTCTGCCGCTATCTGAGAAGAGTGTTCATAAGATTGCTGATGCATTACCTCCATCGCCTCGCCGTCAGGTTGAAAAGAGAGAGACGAGCCCTTTTCTCAGGTCCGTTGGGTGTTCAAAAAATTGGCCCGAGAGGAGTCCTCCGTCACCAAGATAATAAGAAGGATGGGGTGTGATGTGTCGCCCCGAGTCTGAGCAGAGATTCTTAAAAAGGATGAGCCTGCCCGTCAATTTCATGGATCTACTCAGGAGGGAAGAGTACCACAACCTCGTATTCCCATTAAGCCTTGCTTGGGAGAATGTTTAGATACTGCTGCTACCATACAGTTATTGCTGCCGCCTCCCGAAAACCTGCAGAATGCTGACCGATCCAGTCTTTCCTGGTCCGAGGATATCGCTTGCCACCACAAGTGGGGATACCCAAAAGATGAACAATGACAAATGATCACCAGTTACTGCATCTGAATCGCGCATTAGGGACCGTGACTCATCCCGGTAAATCGATGTCGCTAACAAGGCGTCCAGTCTCAAGGCATAGGTACAAAAGGATAACTCATGGAGACCTAAGGACGCTGGACTGGTGCCGCAATAGGGATCAGAAGGGTATCTCCCTGCAAAGGATTCTAGGTCTGATATCCAAGTTTTTAATGCTCCGACCATGTCAAAGCTAGTGTTAATGGAAGATGTACAACAACAGCCCCCGATCGATCTCAAGATTATTAAGGAGAGGACGATTGAGGAGACATTAGAAAAGCTCAGGGCTGACATCAGTGAGCTATCAAAAGAACATAGAGGAAATATCAGTGATGGAGAATATGATTTGTCAGATCATATGGATGAAGATTTCGCAGAGATCCTTGTGGTTGAGACTAGAGCCTTTGCATCATCGCGCGAAGCTCCCTCGCCCAACGAAGAGAACGCTGATGATGAGCTACAGAGAGTTATCCGACAAAGGGATGAGCATATCATCTGCATGGAGAAAAAGATGGAGGAGATGACGGTCGTTATAGCCTCACTTCAGAGTCGAGCTCAGTCTCTGAAAGCAGCCTCTCCAGAAATAAATTAGCCAGAGATCATTCACATCGCAGATGAAAATCAAGAGTCAACCCAGAACACAATATCAGAAAAAAACATCAAACAAATTGTTGAACAACAAGTAAGGGAAGCTTTAGCCCAATCCAAACGAGTATTGATTTCAAAAGATAGACCATACCCAGTGGAATTTGATGCAGTGCCATACCCAAAAGGCTTCGTACCACCTACATTCAAAATATTTAATGGAACATGGAACCCTCGTCAGCATGTTGCACACATCCAGGCAAGCTACTGCAACGCGTTTTGGGGGGGGGGGGGTAGCAAGCGTTCTTATTCCGCCAGTTTGTGAGCACTCTCTCGAGTTGCTTTTGATTGGTATGCAGAACTGCATAATGGGTCAATAAAGACATTCACAGAGCTAGAGAACATGTTTGTCGAGTGATTCACTGGAGCCCAGCATCATATCACCGTTGGTGATCTCGTGGTGGAGCGACATAAACTCTAGTAGAATATATTCTGAGGTGGAGGAATCTAAGTATGAAATGTGAGCCACAATTGCTGGAGAAGCATGTGATTGAGATCTTACTCAAGGGCATTCATAGTCTAGTAGCTTTCCTACTCGAGGATTTACTGATCAAAACGCTTTGAAAAACTACTTAGTAAAGGCTGCACGAGCACGAAGGAGGCTAAGCAACTTGGATTCCTGGAGAAAGCTGACAAGTCAAAGCCCGTAAAAACATTTGAGAAGAGGTTTGAAACGGTGGTAGCAGTTGACAAAGGCAAGCAACCAATGCAGATTCAGGTAAAGCAGCCTCAGCAAGACTATCAGCAGTACCATCAATCACAGCGCCAGCAGGGGGCCTACCGCACAGACAGTGGGCAGGGTTCATACATGGTCGATCAGTTGGGCAGAGTCTACTCCTTCAAGGGCGAGGCAGTGGGGAAGATGTTCAGAAATTTGATAAAAAAGCTCGAGTTCAGGTTGTCAGAGCGAAGAAACCAGATAAGGTCGATAAGAACGATCACCCTAGATATTGTCCATATCACAGATTGCTTAGGCACACCATAGAGGGTTGTATCAGTTTCAAAGTGTGGCTCGAGAAGAACTTCAAGAATGGGAGCATAATGATATCGGAAGAATATCTGAGCGAACCTGAAAAAGATTCTATAAATATGATTTTGGTCGATCACGGTGTTCTGCTCGACTCCTACTCAACTGACGCTGGATGGGACACAGTTCGGGCAAAGCCTTCAAAGAAAATATCAAACCAGATTCGAACTGCCTCGGTACATGCTGTCATGCAGAATTCGGAATCCGTTTCCTATTAAAGGATAGTAGATTCTGTCTATTGATTTTTACCATTGACATAAAGAAGGGTTATCATGTAAGATCGATGTCAGTGGGTCCCAACCCTCTCCATCACAATAAAACAAGAAAGAAAATGAGTTTGTCATTATCTAAAGTTCATCGGTATTGAAAATATCACTCAAAATGAGAAATGTTTTGTTGTTCATTTTCTGCAGACAATCTTACATCAAATGAAAAATTTACTCAGACGTTCAAGGTTCAATCAAGAGATGGGTAACTCAAAATGAATATTTCGACGTTTTAACAAGATTATGACTTGAAAAAAAAATCAAATTAATGGCCTAATGACTTGGTCCAACACTTTAAAGATTTGGACTGGGTTTTAAGTAAATTTCAGAATTAAATAGTGTGATCGAAATACGAGTAGTTGACTAAGGAAATCACGAGTCTTTTAATCTTCGGTCAAGTGACTGGCTCCTGACTTTTGAATGAGCTATAATATCCCATAATTCATCCTAAGAAGTACTCGAGAATTATTATTTAGGGGGTTTAAAACATTCAAAATTCTTAACATGTGCTCCAACAGATATAGTAATTCTCAATAAAAAAGGGGAGCAAAAAAAAAGAATAAAAAGAAAATTCAATAAAAAAAGAAGAAACAGAAAAAGAGTTTCTCTAAGAAGAAACTTGAGGTGGACATATAATAAAAAATTGGTGTCTGAATTCTCCCCTAATTAATAAAACTTGAAGAGCACTCGTAAAAAAATTCCTCTAATATTATACTCAGCAAAAAGTTAAGTCATCCTGAGCCATTTGGTTAACCATTAACAGGCTCAAAAATATCTTTGGGAAATAAAAAATATTTTAATCACATGATCAGAAATTTTTCAGAAAGAAAAAATTAAAGTAAAAGGGCTATGTTATAAGCAAATCAATGGAAATTCTACTTTGAAGTCGTATCTTTCAATGCCCATAACATTCAACTCCAACATCAATTTGAATAGTGTCAAAATGATTTCTCAAAGACAGTGTGAGCATATTTACAAAATCTGTGATAACGAAATGACGACTGCTACGAACGAAGCGACAAAGTTGCAGTCTTTCAAGCTATGATGTCTTTAGTAATAACACATCTTTATGTGTACTTGAAAGAATACAATTCTGATAGTACCATAAAGAATGGGTTGTTTATACACATGCCTCCAACCAATGGATGACACCTCAAGAAATACTGTGCATCATGGTGTTTCAAAGACAAAGCCCTATCCTTAGAAGCACCAATGTCATACTTGTCTAGAACTGGGTCCAAATCCTAACAGCAATGCAGCAAAAAAGAACTCACAGAACATAAACATAGACCACATCAAAGCACAGCAAAAATAAAAATAAACTCAATGCCATATCAAATAAAACCAAATTCAAAATCAACGTTTCAAACTTCAAATTTCGATCGGGTTGGGTTGACTCTCCTTGACCTATCACTAGTGTCAGTTCTCTAGGCATGAAGTTTCTTTCCATAGGAACTCTGGGTCATATTTTCCGCGCAGAAGAAGCTAACTAGCTCTATCTACATAGAACCGTGCTTTTCAATGTCTTTTTGTCCGGTGTGAATGAGAGTTAGCTGGTTATATTGGAACTGCTTCGCTTTTCACACGGACATTTCTTCGATCAGCCATTGAGTTGGAAATGAGTCCATTCATGCTCTTTCTCAATATGATTTTTTCCTACGAACATTTTCCGCACTGCATAAATTTCCACAAATTCCACATAAAATTTATACAAATTCAACATCCATATCACGAATCTCCGCACTCGCAGGTTCTACAAATTTCATCGTCTTCACAACTTTCGCATCAATCTCTGCAAGATTTTACAATCAACTCTACAAGTCTCTGCACTTACAAACCTCTGCAAATCCCTATATTCACAATCTCAACAAATCATTTACAAATCTCCACAAATTTTCACAATCTCTGCATTCACAAATCTCTGCAAATTCTCCACAATTTTACAAACTTCACAAATATCAGTAAATCTCTACAATCTTTGCACTCACAAACCTCCACAAATCTCTGCATTTAGATTTCTTAGCAAATCTCAACAATTTTACAACTTCACAAGTCTCCAAGTCGCTGCAAATCTGCATAATTCCGCAGCACCTCCGCACCCTCATAAACTCGTGAATTTCACAAAATCGCTGTAAAACTCCGCAATTACCATAATTTCATAAATTCCACCACCTCACGACTTCTACAAATTTCGTCATTCCTCCCACTTCGCAGGCTCCGCACTTCCACACTTTAGCAACCACAACACTCAGCATTTGGGGATAGGTAGGACCCTAATTCTTTCTCAGCACTCAGCACTCAGCACTCAACACTCAACACTCAGCACTCAGCATTCAAGACTCAGCATATTTGGGATATGTTCAATCCTAATTCTTTCTCAGCACTCAACACTCAGCACTCAACACATCCTAATCCTTTCTCAGCACTCAGCACTCAGCACTCAGCACATTTGGGATAGGTTCAATCCTAATCCTTTCTCAATGCTCAGTACTCCGCACTCAGCGCTCAGCACTCAGCACATTTGCGATAGGTTCAATCCTAACCCTTTCTCAGCACTCAGCGCTCATCACTTAGCAAATTTGGGATAGGTTCAATCCTAATTCTTTCTCAGCACATTTGGGGATAGGCTCAGTCCTATTCTTTCTCAACACATTTCGGGATAGGCTCAGTCCAATTCTTTCTGAGCACATTTGGGATAGACTCAGTCCTATTCTTTCTCAGCACATTTGGGGGTAGGCTTAGTTCTATTCTTTCTCATCACATTTGGGAGAGGTTTAACACTAATCCTTTCTCAACATATTTGCACATTTAGGATAGTATCAATCCTAATCCTTTTTACAACACCCCTTACAACCACGACTCCTTACAATCATAACAATCTCTGTAAGACAAACAATCAAAACAAATCACAACAAACAAAATAAATGACGGCAAACAAGAAAACAAAACAATTAAACAACGCAAACATGTGGTGATTCCCTTCAACCCAAGCGGAAACATTTGAAGATCTTCAGTACGCTCTTGTCCTTGGGTTGGGAAATCCCCAATGGAAAACCCTAACTCAAATTTACCCTAACTCTGAGTCAATTTGTTCTGAGTGTGATGTACTTAGACAGTTCTTTTGGTCGGTTTGGTCACTTTGGTTAACACAAATATGCGCGATGTGCTTGCTCAGCACACCACACCTATTGGGGGTCCATTTGTTGACCTCATTTTCAGTGAGGTCTTAGTCTCTTACTCCTATAACCCAGGATCTAGCTATAGGAGTTCCTTATTGACCATCCTAACGGACTAGTAATGAAGCCCACATCCCATAAAACTTCGAACCACTTATTGACTCATTTTTGCGAAGACATCGCATAAGTGGTCCCAAGCATTCAACTTTTAGTTGCAATGGCTAAGGACCAATATGTGGAGGCCTCGAAAATGAGTTCCCATAGGATAAGAAGGCCTTAGAAGAACCCTCCATGACTCGGCAAAGCGAACACTGCAATTCACGTCACCGACACTTATATACATTGCACAGACAATTAAACTGAAGTTAGTTTTTAAAAAGACCTGTCACGACCCAAAATTCAAAGAAAATTAAATTTTAACGCATTTCTCACCCGATCGTCAGCAAACTTGTCTGGACGACCCCGAATGACGAAACGGAACGCGTCGGAGCGTCCGGAACGTCGACTTTAGCTAGAAATAACACTCATATGCTATAATTTTGCGCTCACACAAACAGCATGAAAATCGATAAACATTAAATTTAATTAAAGGGAGGTGGGTTTAGGCTCAACCCGAGTTTGATTCGGGCTGAACACAACCTAATTATGTCGGGTCGGGCTAACAACCCAATTTGTAATTTGAATTTCAAATTTCAAACTACCCTGCCTAAACTCCCTTTAATTAAATTTAATTAATCATTATGATATTCCATTTGCGTCGGCTGCATGAATGAAAATTCATCAATTACTTGTCCATTATCGCGTAACGGTCCTTTTGGAATTCCCGAATACAAAAAAAATGCTCGTCTCCTTCTCCTCATTCAGTTCCCCCCTCCTGCACTGAAATTCGCTTCTCCCCTCTGCACCAAAATCTGCTCTCCTCTTTCGCCTCCCCTGCACCGAAACCCTCGACAGAAGCCCTGCACCGAAATACTGAACTCCATCGAAACTCTCACTGAGACCTCGACTTCCTTCATGCTCCCCCATCTCCCACTTCTTCCCCCGCTCGCCTCTCCTCCGCACCGAAGCCGCTCGCCTCTTCCTTACCAACGAAAACCCTCACCTGCGTTCAATTCGACCCCCCCTTTCTTCTCTCGCCCCTGCTACGCCCCTCCCGCCTGCTCCCCTCTCTGCACCGCAAACCCTCGCTCGCCTTCTCCACTCCTCTGTGCCGAACAGCCGCTCGGCTTGCCTCTTCCGCTCGGCACCGAAGCCAGCACTCGCCTGTTTCGCCGTCCCCTCTCCCGATCACCTCGATGACAACTCCTTGCTCTGCTGGTCTCCCCGTACTGAAGCCGCTCGCCTGCTCCCTTCTCTCGGGCGACCAAACAACCACTAGCTCGACACCCTCTCGCGCTCGGCACCTCTCTTGTCCTCCGCCCCCGATTCCGCCTTAAACTATTGTCGTCCTGATTGAATTTTCAAAGAATCGCGGTTGCCGGTAGCAGGGAAGCATTTACAGGATCGCGGTGAACAGAGAGTCGAAATTCCTGCACTTCTCTTTTTTTATTCAGCCTCTGTTATTGCCTAAAGGTTTGAAGGGACTCCATTTTTATTTATGCTGATTTTTCTCATAAGCTCCTATTCTCTATTACCCATTTGCATGCTCTGGTTAATGTTTAACAAGCTGTTGTGGTGTTATCCTTGCCTAGTTTGTTGTCATGGTGGATTTCTGAGAAAACAGTGTAGCCAATATATCTAAAACTGCACTTAAAAGTAACAATTGATATTTTAGCATATTCCAATCATTTTCTTGAAGCTTTGTTTTAGGGATTGATCAGAAAGCAGCTTCTTTTTGTTATGTGGTGGATTTTATCGATCATTCTTCAATAATGTCCTCTTGTGTTACTTTATTTTTTTTTTACCGTACCATTCAGTTGAGGATACTAACAAATATGAATGATTTGCTTAGGGAAAAGTTTCTGATGAGCAGAGGGAAGATTTTTGCTTGATAGTTGTTAGTTAACTTTTCATATATTCAAACATAGACCATTGCAAAGTTGGCTTATGCCACTATTATTAACTTCAAAATTATCTTACTTCTGATTGAGATATATGTTCTTCGAAATCTTTTGAGCTTTTTATCTGCAGTCAGCATATTAATTGTTGCTCCATCCTTTTTTTTTATTATTATTTAAAATTGTTGTTTAGAGATTTAAAATTGTTGTTTAGAGCTCTTAAAAGCTGTTGTTCGAGATCTGTAAAGCTGTTGTTTGGGTTTGGGAAGTGCTGTGAGAGCTGTAGGAGAGTTGAAAAGCTGTTGTTTGAGGTTTGGAAGTGCTGTGTGAGCTGTAGGAGAGTTGAAAAGTTGTTTGAGGTTTGGAAGTGCTGTGAGAGCTGTAGGAGAGTTGAAAAGCTGTTGTTTGAGGTTTGGAAGTGTTGTGAGAGTTGTAGGTGGTTGTTTTGGAGTTGTTAATTGTCGTAGGTGGCTGTTTGGGAGTTACTAATTGCTGTAGATTGTCATTTGGAGGTATTAATTGCTGTTTGGAGCTCAATTGTGTGTTGATTCAGAAGCTTTAAAGCACTGATTTGAGGCCGGTTTTGCTGCAGTTTTGGGAGCTTTAAATATGCCTTATTAGGGAGATTTTGTCACAATTTTGGGACCGGTTTGGGCCGGTTTTGCTGCAGTTTTTTGAGCTTTAAATATGTCTTTTTAGAAAGGTTTGTCACCATTTTGGGACTGTTTTGGGCCGATTCACTTGTTGTTTCCCCCCTTGGCTTTGTTAGTTTTGGAAGTGAGTCGGCCCTCTCATTTCTTTTGTTTTGTTTAGTTTTTCTTGCTTAATAGTTAAGTATGGGAATTTCTGATTTAATTATTTGTAAGACACTTAGAGATATTTGAGGATTAGTTGAAAATACTTAATTGAGTGTAGAATACTTTAAATCACTTCAAGCATAAGTTAAAGTATAGATTTTCTGGATTTTAGAAGCACAGCCTAGGTGAGAGTTCATCCACCTAATTTTCAGTGTAAACTTTCTAGACTTTAGGAGCATACCTTGGGTGAGTGTTCATCTACCTAATTTTTAGTGTATGTTTCTTAGATTTTAGGAACACACCCTAGGTGAGAGTTCATCTACCTAATTTTCGAATGAATAATGAAACTAGGCACTTGATCCTAATTCACGAACTGATTAAGACACTAGACATGAGGATGCACCGAGATGTGGTTCGCGCTTCTTTAATTAAATTAATTGTGAAATTCCTGTCATGACTTAACCTACAGTGAAAACCAATGCACCGAGATTTGAGCTTGAACCTTACGCTCAGATCCTCCTAGCAATTGGAGACATTTGTTTTGCCGCATATGGATCATCAGAATGGTATAAGCTGAGGTCAATGTGGCTAAGGCGATGATGATAATACTAATGTGTGCTAAATAAGGGATACAATGTGGGAATATTTAAAATAGTATTTGCTGCCTCAAAGGCCTTTAATAAGGGAGAGGAAAGGACCGATGATACTATTCGCCGACTCTTAGTGGGATCTCCCCCGATGCTCTTAGACCGCCAGTAGTCCTAGCCCGATTAAAGTGACTAACCTGTGGACTACATAACTGTCAGCCAGCTTTTTTTTCGAAAGATATTAAAATTAAATGATTTAGTTTAATACAAAAGGGTATATAATTTTTGAAAGTAGTGTATTTTAATTTTGAGAAATAAGACCGCCTGGATCTCATTTGTCCAGTAATTTGCACGATCGTGTTTGTTGCCACAAATGATACACCTTCTCGAAAGATTAATGCATCATGCGACGGTAGACCCAATCATACGAACTAAGGGACTCGTGACATCCGTTTGATCTGCGAACCTTTCTGTGTGACCGACAAGTTCCCCTACCTAATAGAAAGACTATGTAGGGTTTATTTTACATGGGTTCGGAGTTCCTTATAAAGTGACCACTATAGTTAATTACATCTCGAATGAGTAGGTGTCAGCGAGAAAACTCTCGATAATGATCGGTGGTTACATGTTCGAAATTCGAGGTTTAAGTTTTCGCGGTAGGACGTGGAAAAACGAAGTGGGAGTGGCTCGAATGAGAACAATTATTTCAAGAGTCGAAAGGAAAGAAAAGATAGGGGATGTCACAGATCTGAGGCGAGCCCCAGTGACTTCCCAACTATCCTATGGTGTGACTGCGTTTTGGAGACAATGTTATTTAATTTTTTAATCCTACCAATTTTATTATTTGGGACTTACACTTGCATAATACTCAATTATGTAAATAGCCCACAGAGATAGGAGGGTTTACGTCGTACCGTACGACAACCTCGAAACCTAAAGCGGATTAGGACTTACGCTGCGCAACACGGTTGCACAGAAGCCTAAAGAGGAGAGTGAGGGTTTACGCGCGGCTGGCGAGCTACTCGAAATCACTATGGGTTGTAATTGAGCCGAGGGAGAGTTTTCTTGAAGAAGATCCTCTTCTTGCTCGATCCAAGCTTCCTCGCCATCGTTGCCGCGGGGTCGACTCGAGCTTCCTGGCTGAGTAGCGGCCACAATGTCTAAGGTTCAAACGGTTTTACCAAGTGTGTTTCAATGTCTCAAGTTGTGTTGTTTTTTTTTTCAGTTTTGCATGCAGAGTAAAGTAAATTGCTGGTAAATAAAAGTGCTGGAAAGTAAAATGCAGTAAAGTAAATAAAGGAAATTGCAGTACCTAAAATGTAAATGCGTACCTGGGCATCTACTACCGTTGCATGATCACTATTGCCAGCATGGTATGATTTGCAGTGGATTTAAATAAACTTGCCGGAAACGTAAGCAGAGCGAGAAAACTCAATCACGAAAGTCAGAAAAACGAGTCGTAGAAATCAAGCGTAAAACTCGTAGTCACATATGAAAGATCGGAACTGGGTATAAGACATCAATAGAGGTGGGGGTTCGGAAGCGGAGCGTGATGCTTACGACGCTTGGATAAGGAGTTACTCAGCCCGACGATACGGAGGGCGATCCTAACCTCAATCCAGTGATTAGCTATGGACCTTTATAGGTTTTATAAGAAGAATTATTTGATTTTCATGCAAAAGTTGTTTTTATTTTTATGCAGAGTTCTTTTTAACAAGCAAATGAGATTTTTATTTTATTATTTTTTTTTTGTAAAGTAGTATAGTCCACAGGCTAGTCACTCTAATCGTGCTAGGACTACTGATAACATAAGATTATCGGGGGGAACAATCTCACCAAGAATCGGCGAATAGTATCACCGGTCCTTTCCTCTCCCATTTTGGAGGGTCCTCGACGTAGGAGATACTATTCTAATTATCCCTCGTATCCCTCGTATAGCACACATTAGCATTATTATCATCGCTCTCGCCACCTATACCTCAGACTCACACCGGTCTGATGATCCATATGTGGCAAAACAAATGTCACCAATTGCCAGGAGGATTTGAGTGTAATATTCGAGCTCGAATCCGGTGCGTTGGGTTTCGTTATTGGTTAAGTCGTTTCAGGGATCCATAGTTGATTTAATTAGGGAAGTATGAACCACGTCTTGGTGCGTCCAGGTGTGCCAGTGTCTCGATCGAACATGAATTAGGGTCGAGTGCCGAGTTTCGCTCTGCATTCGAAGGTTAGGTGGATGGGTTCTCACCTAGGGTGTGCTCCTAAGGTCTAGGAAGCCTACACTGAAAATTAGGTGGGTGACTATCAACTATGGTGTGCTCCTAAGTCTATGGAGCCTACACTGAGGACCAGGAGGATGGGCTCTCACCTAGGGTGTGCACCTAGGGTCTAGGAAACCTATACTCTAACTTGTGCTTGGAGATTTAAGATGTTTTAAACTCACTTAAGTGTTTTCTAACTCGACCTCAAATATCTCCTAAGTGTTTCATAATAAAATCGGAAATTCGCCGTTTTTTGACCTAACCGTTAAAAAAAAAATCAAGAGAACAAAGGAGGCCGAACACACTCCCAAAAACCAGCAAAGCCAAAAAAAAATGGGGAAACAACAAGTCGACCCAAAACAGTCTCAAAATGGTGACAACCTCTCAAGAGACATATTTAAAGCTCCCAAAACTGCAGTAAAACCGACCTCAAATCAGTGCTTTAAAGTTTCTGAATCAACACATAATTGAGCTCCAAACAGCAATTAATAGCTCCAAATCACAATCTACAGCAATTAATAACTCTCAAACAGCCACCTACGACAATTAACAACTCCAAAACGGCCACCCACGGCTCTCACAGCACTTTCAAACAACAAACAGCTACTCTACATCTTCCTACAGCAGCTTACAGCATTTCAAACAGCAAACTACTACTCTACAGCTTCCTACAGCAGCTTACAACATTTCAAACAGCAAACAGCTACTTTCCAAGCCTCCTACAGCAGCTTACAGCATTCCAAACAGCACTTACAGCTTTCTACAGCACTTTTCAGCACCTATACTCTTCCAAACAGCACTTTAGCTCTTCCAAACAGCAATTTCAACCTTCTTCCAACTTTCCTACAGCACCTAAATGATCCAAACAACAATTTCAAACACAAACAGCAGCCCTAACAGCAACCTAAACATCCAACAACAACTTTTCAGTGCTGGACAGCACTTTAAAGCACTTACACAGCTCTCACAGACATCTACAGCTTTTAACGATTCCAAGCAGCACTTATAACACATCCTCGAAACAATAAAGGCATCGAGCGAACATAACCCTCCCCAAAACAGTGTTCTAACTCTAAACCGTGCGTAAGTCAGTACTTAAGGGCTACATAAACCCCTCCAAAATCAGTGCATGAAACAACCACAAAACGATATATAAGTTATCTCAGAATATAGCATTTAAAACATTCCCCAAAGCATTAAATGTACCAAGCAATTTTCAAGGGAAGCTAAATCGATTAGCAAGAGAAGTCATGCAAACTTATTCAAGCATAGGCAAAGTGGCATGTAAGCATTGAAGTTTTGCATGAATTGTAATCTTCATTTGACAACATACAATTTAAGCTCAGGTGTTATGTATGTAAACACAAAAGGATTATGTAGCATACATGCAGTTTGCCCGAAGAAAACTTTATGTTATTTTGAGGTTCAAGTTCTGATGCGAAGCTTGTTAAGCATGAAGTGAGATTCATAACAAGGAATATGCGATTTAAAAGCCAAAGTGTTGCAAAGAATTTAACACAGCACCATCAAAGACGGAAAATCCACACTTATTATTATTATTTTTTATCTCTCTCTCTTTTAAGGAATATTCTCTAATTCACAGTGAAGCCTTCTCTTGCTTACATTAAGAAGTTTAGATCATTATAACATTGTGAATTATTAGAAATCATACGATAGCACTTTCTAAGTCACAAGTCATGATCAACGGTAAGAGCAGATGATCCATTAAACAAGGAAAAGCACATTTCATATAACCTTCTCTTATTTATATTTCTCAATAGATTCAAAAGTAGATTTCAACTTCAAATAAACAAAAGCAATATCAATGAGCAAGATAAGTTCATAAAACCAAGCAAAGCAATTAGTGTAAAGCTAATGGTGACAATGAACTTAACCTGTGTGGAGGAATATCTGAATAGCAGGTTGATTGTTAAATTCGAGATAAGGCTTACCAAGACACAAAACTACTTTGGGACTGCAATAGATGATGTTCGAAGAGCTTCAGCGTCGGGTGGTTTAGTCGGGAGGGGATGACGTGAGGGCTTCAGTGCGGTGCAGAGGAGAAGCGAGGAGCTTCGGTGTGGTGCAGAGCTTTAGTCGAGAGAAAGGGGCTACGGTGCAGAGGAGAGATGGTTTCTGCGGCTTCGATCGAGCGAATGAGGAGGTCTAAAGGCGGGATTTTGTCGAGGGAGGGAGGCGAAGATTTCTGGTTGCGCGACAGGGAAGGCGAGCGAGCGGGTTCAAGAGTCGCAGGCGAGCGGCATCGGTGCAGGGAGCCGAGTGAGGCTTCGACAGAGAGAAGGAGGAAGCAGCGGGATCGAGAGGAGGAGGTGCAGCTAGGATCGAACGCAGGGAGCAGGGGTCGGCTTTGGTTTGCAGAGAGGAGCGGGAGAGAGGCGAGCAGCTCCGTGCGAGGAGAAGGCAAGCAGGCGAGCGGCTTGTATTCTAGATGCAAGGAGCGGTGAACGGCGTCGAGTGCAGAGGCAGATCGGGAGGAAGATGGCGAGCCTTCGAGCGGGGTCGAGAGGTTCTGTGCGGCGAGCGAGAATGAGCGTGGGTCTTCGGTGCAGAGGGGAAGGGAGTCGAGCAGAACGTGAACAGTTAGGTGCAGGGAAGCGAGGCTTGCGGTGCGGAGAGGAGCCGAGGGGAAGAGGACTTCGGCTCGGTGCAGAGGGAGGCGAGGGCGTTCGGTCGCGAGGGAGAGGACACTGAACGAGTAGGTCTAGGCCGAATCTCGTCGTCAGAGGGAGAAGGACTCGAGCGGGAACCAAAAATGCCGTAAGGATAGGCCGTTCGGTGTGTATGCCAGATCTCGAAAGAGAAGTTACAGGAGCAGAATAGGCAGAGAATTAAAGAACTGCCAATTAAGGATGAGTTTTAATTGGAAGATTAAAATCCTCCAATTAAACTTAATTAATATGATATTAAGTGGCTGATTTGAATTTTAAATTTTTTAAATTTGAAATAACCGTGGCTCGTGTTCAGCCTGTGTCGGGCTCAAATTGAACCCGGGTTGAGCCCAACCGGTGCCCCTTTAATTAAAAAAATGCGCATCGATTTTCGTGTTGCTCGCCCGTGCGTGGAACCATAGCAATATGGTTGTCATTCCTAGCTAAAGTCGACGTTTCGGACGCATCCGTGTGGTCTGTTTCGTCATACGAAGTCGTCCGGACAAGTTCGTCGACGGTCGGGCCAAAAAGGCGTCAAATTGTGGTGTGCACGAATTCGAGTCATGAAGGGTGCACCTAAAGCTATTTGATCGTATGGGAACTCATTTTCGGACCCTCTACATATTAGTCCTTAGCCCTTGCAACCAGGAGTCGAGTGCTTAGGACTACTCATGCGATGTCTCACAAAAATGAGTCAAGAAGTGGCTCGAAGTTCTATGGGAGGTGGGCTCCATTACTAGGCCGCTAGGATGGTCAGTAAGGAACTCCTAAAGCTAGATCCTGGGGTCTAAGAGAAAGAAGTCAAGACCTCACTAAAAATGAGGTCAACAATAACTTTATAAAATATTTACAAAAATAAAACAAAATCTCTTTTGCTTGTTAAAAAAAATATGCATAAAAATTCAAACAACTTTTGCATGAAAATCAAAGAATTCTTCTTATGAAAACTTATAAAGGTACATGGTTAGTCACTTGGATTGAGGTTAAAGATTGCACTCCGTGGATTGTCGGGTTGGTAGCGCTTGTCCAAGATCGGGTAGCACACAGTCTGGCTCTAAGCCCCTACCTTTACTAATGTTTTGTACCTTGTCTCGGACTTCCATATATGATAACGGGTTTTCTTTGCTTTGTCTGTTCATGTTTTTGTTACGACTAATTTTGCTGTTTTTTACACTAGAATTCCTGTTTTATTTCTTTTTTTGCAATTTATTTAAATTTCCTGCAAATCATATTATGTTTTATAAAGGAACCATGTAACAGTAGCAGAAGCTCAGGTACACATTTTATTTTATGCACTGCAGTTTATTTATTTTATTTACAGTATTTCCTTACCCGCACTTATTTAATTTACATGTAAAACCAAGATGACAACAACTACATCAAAACCCAAAACATTGAAACACACTTGGTAGAACCACCTGCACCTTAGACATTAGGGCTGCTACTTCAGCAGGAAGTTTGGAGCTAACTCTGCGGGCAGCACAACGAGGAGCTTGGATCGAGCAGCAAGAGGATCTTCTTCAGCAATCTCTCTCCTTAGTTTAACAATAAAAACCCATAGGACTTAGAGGTAGCTCGTCTGACGCGACGTAAAACCTCACACCTTGAGGCTTCTGTACAACCATATTGTGCAGCGTAAGTCCTAACTCGCTTTAGGTTACAAGGTTGTTGTGTGGTACGACGTAAACCCTCCTATCTCTGAGTCATTTGTATAATTGGGTATTATGTAAGTGTAAGTTTAAAATAATAAAATTGGCAGGATCAAACACTTAATTAACATCATCTCTAAAATGGAGTCACACAATATGAGAGGTTGAGAAGTCACTGAGGGTTTTCCTCATTATCTGTGACGTCCCAACATTTTCCTTCTTTTGGACTCCGAAAAATAACTGTTCCCATTTGAGCACTCCCACTTGTTTTTTCACGTCCTACCGTGAAAACCCAAACCTTGAATTCTTGAAGCCTAATACCTCTAATCATTATCGAGATTTTTCTCAAGTGACCCCAGTCATTTGAGATGTAATTAACTATAGGAGTTTGCATACATAGGGAAGCTTGGAACCAGGTAAAATAAACCCTACATAATCTTTATATTAGATAGGAGAATTTATCGGTCACATATAAAAGGTTCGCGGGGCGTAACGAATGTCGTAAACGCCCACAGTTCGCACGATTGGGTCGCAATTACGGGATACACTTATCTTTCGAGAAAGTGTATTATTCGTGGTGTCAGGCAGGATTATGTAAACTATTGGGCAAATGGGATCCATTCGGTTTCATTTCATTTTTTTTTAAAATTAAAATACACTATTTTCAAAACCAAAATGACGATACCATTTATATTAAATTAAACTTATAAAAACTATTTTCAATCGAAAATGTTGATCGACATTTCTCTTATTCGATGTTAAATGCACCATCAAAGGCATGACACTATTTTATTTTTCCTTGACTTCTACCATCAAACCTTTTGATTGAAGTGACTAGAGGGAGAGCAACTTTAAATTATTGCATTCAAGGGATGAAACCTACTGAAATAAGTTCTTTGATTTATACCATTCTCTCATCTTCACCTTATGTAAACAATCCAAAGTTAGTTTTGAGACATGGGAAGAGTTATTGCAGCCACTAATGCCTATCAGTAAGGGTAATGTTGAATTATATGGAAAGCATGTTGTATTTGGATCTGAGGCTAGATCTTCAGACATTCCTTCTACTTCTAGGCCCTCTACCTCTCGTGCTTCTACTCATCCTTCTACAAGCATGGACACTGTGTTTGATCGTGTACAAGAGTTACAAGATGATATATCATTTGTACAGAGTCAAGTGTAGGAGATTGAAGACCATTTGGAACAATTTGACTTTTATCTCAAATGGAAAAGTGATTACGAGAAAAGTTCCATACATCTCTTGTGAACTTTCTTAAAGGAGATAAGACTGTGGATTTTCCTTCATATCCACAGTATTTGAGGTTTGAACGTCGCAATCCTATTAAGGAAGATAATGAGGATGAGGATGATGAGTAGTGCTTCATTATGAGTTTAGATGTTACTTATTTTTCCTTGCTGCTTATGACTATGTTATTCTATTTTTAGGTATTTGGTTATATTGGACTTAGTGTTATTTGTTACTATTGCTTTGGAGATTCTGTACTTTTTGTTTTTTCTGCACAACTGTTTCTTTTGTGCTCTAGTTCATATATAAGCCTGCTTGTGTGATAGAGTAGTCTTTTACTTAGCAATTTTTTATGGTATAACATGTTTAATTGAGATTTACTTATTGCTACACACGTCTTTACTATTTATACATGTATACTTTTCATGTTTAGGATTTTTGATAGAAAATAATTTAGAAATTGCTAAGTAAAAAGACTACTCTATCACACAAGCATTTGAAATGTATTAAATGTTTTAAATGTTTTAAACTGTTTTAAAATGTATTTAAAAAAAATTTCTTCCTACCTACATTTATGTATTAAATGTTTTAAACTATTTAAAATTTTAATTTTGGAGGTGTAAAAAACTTTTAAAAATTAAGCTTTTTTTGTCCTAAAAAAACAGCATTTAAAAATTATTTTGAAATAACCTATGACATGTGTTATCTTTAGAGAACCATTATTTTATTCAATGAATGTTATATTAGATTTAAATAAGAATATTTTTGGTGATAAGGGGTAGTTCTCGAGTTAAGATATTTGTATAAGGGAACAGAAATATGCCTTTATTATTTATAGTAGGAAAAATTGTATTTTTAATATACTAGGAATCTTATATTTACACTTTAAAAAGAATTGAGATTATATGAAAAATCATTTTTAAAACTAATACACATTTGTTGATCTCGCTTTTGTCGATGTTTAGTTTTCCTCCTAGAATTTAGGGTTCTAGCCTTAGGAGCTTCCCCGATGTTCTTAGACTCCTAGCAATGGGGCCCACCTCATTTTAGAATGTTCGAAGCCACTTCGTTACTCTTTTGAAGTCCCGCACGAGATTTCGTACATCTAGCTTATAGCAGGTTGGAATTGACGTCAGGAAATCAAATTGAGTCCCCATAAGACCACTGGACATTAGGACAGCCTCGTGCACATTTTTGTACCACCATGCCACATATGCGTCGAGTCTACGGCTCTCTACGCCTTCGATTACCCTTCAACAGAGCAAAGCTGAAGTCAGGATTCCAGGACGATCGACATCAAGTCAAAATTTCGGGAAGGGTCGAATTTGACGCACTTTTGGCCCGGCTGACAACGAAGTTGCCCGAACGACCTCAGATAGCAAAACAGACTGCGTCGATGTGTCCAGGAGTCGAATTTGCTAGGACAGGACATGCAATTTGTCACAGCTCCGAGCATGAACAAGCGGCACGAAATTCGGCGTATTTTAAAAAAATTAAATTAATTTAAATTCTTTTTATTTTACTTAAACCCTAAACCTCACCCGTCTCTGGCTCGTCCCGCGCAATGCCTTCTCCTCCTCCCGTGGGATCGTGCTCCTCTGCCCTAACTTGGTTTGACTGGGCTTCTTTCTCTAGCCCCGTCTCGTCCTGTTGTACTGCGGTTTCCCCTCTTCACGCAAGAGACGGTGACGTCCCATGCACCTCTGCCCGAGTTTCTTTCTCTCGAAGCTTTGAGCTTTTCTCTTCGGTGCTCGAACGGCTGCAGCACCTGCCCCTTAGCATAAACGGGGAGGTTTTCTCTCCTTCCCAAAGCTTCTCCCTCCCTCTTCTCTCGATGCTTCCCCTCTGTGCGTGGCTTCTGGCGATGGGTTTCACCCGTCCCTTACATCTGTTGGCACGGGTGAGTCTTTGGGTGGTGTTGGATGGTGTGGGGTGAGTTCAGCTGGCCCCTTCTCCTCTCTTTTACTATTTAAACCCCATTTTGGGGAGGCTTGAGGTTGGACAACCTGAATTTGAATTCTCCTTCCCTCTCACCCTCTCCCAGGGTTGCTGTGTGTGTGAGGTTAGAAGGTGGCGTGTGTGCTTTCCCTTCTCCTCTCCTGTTCATTGTTTAGGTGAGTGTGTGTGTGTGGTTTGGAAGATTGCTGCATATGTTCTTGGGCCTACCTGAGCCTTTGACTGCTCAGTTTTGGGCTTGCTCCTCTTGTGGCCTCTCTGTGAACTGCTCGGCTTTAGTGCTTGGTTGCTTACTTACTCACTAAGGTACAGATTTATTTTGTTATGTCGTAGCTTGGCATGCCAGTTGGTCGAGAGACTCTTTTAGGTGGTAGAGTTTTACTAGTTCTCTCTTCCCCCTCTCTCCCCTTCTTGCTGCAAGTTTTATAGTTGTTATTCTGTTTAAAAATGGCATGAAATATATGGGATTTGAGTTTCAAATGCTAAAGTAGGGGTTTTCTTTAAATAACATACCTCATGCCCCCTACTAGTTTCATTCTATGCTTAGAAAATCAGTTTTGAGAAGCTCTGGATTGGAAAGTTATATTAGCTATCACTTTTTTACTTCTTCTTTCTCTATTCTCGCTGCATGCTTTACTATTGCTTATTTTATGAAATGTGGCATTGAAATGTGTGCCTTTATTAGTGGACTTGGAGGAATGGAAGTTTCAAATGACAGCGTTATACCTCTCTTTGTTAGTCCTTCTTTAAGCTTGGTCTGCTTCATTTGGAAGCTTTAAATGGTATGATGGATTTCACACATTGTGTTGAGGAGTGTGCTTCCTCTTTTATTCATGCTATTAGTTCATTACATTCAAAAAAAAAATCTTGAAAGGGCATGTTTCAAAGCTTTATGTTTATTTATCTTCATGTAATGTTAAATGGTGTAGTTGGCCTCTAAATGCGATTATCTTAGTTGAAGTTTGAGGCTTTGGGAAGTGTCACTTTGGAAAGAGCCTTTAGCACCGGTTATTATGTTACTGCTTATGTGAAAAGGGCTTCAGGGCTCCTTTGATCCCCCCCCACACCATTTTTGTTTTCTCAGGAGGGCTCGGGCTCTCCCCTTTGCTGCCTCTATGACCACCCCTATGCATGCTTAAAGGTGGCTCAATTATCTCTGTTTTAATGTTATTATAGCTGCTCCCTTTTGCATCACTTAGGAGCTTTGTTTCTCTGTTTGAAGTGCCTCTATGGTTGCCCTTTGTACTCTTCATATAGGGCTTGTTTTCTCTGTTGTTTAATGTTTTTATGGCTGCCCCCTTTTGTATCACTTAGGAGCTTTGTTTATCTGTTTGAAGTGCCTCTATGGCTGCCCTTTGCACTCTTCATATAGGGCTTGTTTTCTCTGTTGTTTAATGTTTTTATGGCTGCTCCCTTTTGCATCACTTGGGAGCTTTGTTTCTCTGCTTTTAATTGCCTCTATGGCTGCTCCCTTTGCACTACTTGGAGGTAGGCTGAATTTTCTCTGATTTAGTTATTTTAGGTTGCCCCTCCTTGTATTCATATGGGGGCTCGGTTTAGTGTGTTAACTGTCTTATGGTTGCCCCTCTTTGCACTTTATGTGGGGCTCGGTTTTGTCACTTCCTTTGCCTTTGTGCCAGTTCTGTTTGGAGCAGGTGGTGGCTCGGCCTCACCCTGTGAGCTGGCCTTGTTTTGAGCATGTTAACTGCCTTATGTTTGCCCCTCTTTGCACTTTATGTGGGGCTCGGTTTTGTCATTTCCTTTGCCTTTGTGTTTGTTCTGTTTGGACACCCTGTGAGCTGGCCCTGTTTTGAGCATGTTAACTGCATTATGGTTGCCCCTGGCTCAGTTTTGTCATTTCCTTTGCCTTTGTGCTTGTTCTGTTTGGAGCAGGTGGTGGCTCAGCCTTGCCCTGTGAGCTGGCCCAGTCTTGAGCGTGTTAACTGCCTTATGGCTACCCTTCTTTGCATTTTATGTGGGGTGCGGTTTGATGTGGTTGTTGCCCTTTGGCAGCCCTTTTGCACTTATACATGGGGCCTAGTATTGGGTTCAATGAGGGCTTGATTACGGTTTTATATGGGTTGAGTTGTGGTATCCATTTGAAATGTTGTTGATGATATATTTGGCCCAGGGTTTAATATTTGTTCGGGCCCGATTCTATGATATCAAAGTTACAATTCTAGCATGAGATGTCATGAATTTTCAAATGGGCAAAATAAGTTGAAGTTTGGGCTTGAAGTGACACAGTTTTGAGAATTAGTGTGCCAATGTTTTTGTGCTTTACAGGAATTTGGATTTAGCCTCGTCAGGGCTTTGCTTTGATATGTGATCAGTCTAGAGTGTGGTACAGTTTTCTAGGGTTCTCCCTTCTTTTTTCTTCAGTTGCTCTTTTGTAAAGGGAGTGAGTCTCTTTTAGGAGGTCCTAGAACTTGCAGGGGTCTGTCGGGTTCGTCTGTTTCACCCGGTTTTGATGATCGATCTGCCTTCTTTACGACGTGTTTTAGGTGGATCGTTCCCTCCTCTCTCCTTCTCCTTGTCCCCATGTTCTTTGCTTCTTCTTGCTTCTTGGCCGAGTCTTTCTGCACTTATGTACGAGGCATAAGTGTACACGTATAGTCTTTTGTTATACGTGGACCATCAAGCAAGGCTATAAGTAGGGTGGTTAGGGGTTATGATGTTGATGACAGTGCTTATATATACTTAAAACGAGGGACTATTAGAATAGTATCCCCTGCCTTTGAGTATAGACCTTCACTGAAGGCGAGGCTTGGGACCGACGATACTATTCGCCAATTCTTGGTGAGACTGTTACTATCAATACTCTTAGGTTGTTAGTAGTCCTAGTTCGATTAGGGTGGTTGGTCTGTGGACTGTACTACTCTATAAAAATATTTTTGAAATCAAATTTCCTTTACAACAAAAGAATTACCTTCCCCACAAGTTTTATATATGCATGCAAACTAAAATGAATGAAAATTTATAAAGGTCCACGGTGAATTACCCGAGTCGAGGTTAGGACTACCCTCTGTAGAGTGTGGGTTTGGTAGCTCTTATCCAAGATTGCGACGCACACAGCCCAGCTCTGAGTCCTCCCCGCCATCATGCTTATGGTCTTCCTAGACTTGTAGTCCGCTCCTCGTGGTTTTACACGGAATTTATACGGATTTTCTACGGTTTCTCCATGGATTTGTTTTCCTTTTTCCTCTTTTTTTCAGTTCTTTTCTTTTAGCTTTCGGTGAGGTGCCCCACCCCCTTTGGTTTCTTCACACATACAATAATACCCCCTTGGTTGATCAGACTCTTTCCCAACTACGTTTACTCCTGCTTTCTTTTGGTGCTGACACCTTTCTTGCATGAAACAATAAAATGATAATAATAACAGGTAGCAATGCACTACAGGTAATCGGCGCTCACCGTACTTCCATAGTACTATTACCTTTTTTTTCTTTTACTGCAGCACTTGCTTGCTTTACTTTACACATGTTTTACTTTAGTACTCATGCTTAGCATAACATATTCTATTGCAACAACTCCTGTTTAGTATAGCATGCTTGTGATACTTGTCTCATGTTATTTACTACAGCATACTCCTGCTTGCCTGCTAGTGCTTTCTTTTATTGTACTACACTGCTGTCACCTGTTTTACACTGCAAATTACTACTACTGCTCCTGTTTTACTATAGCATGCCGCATATGTTTACTGTAAAGCACACACCTAAGAATAAGATAAATTACTGATTCAACAATTGCATGCCCAATTTAAACTTTAAATTTAAACTGCAACATTGCTACGACATGGAGTACGGAGCACGACTTCGAGGGCAGCACGACTATCTTCAACAGCAAAACTCTTGTCTACACCAGCAAAACCATACTTTAGTCTAAATAGCAAGCCATAGGACTTCGAGGTAGTCCGCCTAGTACGACATAAATCATCACCTGTTCTCTTAGGCTTTTGCACAGCCATGCGGTGCAATATAAGCCCTAATTCGCTTTAGGATTCCGAGGTCGTCGTCCGGTACGACATAAATCCTCCCATCTTCCAAGTTATTCGCATAATCAGGCGATTATGTGAATGTAATTCCTATAATTAATTGGTAGAATTAAAATTTAAATAAATTCATTTCCAAAATTTAAAGCCCAACGATAAGATAGTCTGGGAAGTCATCGAAGTCCCCTCAAGATCTGTGACATCATCTACCTTTTATTCCTTTGGATTCCTACAAGAAATAAACTGTTCTAATCTCGAGTCACTCGCCTATTGGATTCTCTACTACCACGCTATTTTGAAAACCCTACCATTTTAATTCATGAAGATAGATACCCCTGATCTAAATACTCTCAGGTGACTTCGGTCATTTGAGGGGTAATTGACTATAGGGATTTGCCTCTATAGGGATCTTTATGAACCCATGTAATATAAACTCTATTTAATTATTTTTGTATTAAATAGGGGAATTTGTCGGTCAACATAAAGGTTCGCAGACTAGAACGGATGTCATGAATTTTGTACTTTATTTGATCGAGCGATATCGTCAAGTAGAGTGTCTATTCCTCGGGATAGATGCATCATTTGCGATATGATGCTCGTTCATTCAAACTGCTAAATGAATGAGATTCGTCCATTCTCTTTTTTCAAATTTAAAATTTTATTTCAAAAACCAATATATGTATATTAAATTAAATCAAAACCCTATTTTATAAAACTACAAGTCACATTTTTCAAAAGTTTCAATCCCACACACTTCAACGACCGACAACATTCTAAAGTAAAGAAATGTGATAAGATTTTAATTTTAGGAGAATAGTGAAGTTCAAAATCGTTAAAGACTGATCCAGATATAGTAATCTCACATATAAGAGTAAGGATTAAAAAGATCCTGAAAGAAATGAAAAAAAATGAAAATGAAAAAAAAGTAAAAAAAAATATGTGGGGAGAAGCTTGAGAGGATGTCTAATTAATAATTGGCTTCACTCGAATCATATTAATGGAAGAAACCTAATTACCTTTCTGAGTTTATTATTAATTTTAAATTTATTAGTCAAATCTTTACTAATAGAGTTCTCATATAATTCTATCTTTTAATTCTTCTAGAATTCCTAAGTCTGACGAATTACAATTATTTTTGAAATGAATAGAAAATCAGAATCTCTAACTTAATTACTAGATATTCTTATACCATACTTCTAGCCCGAGTTATTGAAAATTTTTTCGAAGTTAAACTATCACATTTATGGGGCAAGACTATAGGAATCTTTAATTAAACCCACTACCATAAGTTAAAGCGTATGGTTTATAAATAGGAGAGTTACTTGAGGACAAGTAAACACTGAAGTTTGGAGGGTCTTGACATGCCTGAAAATGTGCTATTTTTTATATACATTTAATGATTATTTTAGTGATATTGCACAAGATATTTTTTGTATTTTGTATTACAAGTAAAATAGGTTAAGCAATTGGTGCAAATATAGCGAAAATGAAGCAATTTAGAGTCAAATGGAGCAAAGAAGAAAATTTTGATCTGGCGCCAAGGCGTCAAGCAGTTACTTCATTCTTGTAGAAGGCTGGTGCATAGGCGCCAAAAACCGACTTGACATTTCTTTTAAGCTTTTTGGACGAATTTTCGAAAGGGGGTGTCTCTTAGTGTCTCTTCATGCGTGTGTGTGTGGAGTGTGGCTCTTCGAGTGAGGAGGAAGCAGAGGACGCCAAGGGTGAAGATTTCCAAGGCATTGGAGTGCAGGAGAAGAGGAAAGATGAGAGGTTTCTTTCATTTACTACATTTTTTATTGATATTTGAGTGAAATTGTAAGGAGAGTTTGAAAATTTTTCAAATGAACGTCAGAAGATTTGCTTGGGTTGGGTTTTGAGATAAGTGTTTTGTATTTTTATTTGAGTTTTGTTAAATTTTATTTTGTAAAACCGATTTTAGATATCAATCAATGTGTTGTTGTATGATCCCCGTGAAATCTGAATAGTTTTATCATTTCTTCTTACGATGAGAAATAATCATGTGTAGGATTAGAATTGTTTAGAATTTCTTATATTCCATAATTATGATGATTCATTACTTCGTACTTAATTTACTTATACAATTTAACAAATTGTTAAGTTAAAACTTGTTCTGAACTATAAGAACCTGGGAGGGATATGGGTTCCTCAACTAGTAAGAATCACATTAATCTAGTTGATGAAAAAGATAGTCTATAGGTTAGTGTAAATAGATAGGAAGATAAGTTTTGGCGGGTGTAAATTGGTGATTTTAGGGTTACAAGCTAGAATCTTAATCAATTTGATTTAGGGTTTGGACCTTAAAGCTAGGTTAGCCCAATTGAGGGCTTACGTGGGTACTCTAGGGTGACAGACTAGAATCTACCCAACATAACCAAGAATTTAGGAACTTAACTCTAGGTTAACTAATGTTATTTATTCACTCGGGAGAGGGTAAATAATAAGTATGCTCCTATATGTCACAAAATTATATTTAAATTTATAAACATTTGATTCATATACTGACTATGATCTCATTGATGGGGAAGGACTTCCATATAATTTGAACTATTCTACGTAAAGTTGGTTTAAAAACCCTTAGCATTTTATTTAAGTTTAAAAATAGAATTAGTAGGTATAAGTTACTCCTTTTTACACATAAAATTTCGACCTTAATTCTTAAATAATTTACCTGCAATTTAAGTAGAGTTTTATTAAGTCTATAAAAAGAGTTTTCTCTTCCCTGTGGGATCGATACTTTGGACTAAAAGAATGTCCTATATTACTTGAACGATAAGTGCACTTGTGTTTTTATCCTAGTGAATTTTTTAAATCAATAATTAGAAAATATATTTTAAAATTAGTAATACCTACATCACTAGTAGTCACTATAAAATTACATTATCAACACAGACAGCGGTCAGGCCCATTTGGATGAATGTCGTCCACATCACGATATAGTCCCAACCATTCTCAAAGGAACAGATTCCTCCCGACGGAACTCCCAGTAGAGATCCAGGGTTGAGGAACTATGCAAACTTGTGGCCATGTAGAGGAGAGGTAATTTCCCTCCCACCACATTCCCGAATGATGATCTGCCCAATGGGGAACCCTTACAATGAAGCTATCGTTGTAATGGAGATAATAAGCAACTATCAAATTGGAAGTATCCTCATCAACACTGGTAGCTCTGTGAACATACAGTTCAAGTCAGTGTTCAATAAGCTTAACCTTCGGCCAACTGTCGGGTAGCATCAATTGACCCATAGTATGGTTTTTCAGATGAAAGGAAGGAGGCACTGCGCCCAATGCCATCGGCAGTTACCTGGGGAGAAGGTGAGAAGTAATTTACAGAGACAAAAGACTTTTCGATAATGAACTCGCCACCAACCTACAACGCCATCTTCAGTTGCTTGCTACTAAATCGCTTCAAGGTCGTGGTGTCCACCTACCACGTTGTGGTCAAGTTCCCAAGAAATAGGGAAGTGACCACTGTCAAAGGAGACTTAGAACAGTCGCGGGTCAGTTACTTTTGAGCAGTAGGAAGCGTGGAACAGGAAGTGTTTGACCTATGAAATGGAGGGAAGAGGGTCTCGAGACTAGCGAAACAACCTTGACGATTCCCATCACCAAAGATCAACTCGATAAATCTTTCCTGCTAAGTGATATTTTTGATGCAAGGTGCAAGGAACTACTGATTCAAACGCTTAGGGACCACCGCAACTTCTTCGCTTGGTCTACTGCAGAGATGCTAGCACCAATATTGGGGTAAACAACTCAGTATTCCATGAAAGATGTTTAACCAATTATTTTGGATGGAAACTAAATTGAGGATCTTGCCTGCATTAGTACCAAATACTTTTAGTGTAGACAAAATAGGAAAGCTCATCAAGCGTGTTAAATGATGGATGAAACATTCAAGTTTGTGAAAGAGAATACTTGCTTGTGTTAGCATGATGTAAACCCAAGATTTTGACAACCCATTTAGGCATATGCTGGAAGGAAACCTGTTTGAAATTGTGCAATACAAATTGTGTCTCAAGGCACGCCGCAACACAATTTTACAAAAGAAAGCACAATAAGTCGTATGCTTCATTGTTCATGCATGAAGCATACACGTCACCCGGCTTGAGGCACACCTCAAGGCCCGCTTCGCCTTAATTTTTTTAGGCTATTTGCAATTTATTCAATCAAAAGCTAAAAAAAATATCCATGTACCTTACCAATCAACCTTCACACCCTCACACAATAGCAAGAAAAAAATGAAAAAGTATCCATAAAATTTATTTGGTTGAAATTCTAATTGTCATCATTACTTTAAAATTTAATTAATATTTTTAACTTCTATAGATTGAGAAAGAGGAAGATGACTGAGACTAAAGATAAAGAACGAGAGAATATGAATATAAATAAGTATGAGATGAAAATGAAGCAATTAAATATGTTGATAATTATGATGAAAGCCCATTAAGTGATAAGAGTTTTAAAAGTTTTTAAATTTAAAAAAAAATTAATATTGATGCTTACAATAATCTTACTTAAAGAGGCTAGTATCAGTGGAAGATGGAGAAAATATCCAAATGCGTGATTACAAACCTCAAAAGGAACGACCACAAAAAGTACAAGATTAGGCAGCTTATGAGAAGAAAATATGCATACCACCACGTATTAACTGTCTAAACATTTCATAGATTTAACAAAATTCAACATGCTCAAGATGTACGTAAGAAACATTGGATCACCTCATAATTATCAAAATATTGCTACTTTATCCAACAATATAACAGGGGAAGTCAATAATATTTATAAGAATGAAGGGATCTGTGGAATGAAACAGACAATAAATTCAGGATAATGATGATGATTCGATATAACATAAATTTCCGTATCCCTTAGCCACACTAAAGAAATTCACTAAATATACACTAACAGACCAATCAAGATGACTAACAACAAAAGAAAAAATAGAAAATTAAATAGGAGAAATTCTATGCCAGTTTGCAAAAGAAATGGGAAGGGAAGAGTGGGAAAATATAACAGCAGCTCAAGGAATATCGGATGCATAAATTTATAATCAAAAGAGTTTATCAATGATTGGAGAATGTTTAACAAAAAAAAAAAAGGATTCTTTAAACTTACAGTTTTAGAATTTGGGTCAAGGATTCTGCTTATCAACGACTTGGTGCCAACAGAAAACCATGTAGGATAAGAAAATTCAGCCGCATTAATCTGCAAAATATAACTTACAATAACTACAACTATCAAAACATAATTTCCAAATCAGAAAGCTTACAGAGTATGCAACAATATCTCTTTCTCTTTGAATTTGAAATGAAGATGGCTATATCACGTAAGACGAGGAAAAAAGATATAGACAATCAGGACATGAAAAAATATTCTCTTGATGCATTCAAGACTTAGAAAAAAAGGGTTAATCCACTTCTAAAGTTAAGCTAGATACCTTGACAAATTAAAGAAATTTAACTGTCCAGTAACTTAGCAATATGAAATAACCAAAATGCTTTAAAAAAGCTTTTAATGCTTTTAAATTTACTGTCCCTACATTCCTATTATGAGTTACTTAAGTTGTTAGCTCTAATTTTCATAAATATTTTTTGCATAGCTTCTATATATAGGACTAACTCTTTTATCATAGACCTAAACATTAATTTTAATTAGAAGGCTTTTGATGCATCTTCTCCTCACCAACATACATCCACAAAATACCCTATTTGAAATTGTTAGGGAGTTTGAGAAAATCAAATAAATTCTCTAATTTTAGATCACTTGAAGAGGAAAAAGACAAAGTAAAACAAGTCCTAAAAACTAAAGATAACGCACGAGCAACACCAAAATTGAAGTTGTTTGGCCACAGACATGCGCCCAATATACATGACATGATTTACGGATTCGTTATTACACTTCCATCGGTTGCAATCCAGAAAATATAAATGTCTTTCTGAAAATAGGTAGGAAACAAAAAGGAAAGAGAGGATAAAGTTGTCAAGGAGGTTGAGATAAACAAAAAAGGTTGGGAAAAGAGGTGCTAGCAAAGGTCCAAAAGAGTTGATGAAAGCATCAATGTTCTGGAAATTGTGCAT
Organism: Papilionanthe hookeriana x Papilionanthe teres; assembly: GCA_022702705.1. Lineage (NCBI taxonomy): Eukaryota > Viridiplantae > Streptophyta > Magnoliopsida > Asparagales > Orchidaceae > Papilionanthe > Papilionanthe hookeriana x Papilionanthe teres. The sequence goes on from CM040424.1 coordinate 62,125,087, forward strand.
ATAAGAGCTACACTAGATGATTAAGAATAGGTTTCAAGCGCTAGGCATAGATGGCTGAACACGAGGCATTGCAAAGAGGTTGCAAAGTGGTGTCATAAGAAAAATTCATGCTACACATGCAAGTTTTGCGTATATCTGCAAAGATAACAGTGATCTCAGAGAGTAAACACATGTAGCTGAGTACAGTTATGAGGTAGTTGTGGTGTCCATGTAAGTATCCTATGTTGACTTTCGTGCAATCTCCACAAAGTCAATCCAATTAAATAGAACATCACCGAGAAGATATGGATGCGGCAACACATGAAAACCATTAAATACTACACGAGCACAACTAAAGTTCTTCATTTGCCTCTCATTTTTTTGAAATGGAATGTGCAATGCGTCCGATGTATCAAATTATCTAAAAATTGACACTTGCATTGTTATAATTATTACATGAGAAACATATGAAAAAATTCACGTGAAAATCAAGACGAGAATTTGAAATGCTAGAAGGATGAAAATTCATGCAACAAAAGTTTGAAACATGTGAAGCGATGACATCAATTTGATCTGCTCGAACGACATTTTTTTTTTAGTGAGAAAAGATCGTTAGACACAAACAAGTTATTCCAAAGTATATGAAAGAAATATAATTTAATATTTGCATTAGTAGTATGATCTAGATTTGAGTCCTCTCTGCCAATTTTTGTACTCCCTTTTTTGATAATCTATACAAGTACCTTTGCTTTAAAAAAAAGATATTATCACATAGAGTTACATGAAATAATTTGAGGGTGCCCTGACCTCAAGTCTCTCGACATAGATAGGCATAGATTTAGTTTAAAACCTTAAGACTCAGATCTTCTAAGTCAGCTAAGCCACCCTTGGAAGTTATTCCCCATGATATAAGAGAAAGATTAATACCAAATGGCCTTGCTAAAACCATTATTAACTTTCTAATGCAATATGACCCCATATTGAACCCATTGTTTTATCTAGGTTAATCTCATCTTAGACTGCCGCAAAGGTTGAATGGATTGCACCTAACACCTTTAAGAGCCACTTCTAGTAAATTCAAGCCTAAGTAGATTCACCCAAGCCCCTCCAATCACGCCAAAATATAATTGATATACTCACACTTTGGGTTCTTTTAAAACCAATTTGAACCTATTCATGAACCAATTAAGCATAGCCTTAGTCATAGAGGACCTTAGCTACCTAGGAGAATCCTTGCTTTGGCTTAGGAGGCTAGGCAACCCATGCATCACCATGGTCAAGCAGGGCTGCCCAAGAACCCAAATTAATCTGGCAACCATTCCAAGACGAACTCATCGGAGCCTGTCATAACTACAACTCTCATTTCTCTTCTCCCTTTTCTCTCACTAGAGTGATTCAAGAGAGAGAGGATCTAATGGTGGGGGGTGGCTGCTTGTAACCTTCCCACTATTGGGAGAGAGATGGTGGAGGCAAGGTTAAACTTGGTGTGTATGGAAGTTGATGAGCTTGGCAAGGAGATTGAAGCTGCAGGTGAAGCAAGCGGCATCTTGGATTGCAGTGACCTGCAGGTCGTGGGCTCGGGCATAGAATCATACGACCATGGCGCAACTACAACACTCATAGAAGCCTATTTATTCCCAAAAAAAAAATAAGAAAAAAAAAAGAACTTTACAGAAGCCGATTTATTATGCCATGGCACAGGCGCAGCACCCTTGGTGTGGTAGATAGAGATGCCCATGGTTTAAGTTCTGGCACTGCAGGCGAAGGAGCCGCAGCCTTCGCAGCTGATCGAGATCAGACACATCCCATCAGCATAAGCCCAGATTACGGCTACAGGTACTCCAGGCAGCCTGCCACAATACACCAAGTCTCCAATCAAGAAAGAAAGCATTTGTAAAATAGTCGGGACATCCCATGAGTGTGGACTGCATTAAAGTGAGTATTGTCCTAACAACCTGTGTTCAAATGGATCTATATTCAGATGGTAACCGAGACTCCGTATTGAGTAGTTATGGGAAATATCTGCCAGCAGCTGTATGACCACCTGTCCCTATGGCAATAACATACTAGAGCAGTGCTTATGCACAAAAACTGTTCGACAAAAAGACTTTTTCCATTAGCAGCAGCAAGCAGAACAGCACTCAAGAACAGTTCGGTAGAAGGAAAAACAGATCTCACGCACCTGGAAAGCCGGTGACAGCAACTGCTCAGCAGGAGAAACATAGTGGCGGCAACTTACAAGCCATTATAACCAGAATTCCAACTAAGCCTTGAGATAAGGGGACTGTTGCATTGCAAAGACCTGCATACATCAAAGTTGATGAGATGGTTGACTTGAATAGCCTCTCTAATTAGGAAATTACCGTCTCTCTTAGCCAGGAATCAATGAAGGAAAATCTGAGCCAGTTGGAGAGGGCATTTGTTTGCAAGCTACCTGGATGTCAACTCTCATATATGATACTCAACAATTAGCTATGCCACAGATGGTCGCATTTTGGAGAATTCCAACTTGTTATGGTTAGCCAAGAATGCTTTTTTATGTATATTTAAAATATTTGAAGCAAGGGATGTTGCGCTCAAGGGTGGCCATGGATGGTGGCAGCAAACATCATAGGAGTGAATGGTCGACCATGTTTATACCAAATTCTATGTAGGGATTCTCCTCGCCGCTGTGGGTAAGATTCTCACACCTCTCGCTCCTCTAATTGGGACAACTAGAATATCATCTGTACAATACTTGGCCAACTAATGTGGTTGGATGACCAAACAAATAACTAGGGATGTTGTATGTACATGCACAAGTTTGTGTCCAAATGGACCTCTTAAGTTGCCTACGAGTTTGGAAACAAGGTGTCATATGCGTCAAATCAAACTTTCAAGACTCCAAATTAACCTACTTAAGGTCATATGAGTCAATGCAATGCTATACATAATCAACTGACTCCAACTTTGGACAGATTGAAGCTAGCACCCCTAAGAATTATCCAAGCTCATTTGATCCAAATGGGTTCACTTAAAACAAATAAACCAACAAAGGCGAGCTTAGTTTTTTAGCAATTTGCACACCGATGTACAATTGACCTACTCTAAGCCAATGAATTGCAACGCAAACCATACATGAGCTTTTCAAAATTGCCTACGAGAGATAAAGCTGAGCTACCATGCATCTCGGACTGAACTGAGAGGACTGCCACCTGGCAATCATAGGTTCCATTAATCAAAGAAACGCAACAAATCATTAACCGTGGCTCTAATCTTGAAACTTGATTGAACCAAATTAGCCTCCCCATGATAAATTTAAGGCGTATAGTTCACTAATTGTCCCTGAATGAGCATATTGAACCTGAATATCAACCAATAAATGCATGCTTTTTCTTGAAAGGTAACAAATGCATGCTTTTTTGGTGTTGGAAGCTTGACTATGCTTACCGCACATTCCTTGGAGGTTTCTCTACCATCCTCAAATTCTTCCCTAGGTCAATTGAACAATTTATGTGTGAGCTCAATAAGCTTTAATAAGTAAAAGATGACTATTTCATCTCCAGAACAGTCGGTGGGGAGTTGAAGCTCTTGTTGCTCAAGCAAGCTACATTTTGCCCAAATGATATGTCTACATCCTCAAATGACTAGTGAATAAGCTCTGGTGAGATATTTCACTTGAGAGCCTGGATCAATTCATAGAATTTCACCCATTGTGAAAAAGATGATCGGGTGCTCCAGAAGTTTGTTCCTTTGCACTTCTAAGAGGGTTGGGCTCCACTTCAAATTATGAGAAATTTTGAATTGAAGATTGAGAAATTTTGAATTGAAGATAATACATAACTCAGACTACTGCAAGGACTTTAAGATCTAGTTCTATGTTCCCTATAGAAGCAATTATCACTTTTGATGATGAGAGATAAGATGCGATGAAAACTAGTTGATATACATACTAAATGTTTAGCTCATGGTAGTAACAAGTTTTTTTTTTAATTATTATTTTAGGAAAGGGAAATTTTATCATCTTTAGTTTATAGAGCAGATGCTTGGAAAAAATGGTGACAAACACAATTAAATCCCTATAGTTCCATCAGTTTAGGTTATTGTGAAACATGTATACTTAGTTAGAAGAGGAAGGCACCCCAACTTAACAAAAGGATTATTGTCCCTAGCCGCTGGCAATATCATTTAAGGGGCATTCTTGGCTTGATATGGTATTTGTATAAGGAAATAATTTTAAGTTAAACTTAACTAATAGAAGATTTTGTATCATATCAAATGCACTCTATTATTCACCACCCAAAAAATTTGATTGGTTAATTTATGAGCATTGTAATTTAATGCTATCATTTCAAAATGAACCACATAGTCAAAGTGCCCAGTTATAACCTTAACTTTACGGTGTCATATGATGGCTAAAATACTCCGTCTAAGGATGCATATTACGTCTTCGGTAGCATAAGATCTTTGAGAGTGATGATAGAGATACACCTACTAAAATTTTGGTTATGTGCGTAGATTAATTTAAATTTATCATACTCGACAAAGTATCATGGAGGATGGATGCGTAGCATGCTCTTAGCTTTAGGCAATAGACATTTCACGAACATATTTGTTCTTTATAATTTTTTCATTGTATTTTAGTATGTTTATTTGAATTTGGGCTCAAAAATATTGGAATGAGAATCTGGGGAGTTTTAGTAACTAAGATTTCCTTCAGTTGAAATTAATTTTCAACATGGCTATTATTCGAATATTTGAATGATTTCATTTTATTGCTTTAGAACTTATCAATTCAATTTGAATGTTTGTAGAGAACCAGGCTCATGGTTTAGAATTCATAGTTGCATAATATAGTTGTGGTATTGGGGGTTTTTAATTTTTTAAATGAACTGTCTTTTCAAGTGGCTTTGAAGGCCTAATGTAAACACAAAACAAAATTATAACTAAATTTTACAAACAAAGGTCTAATTTTCAATGTTATGATGATAAAAGTTTACTAAGTTGCACAAAGTCATTAGTTTAAAATAATTTATTAAATGTAATTGCTTTAAACCTACTGTTTGCATATTCATCATTAGTTAAATTTTTTCGACTTAGTCATAATGAAATGAAGGGTCAAACCTAAAGATATTGACTTACAATCTTGTCCTATGGGCAGAATGACCCACTCAAGAACATCACAACATTTTCACATACACAGATATATATATATATATATAAGATTTTAGAAGGTTTCAAATTGATTGCATGTTTTTTGGAGCAGTTGCGAGCTCTTAAAGGTGACATTATCTAATTTTAAGTTCAAGTGTTTATCACGTTTGTCAAAGCACAAAAAAAAGTTTGATTTTGGCAATTTGATGTTGTCAAGGGCATGCCCACATTCGCATGTGCTTGTATGGAATTTAAGGCGTTGATTTGAGCTGGTAATAGCCTCAGGCATTTATATGGACATAAGACTATCTGAATTTAAATGTTTACAGAAGCATTTACCACTAAGATTTGCACGAAGTTTTGTTTTGAATATAACAATATCACATTCTATCCCATTAAATTAACTTTACAAGGTCATAAAGACATTTCCTTTATTACTAAGGACAGTATAAAGGGCCCGACCTTAAGATGAGACGTATAACTCACTATGTCCTAGGATGAGTTGGCGGGTATGATTTACCTTAAAAAGTGGCCAATATTCATTAATAAAGCTCTTTACAATTTTGATAAGATATCAAACCTCTCATTAAAAATGCAAATGAAAGCCTTAAGTTATATATTTAAATCACACTTGGGCATAAATCGAACCTTTCTTTGAAATTAATAACAAAAAAAAAAAAAAAAAAATCTATAATGACCTAACACATGCTGGATGCTATGATAGACACACTTCTAGACATCTTGAATTAGGTTGTAATTAAGTTAATTTTGCTTTTGCAGCTGGTGTGCTATTTTGCCTATTTCTAAAAATGAGTGTTGCAAGATATAAATATTTATTTTGCGTGTTTCCATGCCTAAAAGCGGCAAATAAAAATTAAATTAAATTCAATTAAATTCAATTAAAAAGAACAAAATGTTGTTTGATACCAATCTACGATATGTCAAAAATGAGAATCATATATACTTGCTTCTTTGAATACCGACATTCATTTGCATGAGAAAATGTACAATTTTGCTATTATAATGTTATTCTAGTTAGAAAATAGCATTCTTTATACTTTAATGTACAGTCAGTATTTAATTAATTATCTTATTCATAAGAATATGCCCAATCAAATCTAACACTAAATCTATTTAGCTAATGCGGAAATATGTATGATCATTTGAGTCACAAATTTAGACATCTTAACTGATGAACAAATATGCATGATCTTATTAGTAACATCTACATAAGCAAATAATTAGAGATGCTTTTATCGGCTAGTAAGCATTTATAACTATGTGGTTGGGGTGGTTAGCTTCAGTAGTTTAGACATAATAGCTAGCTAATTAAAAATAGCCTAACCTAATTTACATTCACATTAAGACTACGACTTCATAGATTTAAAAGCACTTAGGTGGGATTTATTGGCTGTCTTTTTCAAGTAAAATGTAATATCAAGCTGCTTATTCACAAGGGAGGTTTCAAGCTAAAAGTCTCTTGCCTATGTTAGACTTTAGATATAAGATAAGAGGTTGATGCTTTTGATTGCTAAAAATAATTTTTCTAGGACATTTCTCAATATAATATTGATGAAACATCAACCCTAAATTTCTAGATAAAATTAGCCAACCCAAACATACATTCAACCAGAAAATACTAAAGTCCAATTTGAAATAGTTTTAGGTACTTCTGAAATTTTCAAAAATCAACACCTACTCTTCCTGCTTTGGCATTAATATAAAAACCTATTTCAAAACTTACTCAATTTTGTTTAAAATTCTAAGGTCAAATCATTTTACAAACTTTAAATTCACAAAAAAAGTACCACCATTTTAATCATGAATTTTTTTACGATTTGACCTCTTGTGGAATGTATTTAACCATATGGGTTTGCTTTTATGGGAAACTTATAGCTCATAATAAAATAACTAAGGAAGATCTCTTTAAACATATGTCTTAACACAAAGTTTAGATATTTTTTATTTCAATTCCATAATAAAATAATATTTGTAACTTCGAAAATAATATAGTATTCTTTAAGCAATACCTTATTACAAAAATCTCAAACCTATAATTACCATTGAAGCTGGTAAAGAATATTATTTTTATCTTTGAGACAATACAATAGATCAATGCATGGGTTTTTCCAATAAATATCACCACATTAATCGCATGGCCTGTATTTTATAGTTAATTTGATGCCAGATGTAAAAAAAAAATCTTTTATTTAGTGGTTTTTCTTTTCTAACTTTTTGTTTTGGACAAAATCCTACTTCTAGCTACTTTTTCACATTTTTTCCAATGTGAAAAAAAATGAAAATAAAATGTCCTGATTTATCATTATTCGTAGGAATCGTGATATGACTAGGTTACTCCAACTAAAGTTTATAAATGCAGAATAGTAAAGTTTACTCATGATTTGCATAAGTTTAAATGAACTTAGAGGTCAAATTAAATAGAGTCATCAACATAAAAAATTATAAAAAAAAATTGTTAATTATTCAGAATATATAAGAACATAGAATGTAGATAATAAATGAGAAATTTATGATCAAAGTGCTGTGAGAGACGATTAGCACATCAAAAATTTACATACATAGTTTAATTTTTTAGATATTTTATGATCAAAATTTACAAACAGAGTTAATGATATAGTTAATAAATGATTAATTAAAGGAGAGTATGGCATGAAGTATTGTTTAAGCCCAAGAATGGATATGATTGGCTAGTTTGGGTGACGAGATTAGAGAAAACTGGACCTTGAGAAGCTTCTTTCTTTCATAAACAATAAGAAAAAATGTGGGTGAGTGCTAGGGAGGAGAGAAGAAGGAGAAGAACAAAGCTAGAGTTTCATTTTAAAAAGTTTGTGAAGGTATCCAAGAGGTAAAATACCCTCCTTTTATCTTAGAATCCATTAAATGTTATTGCATAATATTTAAGTGATGATTTGTGATAGATATTGAACTCATATTAAATTTATTCATGACTAGTAGAGATTATTTTCTATGATGGAAACAATCTCTTTATATTATGTAGTTATAATTTCTACATGAAATTTTAAATGTCTATAGTATTTTAACACATTCTTAAATCCCGATTTAATTAATGACATATTCATCATTAGCATTATATATCTTGCATAATCAGTATGCAAAAATAATTTTTTATATCAATCTATTAAAATATTTAGAATATCATATGAGTATCATATATTATATTAAACTAGTTAAAAAAGATATAAAATGTTTAATAGTATATATTCTTAGCAAGTTAATATCTCATGAAACCCTAATTTAATTTATCATATAGTCCATTTAATATCTCATGAAACCCTAATTTTATTTATCTATATTCCATTGTTTTAATTATATATTTTTCACGGTCAGCAACTAATATATGAGTTATAATTCGATACATAAATGTGTGTGTGTGTGTGTGAGTTGGTGTGGTTCTTTAATGTTGTAGCTTTGTGGATAGTTTAAGAGAAATACTAAAAGTTTTCATTTCATATTCTTTTCAATTTAGCGCAGCTCTATAAAATATAATAAATCTATAAATATGATGAATAGTATGAAACATATGTTTGTTTTGGGACAATAATGAAGTAGTGAGTTGGTACAGTTCCTTAATGTTGTAGCTTTGTGGATAATTTAAGAGAAAGACTTATAAAGTTTTCATTTCATATTCTTTTGAATTTAGTAAGGCTCTATAAAATAAATTGATTATCCAAAATATATGAGGGATAAATATAAATATTTTTTGTGCAAAAATAATATAAATAAATATTGCATATCCCTTCCACTGTTATACTCCAACTCCTACAATTAATATGCAGTACGGATTATAAATATTGGGATGTGACACTTGGCCTTATTGAGAAACGTGCTCCTTAATGAAACACATTTGCACAGTTAATTCAACACAAATATGAGCTCTGCACTTATAAACAGATCAAATTCAACTTTTTTGGGAACCAAGGCGGCTTAATCTATTCTAGGTTAAGTAAGAATAATGAAGATGTCACCCAACTAACACAACAAACATTCAAGTAGGTTAAAATTACACATGCATAACAATTCAATGTGCGGCAGAAAGATAGTAATGCAAGTTTAGAGTATAAAAAAAAAAAATCAACTGAAGAGCAAATAGTAGCTAGCCTTTCTATACAAGGTTGAAAGATCGGCTTCATCGAAGGGAAGGTAGCCAGCCAACAACACATAAAGTATGACTCCGCATGACCACACATCAGCAGCAGAACCAACATAACCTTGGTGGCTGAGAACCTATAATCGGTAAATGCCTTTTCATTGACCTTTACAAAATAGACAACTGGATTATCCTTATAAATAAATCAATCAAATCAGACATACATAATAACAAAACTACTAAGTAATGGACCATGCTATGATCTAACCCAAAGTGCCGATGACATCTAATTATTCATCACAAAAGAAGATATGCAGATCTGAAAAATGAACCTGGAAAGAAATCTAAAGCTAAAGAGTACCTCAGGTGCAACATAATTTGGTGTACCACATGTTGTATGAAGAAGGCCAACCCCCTAAAACAAAAATCAGCGCTTAACAAACAATAAAGTAACAAAAAAATTGAGGATTTAACTATGTCAAAGTATAGTTTCCCCGATGACAACAATAAAAAAAAGACTTGAAAATATAAAATAAAACAACTACAACTTACCTGCTGAGGCAATGCGCTTAGTCCAAAATCTGAAACTTTCAAGTTCCCTTGTGAATCAAGAAGAAGGTTCTCAGGCTGCTTATGTAACTTTGAATTTATTAGTTTAAATAACTATACCAAAGTGCAAGGCAAGCCAATCACACAAGCAAACTGCCAACCTTCAAATCCCTGTGGAAGACGCCCCTACAGTGACAATAATCAACTGCGTCAATGAGTTGCTGAAAATATTGCCTGCATTCATTCTCAGGAAGCTTTCCTTGGTGAACCTGAAGGATTCGAGATGAAATTGACAAATACGATTATACGACAGTCAATTAACAAACATGGAAATTTGTATACCAGAAAGTGAAATATAACTCCCCTAATTCAAACAAAATCATAATAGAAGATTAACAGGGTACCAAAACCGCAGGAGATGTTAGCATAGTGCCAAGAGCACAAAGTTGTAGACTATCAGAGCATCAAAAGCTTTAGACCATCAAAGGTTTCAGATTCGTAACAACAAGATGCTTAGTAACAAACAGTTCACTAGAAAATGCTTGACTTCCTGATAAATTTCCTCCTTAAGCTGTAGACACGGTCTGTGTTAGCAATTCAACACCAGACTTTTAAACATCCGAATATGTGGAACTTCAGTAGTTGATAAAGGGATTTGAAGTAGTGTGCTAATAAGGATTAAACTGCAGCTTTTCCCATTCATTTACCCTTTGCAAGGTTATTAAACTTCATAATGTACAATTGTAAAAAGCAATTGAAATGTTTAATGAATCATGGCCATTCAAAATATATGGGCAACATAAGTGGAAAATGCACAGATCTGACCTTAACCTTTATATGCATTCCAAAAGCTGATTCAATGGAATTCCAAGCCCGTAGCGGGGGAACAGATACAACTTCACCACAACGACCTAAAATATCCAAAATCCCTGCTTATTTCGCCAACCAGACTACTTCATTGCACCCAAAAACCCAATCAATCGTTCAAGTTGTCGCACAAAAAAAGGCAAAAGTTTGCTACAAACATAGAAAAATAAATTTGCCATCCATGCAAGAAAAAATATTCTAAAACGGGGGAGAATAATAGTAATTAAAAATTATAATTAATAAAAAAATTATGATTATAATATTCTAATTTAGAAAAGTTTTTATATAATAGTAAACTAATTTTATGTTTTTTTTTAAAATGTGCTTGGAAAATAAATTATATGTGAAATAGGGTGTTTTCAAGTCCCCATACTTCCATCCAATCAAGAGAAAAATAATTACTTTTCTTATCAGCCACAATGAATCATTGCCCAATCAGAGCATCGATCCATCATCAAATATTTAGCTCAGTTAGAGAAGAGTTCTTGAAAAAGGAAAGAGCTGATATAAAACGAGAATGAGAATTTCAAGGCATCAGTCTATTAATTATTATAAATGTATTAACTTTACAAAGCAAGAGAAGACTTTAAACATTTCCCAAATGGCAAGGTTGTGATCAAGGAGTAACTAATTAACTTCTTCGTGATTTTTTTTAAGGTTTTATATTATTTAGAGAAAATTTCAAGCATGGTCAAGCCTTACAACAAATTTCTTTCCTCCACAAATGGTGATGCCTCCCTTCTTTGGAATGGCTTTCCCAAGCATTATAATGTTGTCACAGGAGACTTCCTCTCTCTCCTTAATTGGTGGCGGCACTCGAGTAAGAATGATGCTCCAAATAAGAAATAGTTTAAAAAGTTAAAATGGAGAAAAATACTACTGAAATTTAAAATTAAACAACACTCTCTCCTTTAAATAACATTCTCCATAAAACAAAGCATAAATTATGATTTAAGCTAATAAAGCATTATTGGAGGAAATATAAAATTAAAAATTTAAAACAGATATGGTTGGCCCAATGAAAGCCTTTATTGAAATATTTTATTCTTATAGTTTCCATGTATTGACTATAAATATGTAATAGGTTTGCAATAGAAAGCGAGTTTAGATGTTAAGATGTAAAATGCTTAGGCATTTTTTTTGGGTAGGGCTTGATGGCTTTCCTATAAGAACTTCAGTAAAATGCCCATGAAATATTATTTCAAATTTTATTTCAATTATGAAGGAAACATACAATTTTTATTTCATGGTTGGTTTCTTTTTCTCTAGTTTATGATCGTGTTATCTCCACCCTCTAACATCCACCAATCCATTTCTTACATATCCAGCCTAGTCCTCCACTCTTTATTCCACCATTGCCAATATTCACTCTTAGCATGTCTTCATTCTCCACCACCTTTCATGCCATATCATCTTTACTGACTACTTTCCCACTTAGAAAATGTACAAATGCTTCCATCCCCATGAGAAAGATATGTGTCGGATGATGTCGCTTCCAATGAAGATGATTTCTATTTTATGCTACTTACCCCAAGAAAGAAATATCATTCGGGAATAATTTTTCTCCTAAATTACTCTTCTTTACCCCTCATCCCAATGCACCAACCACTCCTAAAATGAAGTATCAAAATCATCTTACACTCCGCACACTATAAATTTACTTTAAGGAAAAAGACATCACAATCTATGCAAGTCCAATCAACCAAATCTATTTATTCCACTAAACTAATTGAAGGAACCATTGACTCTACAAGACAAATTACAAGAGCTTCCATTGAGCATCCCATATATTTAATTTGATCGTACAAAAAATTTCTGTGGAAGGAAACCAGAAAAACAGGAAAATAATCCTTGTTATTTCCTTCCCTTGGATTTGATAATACGAGGTGTTTATATAGAGGAGATTACAAAAGAAGAAAAGAAACTAACTAGAAAAGGAAGCTAACTAATTCGCTTGATTTAAGGGATTACAAATTAATACAAATTAATACAAATTGATTCCTAATTTTTCTCTAATCTATTTACGGGTTATAAATCCGGAAACTTCAACACTCCCCTCAGTCGAGGAATAGATGTCTTCCATTCCAGAAGCTTGGATACGAGATTATGGAAACTTGAGTTGTTCAATAACTTTGTCGAAACATCGGTTAGATGTTTCTACGATGGAACATAAGACATACATATTAACCCTATCGGTTTTACTTTGATGAAATGTCAATCGATTTCGATATCTTTGTCCTATCATGTTGTATAGGGTTATGAGACTTATATTAATAAGTGACATTGTTATCACGATGAAACTTCATAGGATTCTCGCATTGGACTTTTAAATCATCCAAAATGATTCTCGACCACGATAATTCACATATTCCTTGAGCAATAGCCACGATCCGATTCCATGAATGACCTACCACTACATTTTGCATCTTGCTCCTCCATGTCACTAGGTTACCTCCAAGAAAAGTACAATATCCTGTAGTTGATCTTCTGTCCATTAGGGAGCCAGCATAGTCAGCGTTGGTGTAAGCTTCCAGAGTAAGAGCGTCATTCCTTTTGAACAAGATTCCTTTCCCTGAATTGCCTTTCAAGTAATGTAGTATCCTGTAAGCAGCCTAAAGATGAGGTTCTCTTGGATCATGCATGAATTGACTGATCAAACTTACAGAATATCTTATGTCCGGTCGAGTGTGAAGCGAGGTATATGAGTCTGCATGACCAGGCCTCACGGTACATTCTTTTGTCCACACTTGGTTCTTCTTTAGCCTCTCCCAACTTATAGTTTGGATCTATTGGAGTAGAGATCAGCTTACACCCAGTCTTCCCTGTTTCAGCCAATAAATCAATCACGTACTTTTGCTGAGATATGAAGATCCCCTGTGTGGAATATGTCACCTCAATACCGAGAAGTACTTAATTTCCAGGTTCTTTGTTTCAAATTATTTTACTGGTCTCGGTGCTAGATTCATGCTTCTTTTTTTATCATTTCCAGATCACTTATGATGTCGTCCACATAGTTAAAGAGGCGATTACTCCTCCTGAATTGAATGTTTAATGAAAAGAGTGTGGATCGCCTTGAACTTTGTTTATATCCGGATTCCTTCATGACTTTTGAAAATCATCGAACCATGTTTCTGAGGAGATTGTTTTAATCCATACGATGATCTTTTCGACTTCATGCACTTTGTTGCCTGTGTCACCTTCGAATCCGGTGGGATGTTCATGTAGATTTCCTCGTTTAGGTCACCATGGAGGAATGCATTCTTCACATCATACTCGTAACAATTGCCACTTGAAGTGAGCGACTGATGATAACGGGATTCTCACGAGTGTTCATTTTCTTCTGCAGGAGCGAAGGTTTCACGATAGTCCACCCAGTAAGTACGAGTGTACCCTTTGATTACTAACCTTGCTTTATATCTTTCGAGGGATCCATCGGCCTTGTACTTGATGTAAAAATCCACTTGCAATCAACGATGTTCTTTCCTTTCGGTTTATCAACAATCTCCCATGTTTTATTCATTTCTAATGCACCCATTTCTCTCTCATAGCATCACTCCATTCCCTTTTTGACAATGCTTCGACACATTTTCGGGGATGGAGATGGTGTTGAACTCACAATGAACCTTTTTGAGAGCTTGTGATAGGCGCTTAAGAGAGACATAGTGAGATAGTGGATAAAGTGGTTACGATCTTACCGTAATTTCATTTCCAGAATTTGGATTGGATTCTTGGAATTGTGTCGGTTCAGGAAGCAGTCTTTCTCCTTGAATACACCTGAGAACATCTTGGAAAATTGTGAGTGATAGGATCGGGTGACTTAGATGTGATTGGTTTAGAGGACTCAGGTTCAGCTGGGATATGAGGAGAATTTGGCTCTGGGGATTCCAGCTCAACAACATGGGTCGGCACATGCGGAAGGTCAATATTTTTTAGTGGTTCAAAGGACTCACAAAATCTTATCTTCCATCATTGACATCTCCCCCGAAGAGTGGACTTGGAGAAAAAAGGTTTATTTTACGTGAAAGTGACATCCTGGAGATGTAAAATTTTCTAGTAGAGAGGTTGTAACATTTGTATCCCTTTTGAGTGGATGAGTAGCGAGGAAAATACATTTGATGGCTCTAGGTCTAGCTTCCCTCTATGTTGTTTGTGGACATGAACAATGCGAGTACACCCAAATACCACTGGGTGTAAGGCCATTTGAGGTTCGAAGTGAGGGTAGAAGCTATTAAGGACTTCATGGGGCTTTTGTTTTCTAACACATGGGAGGAAAGTCTATTTATCATATATGTGGCGAGTAAGAACGAGCTTCTCATCAATAGGATTTAGAAACATTCCCTGAAATAGTAAGGCTCGGTTGGTGTTGAGTAAATGTCCATTCTTTCTTTCATTACCCATTTTGTTGGGGTGTCTCACTATAGGATGACTCATGGATAATCCCCTGTGATTGAAAGTAAGGAGATAGAATCTGATTGAAGTAGTCTCTAGCATTGTCTGTCCTAAAACTTTTTATTTTGACCCCAAATTGATTTTGAACCATTGAATGAAAATTAGGTATAACGATCTTAACATCGATTTTTGTTTAAGAAGAAAAAGTCATGTAACCGGTGCGATCATCGATTAAGGATACAAACCAACGAGCCCAGAAATGTTAGGTATAGTGGAAGGTCACTATATGTACTTATGAATCGAATGAAAAGGATGAGAACTTACTTTATTATTAATAGGAAAAGATACACGTGCTATGTTTAGTCGATTCACAAATGTCACGATGAAATTCGAAATATCTAATCCTTGGAATAAGTGAGGGAACGATTATATTTAAAACCCTAAAAGAGGGATGACTAAGGCGCGAGTGATATAGCGAATGACATCTTTGTTTGAGGTACTTAGGAACGATCAAGACAAGTTTCTCCTAATTTTCCGTGATGGTTCAAGGTGGTAAAGACCGATTCCTTTCCTAGCAAGTCCAATCACTCCTCACCGAGTCCCGGTCCCGAAAAACACGATAAGAGAAAAAAACAACATAGCATTTGAGATCATGAGTCGACTTTTGAATGGATACAAGGCTTGTTGACGGTTAGATACATGGAGAACATTTTTAAGGATAAGGCCAGGTGTGACATGTATATCTCAAATTCCTGCAACCGTGGCTAAAGAACCATTGGTCACGACAATTTTCCTGTTACTTGGACATGGGGTATAGGAATGGAAGAGTTGAGATGTGGGGGTCATATGGTCGGTAGCACCGGAGTCTATGATCTAAGAGTCAGTATAGAATTTGTCTAAGACATTCATGTAAACAGATTTACCTGAAAGAGCCATCGAACAAGTTCCAGAAGTTTTCTCAAGAGATCCCAACAAGCTTCTTAGTTTCTCAATTTCTTCACTGCTGAACCCCCTTTTTCTGACTTTTCCTCAATATTGGGCTTCTGCCACATGCGCTTGAGGCCATTGTTGCCCCATTCTCGGCCTGGAGGTTTACCATTCGACTTCTAACACTTCTCCTTGTATGCCTTGGTTTCTTGCGGTAGGTACACCAAAGATTGTCTTTGTTCTCCTTCACTTGGTTTTCTCACCCGAGTGTTTAGGCGGATCATTCTTCGACTTCTCTTGATTTGTCTTTGCTACTACGGGTGACCCATCCATAGTATGTGGTTCTAACATGACACTCCTCCGACTTTCTTACGCTCGGATTAGAGATTGTCTCTTCAGAGACGGTGTATCCTCCTTGCCAAGGATTTGGATCCTCACCTGATCGAATTCAGAATTCAATCCTGCCAACAAAATCATATATCCGATCATTCTCAATGAACTTCTTCAAGGTGGCCGCATCATCATGGCATTTCATCTCAATTACCCTATAGTGATTCAATTCTTGCCAAAGATTTTGCAACAGAGTTGCGTACTCTGTGAAAGATTTGTCTCCTTGCTTGGTGGCTCCGTGTTTTTGCCTTGATTTCGTACACAAGGGCAGCATCACGGGCCTTCGAGTATGTGCGGTTGATATAGTCCCAAATTTCCTTTGCGGTATTCAAGAACATGCAAGTGTCACTGATCGTTGGGTCCATGGAATCTCATAGCCAGGACATAATTATGGAATCCTCCTCGTCCCATGCTGCAAAGGTTGGATCCCTCTTTTCTGGTCCGGTTCCAAGAAGGTGATTAAGCCTCCCTTTGCCCTTTAGGTATGTGCGGACGATTTGGGACCATTTGAGATAGTTCTTCCGTTGAATCTATTGGATGCCCGAATATTCTGCAACTCTCCAATTTTCTGAACACTATTGGATTCTTCGGACGGGTTGGAATTGCTTGGAGACGGTTTCGACATTGACATGGTGACGAAGAAGTTCGCGACGAATAAAGGTCGCGAGAAAGAAAAAACTCCCCGCAAAAAAAATATTCTCCGAGGAAAGAGATCGAAGAGATGCTCATGGCTTCTTTATTTTCGGGAAAGAGATCGCAGAAAAAAAAATTTCCTGCGAATAGATGATGCGGGCTCTGCTCTACGACCGCGAAGAGGAAGGCGTATGACGCGACGCGAGGGACGCGTTCCGCGAAATCAGAAGACGACGGTCGTCTTCGAGACCTAGCAGAGCGTCGAGGACGAGGCGGAAGCAGATCGTCGTTCGGCGCGCGAAGGAACCTGGACGACGCGGTTCAGCAAAACACAGACGATGCGGTCGCTGCGTTCGGTGCGGAGCATTCAGCGCGCGACGAAGCTTTCGGACGGCGAACGAAGACGAAGCGTTCGGACGGTGCGTTCAGTGCGCCACGAAGACGAAGACGAAGCAGACGGCGCGTTCAGGATGACATGTTCAGTGCGCGACGACGAGTTCGGACGGCGCGTTAGTTCGGACGAGCAGCGGAAGACGCAGACGAAACCAATCGACGCGAAGGAAGAAGACAGAAGCAATGAAGGCTTCCAAATCCCAGGAAAATTTTTTTAGGGCTCTGATACCACGTGGAAGGAAACCAGAAAAACAGGAAAATAATCCTTGTTATTTCCTTCCCTTGGATTTGATAATACAAGGTGTTTATATAGAGGAGATTACAAAAAGAAGAAAAAAAAACTAACTAGAAAAGGAAGCTAACTAATTCCCTTGATTTAAGGGATTACAAATTAATACAAATTGATTCCTAATTTTTCTCCTAATCTATTTTCAGGTTATAAATCTGGAAACTTCAACAATTTCCACAATCACTAATCCTGCCTTTCTAGTCTCCATACAATTTTATCCCTAAAAATAATCAATGTGACTTTCAATAATACGAATTGGAATAATTCTATGGAGAAAGAAATGGAAGGCTTTAAGAATACAAAACATGAGAATTAGTGATACTAATAGAAAGAGAAAGAAAAGTAGGATGCGAATAAGTTTTAATATAAAAAATCTAATGGCTCACAAGAAATGTATAAATTCAAACTATTGGCCAAAGATTAGACCAAAATATATGAGATTGGTTATTTCAAAATATTCGCTCAAGTTGTTAAATAAACCTTGTTCAATTTTTATTATTATTAATAGTTAATAAGGATTAGAAATATGATAAATTGATGTAAAGAATATAACAATGCATGGTAATCTAAGAAGAGAAAGGGTATATGGAGGTCTCACCATAATAATGCTAAAAAAAAATTAAATTAAATTAAATTAAATTAAATAAAAAGAAAAAAACAAAACAAAAGGCCTGTAAACTAAGAAAGAAATATTGTATGAATTAAAGAAATCTCTCATAGCATTGTTGGAAAGGTTCACCAAAGTGATGTTCAACAGTGGACACAAATAAAGTTAAGGGGATCATACATTACTTGGTAAACACAACTTTAGAGGAAGTATTTGCACTAGTTTATATAGATGACATCTTCATGATGGGTGATGACTAGATAAAAATAGAGACTTTAAATAAGAAGGCTACTTGATGCTAAAATACTTCCTTAAAATCGAAACTAACCACTCTCAACATAGAATCTTTTCATATCACAAAAATAATACATAAAAGATATATTAAAAGAAATAGGTAAGTTGAGGTGCAAGCCTACGGAGAGTCTCATGAAATTTAATCACGAGCTTTGATATATTCCAAGAGTTGCAACATTAAGAAAAAAATCTCCTATAAGACTTGTGAGAAGACTATTTAATTTGTGCCATACTAGACTTACGTTGCTTGTGATGCTAGAATGGTGAGTTAAATCGCTCATAATTTTAAAGAATCATATCTAAAGGCAATGCAATGAATTTTATAATATCATATAGCTTTAAATTATCCTGGAAGGGTTCAGACTTTAATGGAAAGATCTTTTGAAGTTTTATTGTGATAGTAAGTCAAACATCAACAATATACACAATCACATGCAACATGATACCAGTAACCACATTAAAGTTAATAGATATTTTATAAAACAAATACGGGATAGTGTCTAATTTGTATTCTATTTGTTAGCACAAAAAATAAAACTTGCAAACATGCTGGCCAAAAGATTACGGACAATCTTCCAAAAGTTATTAGGCGTGTTTGCAATCTAAAACATTCATTCATTCCCTCGAGGAAAGTTGAAACTAACAGCCTTGAAATGAGCCCGGTACCTTGTTGTCAGTCCCAGATACCTGTAGTCTGCCCCAATCCCTCGTCAACTCTGATGTTGGTTTACACAGCTTCTAATCCTTCTTCAGCTCACCAAATATTCACACCCTTTTGATTGTGTGGTCAATTGTCATCTCACCATGTGATTATTGTTTCCACCTAACCAATCCATGAGCAGTCCAACAGAAATTAAATTCTGCAAGGTTTTTAACTAAATTTCAACCCCTAAAATGTACACATTTCCTGCTAAAGACTGTCAATCTGTAGAAATCAGCACAAATAATGGAATGAAACACTCAACATTCTCTCCGATACTTTTCAATATTAAAATAAATGAGATAATTCAAAGAAAAATTCTATCAGGATGAGAAATTTGGAAGTTCCTTTGCGGAAGCCCAGTAACACCTTTTTGGATCCGCAGGTAATGATCAAATTCAAATTAAGAGAATTAATTCAAACGTACCACTATAAACACAGGTAAGCAGAAAGGCTTACTATTTTATCAAAGAGTTCTCCTCCTGTGATAAGTTCGAGAATAATGTATATCTTTGTTCTGCTAGCCAAAACCTAAACCCACAGTGAGCATACACGCATCAGGAGACACTGGCTAAAAAATCATAAGATTGCCTGAGAAACAAGCTAAATCATAGTAATATAATGGTCAAATAATATCATCAATGAAAGAAGCAATTAGTAGCACACCTCATGCAGCCTGACAATGTTGGGATGCCTCACGATTTTCATAATGGAAATTTCCTTCCTGATCTGAGAACAAAAATTTAGGTCATATATGGATCATTAAGGATGTTGAACAAAGTCGGGAACATGCGCACAAATGCAAAAAAAATTAAAAAAAAAAAAGGCAGATGTACAAGTTAACACAGTAGAAGCATGAATGATATCGTCACAATAATAAGATTAAAAAGATTAGGTTCTTATCATGTGCATGTACTAATCAGGGATCCAATCTTATTTTTTACTGGGAAATCAAAATAAAACAAATATTTGTCAGAAATATATTCATTATCAAACTTCAGAAAATACAATTGGTTCGATTTTATAATCAATTTTTCATGTGGAAAAATTAAATTGAATATTGTAATTACATAAAATAGATGAGATAGCTATGGTATACATATTCAATTATCCATCTTTTGCAACTAACAACAAAAGAAAGATAGATCTTGGAGAATATATGTTGATAGGAAAACTAACAACAAAGCCATCCTAGGAGGTTTATCATAGAAGATAACCAATAAGAAGTTGCCAAAATTTTAGAGTTAAGGTTGACATTCTGGTTTTTGAGGGTGATTTAACTATTAATGATTTTGTAAATTGACAACAGACAATAGAGTGTGTGTTTGAATTTAAAAATAGACCAATTGATAGGAGAAAATTAAATCCATTTGGTAGAAGAATCTTAAATAAAATCTTAAAAATAGACCTATTAGTCTGTTGAAGAATACATAGTTGAACTGAAAAAACTGAAGTTGAAATGTGATATGGTTGAACCCAAGAGCATATCATTACCTGATTCATCGTTGGTTTTGCATCCTAAACTTGCAAATATTACACAATTACAATAGTATTTGATGTTAAATAATATCACTAAATTAGCTATAAGAATGGTACGATGATCGGCCAACCTCAAGAATTTTTCTTCTGATTTAGGATACAAATTTCATAATATTGATCAAAGAAACCTCCATGATGACACCCACAATGTGCCTCCTAAAATAACCTTCCTGATGGTATATAAAAATCAGAATGTAATAACACTAACATTTGAAATGATAAGAGTTCAATCATAGAATGTTTTTGATGCCTAGGATTTAGACATTGCATCAAAATACCAAACTGACATGGTATGTCCTTAGTGGATCTGGTTCCACCAAGCAAGAAAAGAGTACAAAACACCCCAGATTACAACAATGATAAACAATTAAGTATGAGAACGATGGAGATCTTTTTGATTATTTCAAAGGTTTTTGAGTACTGCTACATATCCAAAGTTTGATTGTCATCGACACATCTTTCATATTAGATGCATCATACAGGAGAAAGTGTGCAATATAATCATTAATAGAGAAAGTTGTGAGAATGTTGCCTATAGCCATATGGTTTAAAAATTAAATCTACCTACCCTAGGGCACTCTACACTTCCCAAATTATCATGGCTTCATTAAAAAAAAAAAGAACAAAGAGACAAAGCATCATTTAGTGAAAAGGTCTATAGGCAAGAATTACGAGAGGAGATTTAGTGTGATGTATTTCTTGTGGATGCCTGTCACCTACTCTTAGAATGATCATGACTCTTCACCAGGCATGCTATCTATGATGGTAGCAAAAGAGCTTTTGCCTTAGAATGTGAAAGCAACATGGTGGACTTGATGCCTATGAATAAGGATTAAGGAACAAACTGAAATTAATTCAATAATCTCTAAATCACTGTTATTAAGCGCCATGCAATAATTTCTATCATAATAGGGGTTGCCTATAATACCCCTACCTAAGGCGAGTTGAGGATGTTTTTTGAGATTTAGTTTTCAGGTTATCTTGAAATGAAAGGATTTGTTGTTTTGGGATGAATTTCCCAAATTTGTAGAGGTGGAGGAGAAAGATGATTGTAGTGAAGTTCTAGAATCCACCACAATCAATGTCTCTCTGATAGCTTTCTACGGTGCTGCAATTAAATCTTGTCGTAAGAATTCAAGGTTTGATTAGAATTACCTCACAGGTGTCTAGAGTGGGCAGTTGGTTGAGAAGGAAAGTCACTTTGGCAAGAAGAAAATTTAGAGAGGACACAACTGTGCAGAATACTCAAAGAATATCCAAAATTCCATCTTTAGCAGGTTCTCTGTCTACAGTTCATACTTACTATTAAATTCTTTACAGGAGAATAGTTAACTACACTTTTGTTCTCTTGATTCAGTATTTTTAACAAGGAAAATAGAAGCTGGGGATGATTCAAGCGTCAATCACCTACATGGAAACTATTTCAAGCAACTTATGAACAGCAAGATAATCCGATTTCTTAAATCCCTAAAGTCTCAAGCATGGTCTCTGTTTCCCATATTTTATTTAAATAATTTTGCCTGATTTCTGTAGTACATTTTATCATCTCTATTATCTTCTTCGTGGTTATAAAGGTGGTCGAATTTTTTAGCTAACTTGGTGTAGTTTTCCTGTTTAGAAAAGGTGGAGCTCATAATTAAGTTGCATGGGAAAGATGGAAATACTGGTAATTCATAACTCCATTGGGATGATTGTTGGTCATCTGCTTTGCAAGCTGAAGTTGAAATGCAAGACCAAAAAGGCCAGTTTTCCAGATCTTTTTGAATTGTCCTGAAATTAAAACCCAAATAGTGTTTGATAACTATAATCTGCTACACATATTTGTAATTCCTAGTTGCAAGAATTTGTAGTTGTATTACAGTTTGGAGCACATTTGGGTTGATAGAACCTTAGTTGTACAGTTTCCAATTATCAATCGAAGTCTCGAGACAGTTACTAGAAAATATTTATCATAAGAAAAGTCAATAACTAAAATGTCCAGTTGAGAAATAATTCCAAATCCATAAACAGCACCTTTCCATCACAGAAACCTGTGGAAAGCAGTTTTCCATCTATAAGAATCTAGCAACCGATGTATAGTAGGTTTCCGCTTAAATCCTTCCAGCAATCTGTAGATAGCATCATATCATTTCTACCATATAGTTAATGCTAAATTTCAAAATCAAACTTGTAGTCAGCTTGAACATGCTTCATTAGATAACAGAGTTTGATCTCAACTATTAAGCTCGAGATTCTTAAAATATTGAAACCCTCACAATAAAAGTTCAAACCTAGTATTTTCCCTACCAAAATTTTTTTAGTAACATTACTAGAATAAGTGACACGGGGTGTATCCCTGTGTGGGATTTTCCACGGCGGAGAGCGGGATCTCGCTTTCGTGCCTGGACCGAACTGGTCCCGGTATTGCCATTGAAGTGGAGTCAGCTACTCCTTTCGGATCACTCCTAGTTATCTTATTATTATAAAATTATTTTCACGAGAATCTAGATTTAGGTTTTGCGAGAGATTGTTCGAGACAACGGCCGCATCTCTGTTTCCCATCTAGGGTTGTATCCGAAGATTCAAGTGGTGCTCTAGCTATACCTCGCTCCCGAGATGGTAATTCTCTTCTGCATCTCTTTCCGCATCCTCCCCACATCGCTCACAACCTCCCCTACTATCCTTCAGCTGCCTAGAACAAGCCTCCGTTTGTTGTTTTCCTACAGTTTCCTCGATTTACGGCCATTTTCCCCATCGCCACTTCCCAGGACAGCCCTCCTTTTGCTGTCCAGCAGTCCACCGCTTCCCCATCATTGTTCCAGCCCTCCATCCTCACTGTCATGGCCATTCCGACCTTTCTTTTTCACTGTTGCTGTTGTTCCAGCATTCCCTCTTTGCTATCATCATTCCGGACTGTCGTTCCACATTGATACTATTATGTGCTTGCTGTCAGAAACCTGAAAAACCATTACCTTGCTGTTTTCTACTTGCCAACCACCTTTTCCACCATCCCAGCACCTTCCAAACCCTCGCCAATCACCTCCAACATCCTGAGATCCACCCTAATTTGAGTTTGTGTTATCAATTGTTATAATTTTAGATTTCATGTGTGTTTGATTGTAAGTTTCTATTTGAATTCGGAAATAATATTATGCTTCCATTGTCGTTTAGTTCTTCGGTATCAAAAGATCGGTTGCTTAAATTTTAAAGTTTTAGAAACCATCAATACGAACATGAAGGAAAAAAGTACTCAAATATCAGAATGAAAACCCTAAGGTCATACATTTCATACTTATAAGTCACGCTATGAAAATTATTACGTCAATGAGTCATTATCAAAATTGATCAAAATAGGTTATCATTCTCTTAGAGGATACAAATTTTGACTATGTAAATTTAATATCTAACATAAATTACAACTTACTATCAATTAGCAACCTCACTTAAGATAGAAATTATGATGCTAATGACTTAATTTCTAGCCTAATCTTTGCTATTTTAAGACTAAAACTCGATAAGAATGATTCACAATGCAAAGATGTGTTTAGGACTCCACCTTCAACACCACTTCAAATTCAAAAACACTTTAAATAATAATAACGAAGTTTGGTTTTAGCATTATCACCTCATTCAAATTTTACGTATCTTCATAAATTAGATACTTATGTATTCACCAATAAAAATTCAAAGAATATTGCACTTTGTCACTGGATAAACAAACTTGTAATTCATATTTATCAAACCTATAAACCTTCCCAACCTTTTATTTTAGTTCGTAGTCATGTGTAAGGATCATCAAGACTAAAAAATATTTGCAGAGTTGGATGGTTTATTTCTTTCATCAACAATCCTACTTATCTGACTCGAATTTTTGTATGAAATAAAACTTCAAAATTGAGATAAATTTTAAATATTTCAACACAATGGTCCGCACTCAATTTAAGCAAAAAAAAAAATTTGAAGTTCTAAAAATCGTAAATTCAAAGAATATTTTGAATTGATCTTAAAAATTTATCTCCTAGATCAAGGGATTATCTACCAAAACTCAAGTGTCAGCGCCGCTCAATAAAATAGGGTTGTTGCAAAAAAATACTTACCTCATAGAAGTAGCTAGATTACAATTATTTTTCATAATGTTCATGTGTATTTCTAAGGAGTTATTCAAGCAGCTATATATGTCATTAATAGGAAAGTCTCAATAGTACTTGAATTTTAAAATCTTTGATCTAACAATTTTATTTACAATTCTCAATATCAAAATCATTTTATTTATTCCTCCAAACTCTTTGGGCATTCAATATTGATTCACATTCATTCTTAGCATCAAACTATCAATCCATAAAGGATACCTTTATGGGATACTCCCCAATGAATAACGTTACAAATTTAATCTTTTAGTCTCTAAAAAATTTATAATTCTAAGAATAAAAGTTTAAAATTTGGAGCTTAATTATTTGATCATGCCAAATCCATTCTCATCAAACCCATCAACAATGAACATTTCTCATTTCCTTTCAATCCACTTGTTGAAGTTTCACTAGAATCTCAGACTCCCTTATCACCTTCTCAGTACATCCAATCTAATGAAGCCTCATCAGTGAAACTAACTCTCTAATCACCTATGCGTGATGAGGAGGTAGGGGATGTTTATGGTTAGGTTTATAGTATGGAGAGATACTTTGTTGTTAATAGGCTGATGGTGGGAAAAATTTTATGGCGGCGGCTTTACATTTGGAAGGAAGGGCTCTAGCACGGTATCAATAAAGTGAACAACGTCAGTCAATACGAACATGAGAAGAGTTCAAGTTACCATCATTGGAGCACTTCTAAACCACACGGGAAGGAGATTTACACGAACAATTCTTTACATTGGTCTAGAAGGAACCGTCAATGAGTATAGGGAGAAATTTGAAATATTATCTGATCATTTAAGAGGAATATCAAAATAAGTGTTAGAAGGCAACTTCATGAAAGGGTTGAAGCCTGAGACTCGAGCATCACTTTCACTACTGAGATCGCGAGAATTTGGGGAAACTATGGAATTAGCACAGACGATTAAAGATAAATGCAATGAAACAGGCTAATAGGATCAGAACTGGTGGAGAAACTATACCGAACTTTTACAACTACAACGATAAAAAAAGGGTTCAAACATTGGAAGTCCAGAACTAGAGAGGCTCCACAGGACAGGAATACAAAGTCGTGATCGGGGGAGACACTCAAACGTCTTATAGAGATAGAGATTTTGGGAGAAGCAAGCAAAAGGTTTATGTGATGAAAATTTTTTTCCAAGACATCGTTGCAAGAATTGAACATTACAGATTCTCATAGTGTGTGACGAGGAGGCAGAGGATGAAGAAACAGAAACGGATATGGTGGAAGAGAAAAATCCTCACTTTTTTCCATCTCGAGAATAAGGTGTCTTATGGGAGGGGAGTATTATTACGGTGGTGCTTAGCCTAAGAGCAATTTTGTCTTTTGTACGTTTAAGGGCAATTTTGTCTTTTGTTATTCATTATCATTTAGTATAAATATGACTAATTATGTTTAGGGTTAGGGTTATGCAAGAGATTGGATCTTGTATATTGGGAGAGATTTTCTATGTTAGGGTATGAGAGAGATTTCCTACCTCTCGAATTATTGGGAGAAATCGCCTACCTCTCGAATTGTTGGTGCTTATCTTTATATTTGTCTTGAGCATTTGATGTTCTTGCAATAAAATATTATTTGCCCTAGTTTATGTGTAGAAATCCGTGTTAGTTCCTATCATCACCTTGTCAATACGCTCAATCTATGCAAAATAAGCTTTATTTCTATACTAAGCAAAAAAAAGAAAATTAAGAAAAAAACAATCACATATTATGACTTTTAGAATTCAGCAGAAAATTATTTTATTGATATGAAAAGGGAATATAAATACCCTTATATGAATCTAAGAATAGAAAAGACGAGAAAAAGGAAATAACCTGAAAGGAAATATATAACAAATATATCTCAAATTAATCAATTTTTAATAATTACTTGGAGATAAAAGAAACAACATAAAATAGGAAAGCATAAAATAGGAGAGAAATAAATCCAATCTAAAGAAATAAATTTAATTCTCATAACTTCTAACAATAATAAATTATAACTTCTAACAAATATATCTTTAATAAAGTACAAACTAGTGAAAATAAATCCATAGATGACAATACTATCCTACTAGGAAAGAGGTAAGATCATGCACCAAACACCTAATTTATAATTTCATCATATATAATGGATTCATGCTTTTATCAATTGTTATTGTAAAATACTAATTTCAAACAATGTTCTCAAAAACAAGTAGAGGAAATTCAAAACTTACATAGGAAATTTATAAACTTTTACAAAAGAAAAAAAAAATTGCATGTAAATGGATCTTTATAATCAATATCAAGTAGATGGAAGCATAGATAAATTTAATGTCTGGCTTTATTACAACTAATCAATATACTATTTACCATCAAGAAATTTTCTCTCCCATTACCAAAACAAAGTTCGAGTTCTGCTCTCTTGTGATAAATTTGGATTGGCCACTCCATCAACTAACTGAAATTTAAAATAGTTCTCTTAATGGGGAATCTTAAGGAGAAAATATAAATGAAGATTGCCTATAGACTGAAACATTAGATATATGCAAACTTATAAAAGCAATAGCCTCAAACAACCCCCTCATGCCAAGTTTGGCGAATTCCCAAATATATGATTACACTCAAGTTAATCATACTCTTTATCAAGCATTGCTCTAAAACAAAAAAGGTATTCTAATCATAAGAAAAACACTAAAAGATTTCTAGCAAAAAAAAAAAGGTAAAAGATATTAAAATTTCTTTTTAATGAAAGTAACATAGCCAAATAAGATATCATTATTTTCTAAGGAAAGTATATTCTTGATCTACTTCAATAAACAAGAATACAAAGATGTTAGCTAACAAAAACTTAAACAAAAGCAATAAGAAAATTGGAATCACCAATAATAATTTGCTTCTTAATAAAAAAAGATATCAACGCTTTGTGGGCAAATTCATTTACCTCTTTCTCACTCATCCTGACATTGAGTTCTCTATCAAGGATGAAAAACTATGCATGAGCTATCCAACTGAAGACTATGAAATCTATTAACTAAATTCTAAGGCATCCTAAAGTGATACTAGAAAGAAATATTATCAAAAAATCATCCAATAAAAAAAAACAAAATTTTCACTTAAGTTCATTGAGCAGAGATACATCAAACTGAAGATTCACCTCTGGCTATTATGCTTACATATGGGGAAACCTCATTGTATAAAAAAGTAAGAAACGATTTTTTTTGTCTCAAGAAACAATTTTAAAATTAAATGTAAGCAGTGGAGCTTAATATTTTTAATAAAATACAAATAAAATGATTGTTAAAAAAAATTCAAACCACTAAATTAAAGAAAATCTCAAAAAGTGTATTGAGACAACCAAAACACTATAAGTAATGCAAAAAAAATCATGTTCATCACGATAGAACTAAAAACATTGAGATAAATCAATCTTTCATCTCAAAAAAATTTGAAATGGACTAGTCCAACTAAATTATCTTCCAAAAGACTCTCAAACTATAGATATGCTCACCAAATTTTTATTCATAAAGAGATTTGATAACCTAATTAATAAGTTAGTCATGATCAATATATATATATATATATATATATATATATATATATATATATATATATATATATATATATATATATATATATATATATCCCTATATATATAACCTAGCTCAGGAGTGTTGGCATAATCTTAAATTCATGACTAACACCGTTCAGTCTACAACAAGCCCAATAATTCATGGATAGCATATTTCCGTCAATAACAATCCAATAATCTATATACAGTAACTTTGCATATAAATTCATCCAACGATCCATAAAAAGTAGAATTTCATGCTACATAATTAATTTTGAATTTTATAATTAAAGAATATTTTTTAATTTATTTCTCTCCACCAATTTATGTGCAACTTCTCATCTTTTTTTCACACAAAACAATAGAGCATAATTAAATAATTAAAGTTCCATTTGCTAATATAGTCACTTCTCATTCTAATTTTCAAGATAATAAGAAGAAGCTCAAAAGGGATCTTCAAAAAGTTATTTTAAGGACAAAAAATGATTTTTTTTTAAAAGGACAATAAGGTTTTTAAAAACTATAAATTTGAGGTCTAGCAAATAATAAAGTGAGAAAAGTAAAAGTTAAAATATTTTGATGATTTGAAT
Source organism: Papilionanthe hookeriana x Papilionanthe teres (assembly GCA_022702705.1). NCBI lineage: Eukaryota > Viridiplantae > Streptophyta > Magnoliopsida > Asparagales > Orchidaceae > Papilionanthe > Papilionanthe hookeriana x Papilionanthe teres. Next base: position 62,154,157 of record CM040424.1, read on the forward strand.
AATAGGCTTACCATTAAAGAAGGATAAAGGAGACATATGAAATAGCTAAAGCAAGATATCTCAAAGAGATACTCATTAAAAAATTGGATATTTATGGGAGATACAACATTGATCAAGTTAATAAAGCTTTTCAATTAGATTTTGAAGACTAAGACAATATCAAATGATTGGAAAAAAAGTAATTTGACGCTATTATTTGAGAATATAGAGAATGCTCAAGATATGATCAAACTTATGAACACACAAATAAGTTATAAGAGAGAATAATGAAATCAAAATTTCAAAAACCATGTTAATTTCAAAAATAAATTTAGTTTCATAAAAAAAAGATTATTTCTTATGAAAGAAAATTTTTGTTAAGACAAGTAATGAAAAAGTATAACAAGGAAAAAAAATAAATTTTTATATAACTTTTATTGATCTTGAGGGGGCATATCATCAAGGCCATGAGGATACGTTTAATATTCAAAATAATTTACAAAGAAAAAGTTTAAATCTCAGGCAGCATTTTGCATGAACAAAGGTAAAATGAGGCTTATAAAGCTTATGCCAAATAGTTGGGATAAGGCTATTCATGATAACAATGATAATGATAATTGAACCTATGAACCTTTGTAAATTTGGATAAGAGGAGAACTGGCTTCTAGTTATGATGGCTACAAGTAAAGAAAAATTGAAGAGGCAAGCGCTTGATCACAAATTATTTGAGATTTAGCCGACAAAAACAAAAAAGAGAGTTCATCCACATCAAGGACAACTATAAGTCATCTGTCTAGTTTCAATAGCTATCCAATAAAAAAAAAAGAAAGATGATGCGATAGAGGAAGAAGATGAGAATTCTACGTAACGGAGATGAAGAATATGTGGGCGAAGGAGAGGAAGTTCAGTGATGATTACTTTATTATGTTTTTATCATTTAAATTAATGGACTTCAATCGTAACCGGTACTAATTATTATAGAGTCGAGTTTGATTCAGGTATAGGGATGAGAGAGAGATTGGTAGAGAAAGAGAAACATGACATATCCCGCAAAGTTCATTGAAAAATAAATTGTAAGAATAATCAGGTTGTGAAGAAGAAACAGGTGATAGAAAACAGATCATAAATATATCAAAAGAATTAAGTACTTCTTTTGAATTAAAGGATTTCAGAACTCCCAAAAACACCAATAGATAGCCCCTGACATAGGAAAATATCTTATATACAGAGTCCGGATGCAAAGCTGTGTTCGGACTTCAATAAAATCTTGTCATGTGTATATGATTGGACTAACCTAAAAATGACGAAAAGACGCAAATAGCACTCCAATAACACCACTGTATTATTTGTGTTGTCCTCTGGGCAGTGCTATTAGCACTGTTCACGGGTGTTATTGCGGTGTTATTGTAGTGTTATTGGAATTGTTTTGTGGGGGTTATTGATGTGTTACCGCGTGTTATCTGTGTGGTCCTACGTGCGGTGTTATTGGCGATAATCACCAGTGTTTTTGTAGTGTTATGGTGATATCATTCGAGTTGTTTTGTGAGATTATTGAAGTGGAACCACTGTGTTATTTCTTGGTCCTTTAGGACGTGTTATTGGAGTTGTTCACTGATGGTATTGCGATTTTATTATGGTGTTATTGAAGTTATTTTGCAATAACACCACAATAAGTGTATTTTCATCATTTTTAAGGTGGGCTCAGTCAGAAACACGCGGCAAAATTTTATTGGAGTCCGAATGCGAGATTTGCATTTGGGCTCCGCATGCTAGATTTTTTCCTGACATAGAAGATTTTATATATATATATATATATATATATATATATATATATATATATATATATATATATATATATATAGAAACACACGCAAAAAAGCTTTAACTCGTAATCTAATAAAAAGGCAAAAAATATGTACGAACCTGATTAACCATCCTATGCTGTAGGATCGTGCTTTTGGCGAGGACTTTCATGGCAACGGCCTCTCCAGTCTCGGTATTTCTCGCAAACTTAACCTTGGCGAAGGTACCCTCTCCAATGGTTCTTCCGACCTCATATTTGCCAACTTTCCTCATAACCATTTCTGCGATGATGATTCCTTGCTCGTTAGCATCTGGAAAGGTTGAAATGTTTAACGGAGCCGGGGCAGCCCCAACAGAGAAGGATACGAGCGTAGAAGGAAATTATTACGAGTTGACCTAAAAGAGTATGAAAGGGGCAATTACATAATTTTGCTATTTACACATCAAGATCCCCTTCCGTCCATTTGTCGATTCTCACAGAAATAAAAAAAATGAACGATCTAATTCATATTTTTCATTTTTATCAAATTTTTAATTATCTAATCGTACCCTAAATCCTAAATCTAAACCTTAAATTTAATTGTAACACATAAATATATCAATTCAAAATTCAAAAAATCACTTAAATTCTTGATTTATAAATATCAATGTCTCAATTAGTGCATGTAATTATATCCAAAATACAAGCAATTGCTTGAAGAAATGAAAGCAGATACTTAGGGTCTGTTTGGGGCAGTCCTCTCCTTTGTCAAAAGGTCCCAATAAGTGAGAATGGGAAATAGGATGAAACATGAGTAAAAAATTATAATGGCCATTTTAGATGAAGATACATCAAAATTATATTCATACCACCAAATTCTTATGCATTTAAATATCTAATACCTAAAAGTTAATTATTATATTTATAATACACAAATATTTCATATCACATTAAACATATCATTATTTTAATATTTATAAAATTTGTTATGTATTTTCATATCTAACACATAAATTTAATTATTATATTTACACCACGCAAATTTTTCATATCACATCCAACATATCAATATTTTGGGCTTAAAAAAATAAAATATAAGATGGCATGTATGTAAATTTAAAGTTGAGGATTTAGATATGCAAGTCAGAATCGAGTGGTATGTATGTAAATCTTACTTTAACTTATATGTCTAATATCTTTAATTTTAAATAAGTAGTGCATACATAACAATTTAGATGTGATATTAAATTTATCAATGTCATGAAAGCAAATATGAATGTTTGTGTGTGAGATATATAAATACCTAAGAATTGTGCGCCTTGTATGTAAATGCTCCTTTATATTTATTTATCAAACACCAAAAACTTTTTAGGAGATTTTATATGCATGACACTTGAAATACTAAAAAATTTTTTTTCTAACACCCTGTTCATAAGAACTCTTTCCCATAGTATCTTAGAACAACTAGATGTGTGCCACACGTAGAGGGTTTAGGGATTAGTATTAGGGTTTAGGGTTTAGGGTTTAGGGTTTAGGGTTTAGGGTTTAGTATTAAGG